>JACEFZ010017415.1:360000-960000 GCA_014155875.1 Cepaea nemoralis | reverse complement strand
CAGTGCAACGTAACTTAATTCATGATGTCACAAATTAAAATTAATCGTTATGGTGCTAATCCTGTGAAGTCCCATCAGGCGGTGATAGTGCCGGGTCCCCTGTCTCGAGGGGGTCCACCCATGACTACTGGTGGTCACCTTCCCCTGTGCTGTGGAGTCACGGCACAGAGGAGTAGGTTAAGAGCTATTGACCAAACTCCCCGGACACTCAACATACTAAAGTGGAATGCCGAAGGAGTTTATAACAGCGTCTTCATAAAGATGGAATAGATGTGGCATGCATTCAAGAGACACACCTCAACGCCAATCGCAAATTCTCAGTCAGAGGATATCAGGCCACACGTTTCGATCGTGAAGGACACAAAGGAGGAGTTCTGATACTTACACGAAATACAATACCTTGCAGCGAAGTATCTGTGATCTCTGACAACCAAACGGAAATTATAGGTATTGATATAATGATAAAGGACGTGAAAATAAGAATTTACAATCTGTATAGCCCGGCAGATAAGGATCTTACACTCTCAAACATGAAAATAACTGACACAAATTTCATTATTGTCGGAGACTTTAATAGCCGCTCAGAAAGATGGGGATACCCAGATACTGACAAAAGAGGAGATGAAGTGGAGGACTGGGAAATAGACTCAAATCTCCATCTACTCAACAAAATGGATGACACACCGAGCTTCTACTCCAGAAGATGGATTACCACTTCTACCCCAGACTTAGCTTTCTGCACAGGAGACATCCTCCACAAAATTGATCGTCATGTGCTTGACCAATTAGCAGGTAGTGACCACAGACCAATCAAGCTTGTAATGAATATGGAGTATGTTCCACAGGAGCAAAAGCTTTTGCCCCGCTGGAATTACAAACGAGCAGATTGGGACAGATGTGCCATACTAACAGACAAATATTGTGAAAACATAAATAAACGATATGGCAACATGAAGCAAATGGTGGAAAGTCTAAACAGAGCAATAATACAGGCGGCCACTGAGTCTATTCCAAGAGGAGCGAGGAAAAATTACAAACCATACTGGACTGAAGAACTACAAAGTTTGGAGGACAAAGTTGAAGATGCCAGGAAGACAGCAGAGAGAGAACAAACAATTGAAGCAAACATCTCTCTCAAAGCCATCTCAGCAAAATATAAAAGAACAGTAAATCAAACAACAAGAGATTGTTGGAGGGAAAAAACAGAAAACCTGAATTTTGACAGGGATGGAAACAAACTATGGAAACTAGTGAAAGCCATGAACAATGAAGGACCTAGAAACAAACAAATAACAATTAAACAAGGAAATTCCTTGCTTACAGGAAAAAAGGCTGCAAATGCACTAATGGAACACTATGCCAGTGCAAACCACATTGATATTACAACCGAACAGAAAAAAGCAATCAAAGATAAACAGATACATCATAGTAACACAGAGACAGCAGCAGAATATATGATGGCAAATCTAACAATGGAAGAAATGGAACAGGCAATGAATACCTCACAAAGAAGAAATCACCAGGAAAGGATGGAATCACAAATGAAATGCTAATAGGACTAGGCACTAAGGCAAAAAAGAAACTACTAGCAGTCCTAAATTACATCTAGAAGAGGGGAATAGTCCCACAGGCATGGAAGGAAGCTATACTAATACCAGTTTCAAAGAAAGGAAAAGACCTGGAAGAACCAAATGGCTATCGACCTATCAGTCTACTTAGCTGTGTAGGAAAATTAATGGAACGCATTATCAATGGCAGGCTAACATGGCATCTGGAAGAAAACCAACTCTTAACACCACACCAAGCAGGATTCAGAAAGTACAGATCAACTGAAGATCAAATAACCTATATAGCTCAGGAAATAGAGGATGCCTTCCAAGAGAAAAAGCACACACTAGCGGTCTGTATAGATTTAGACAAAGCATGTGATAAAGTATGGAAGGAAGGACTGAAAGTAAAACTGGAAAAAAAAATGCATGTTTGTGGGAAAATGTACAAATGGATCAGCCACTACTTTGAGAACAGAACTGCCAGGACAAAAGTACAAGGACAAACCAGCAAAATGATGCTGTTGGAGCAAGGAGGAGTTCTTTCACCAACATTATTCCTAGCATATATAAATGACATCACAGAAAATTTTCCAGCCAGAGTACACACATCCTCCTTTGCAGATGACCTAGCCTTATGGACATCTGAAGAATATATTAGTACAGCTAACAGCAGAATACAGCAAGCCCTATTAGCGCTAGAGGACTGCTCAAAATCATGGCTAGTGAAGATAAGTGAGGAGAAAACAACATGCACAGTGTTCTCCCTCTCAAATAAAACTCAGCAACCTAAGCTGGTATTGAATGGAAAAATATTGCGCCATGAAGAAAATCCAAACTACCTAGGAGTCACCTTTGATCGTCGCCTGACATGGAAAACACAGGTTGAGAAAAATCGAACAAGAGCAAGGCAAAGAATGGCAATCATGAAAAAGCTTGTTGGCACAACGTGGGGAGTAGATGAGAAAGTTCTCAAGAAGTTATATACTGGACGGATGAGGCCTGTACTGGAATATGGCATTGCAGCTTGGGCAACAGCAGCTAAGTCAAACTTTAACAAAATAAGTATCAAAATCAAGGAATGCGAATCATAACTGGAAGCCTGAAGACAACGCCTATTAATGAACTAGAAAAGATCACTTGTTTACAACCAATGGAGGATAGAAGAGATAGCAGAGCCCAGCAACAAGCAGAAAAATTTAGAAGATTGACAGACCACCCTATGTATAAAAGGTTTAATGGTTTTGGAAAGGGAAGACTGAAGCGTAGCAACTTTGTAGAAACTGCAAAACGAAAGATTAGGGCAGATCCTATACTTAACATATCAACAGTCAAACCCATTTACAATGCACACAAGTTCCCAGCTTGGAGACAGCAGCAACTGCCTGAGATGATAGAAAACATTCCTGGTATTGAGAAAAAGAACACTCAGCATGAAACTGAAAGAAGAGAAATAACCCTAAACTACATAAAAGAACATTACCCAGCAGCAATTGGACCCATGCATATACAGATGGATCAGCCAAAAATTCAATACAGAATGGAGGAGGAGGAATTCTCCTAAATTTTAAAAATGGAGTGGAAAAAAAACACATTCAGTGGCAACTGGAAAATTTTCAAGTAACTTCAAAGCGGAGGTAAAGGCTCTGAAAACTGCAGCAGAAATGCTCTTGATGGAGGAAAATAAAGAAAAGCAAATAGCTATCTTCACAGATGCAAAGTCAGGTGTCTCAATATTGAAGAGCAATAACAGCACAGAACTAACTGACCTAAGAGCAGCACTCCATGGTCTATGCCAGAAATCCAAAAAAGTTGTAATACAGTGGATCCCATCACATTGCAGTATACTTGGAAATGAAGAGGCTGACAGACTGGCAAAAGAGGGCAGACGACTACCACAGCCTGACATAGACATAACCTATAATGAGGCAAAGAAGTTGATAAAAAGCACTTATAGAACCAAATGGGAATCAGAGCATCCAGGCTACCAGAAGGATGATGCATATTACAAACTTGACCGAAGAGAACAAGTAGCACTCTTCAGACTCCGCACAGGACATAACAGGCTGAAATACCACTTGTTCAATAAACTAAAGATAGGAGATACCGATGAATGTAATTGTCGAACTGGAAAAATGAAAGCAAAACATTTGCTGCAGGATTGCCCAACATATGCAGAACAGAGAAAGATATTTTGGCCCACACCTGCTCCATCTGAGGACAAGCTCTATGGAGATATCAACAAGCTCAAGTTGACCGCAGCTTACTTTAAATACATAAAGGTTGACATTTAAAGGTGCACGAAGAAGTATTTAGACTGCCACACTTCATACCACAGGTATGTCGGTTACAAAAGCGACCCAGAGGCATGAAATGGAATATTGCTAGGATAGCAAATCCATTATGTGGAAAGTCCAAATCGAAAGCTCGCTGTGTGGGCTTCATAAAAGGTGGAAAAGTGTCCTAGTGGCACGAAATGGAATATTGCTTGGATAGCAAATCCATTACGTGGAAAGTCCGAATCGAAAGCTCACTGTGTGGATGTCATGTGCAGACTGCATTATTCTGGTTTCCGGAAGAACAGCCTATGGTGAACGGAAGGCCCAATATACGGAAGTGAGGCTAAGCAGCCATATGTAGGACGTGACGATTCCTTGGGTGAGCCCAGTACCAGAGCGCTATGTGTTGGCTCTGCAAGTATGGAAGCCTCCTTGGATGGCGGGGAATGCCCATGGTCTGCCCCTGCCTTCCCTTGAGGGCTGACCAGGATGTCTTTGGCTGTTCTATATGGGCCAGCTGGGATGGGGGATAACACCACAACAGTGAGAATAAAACGTCCTAAGAAACAAACCGGGATGGTTAACCCGGTAAACAAATGCCCGCAGAAGTTGGATGTGTTGGCCTAAAGGCGCATGAACGCAGCTTTGCTGTAAACAGGCACAACGCAATCACATCCGAAAAAGAAGAAAAAAAACTCTGGATGAACGAAGAAGAAGAAGAAGTATACTCAAAATGGAAAACATTCTGACTAATAAAAATATGTCAACATACTAACTAATTTTTGTTTGTTTTTGCGCTCGCTCACTGAACTCCAACGTAGTCCATACACACTACTTCTACTAGTGCTGGATTGAATTTTGCGTGTGTATTTTAAAAAAGTTGCATATCCCTTACAGGACGATGGAATCAACACCAGCATTTTTCAGCTGCTGTTGATGTTCTTGGCAAGGATAAGCTTTACCTATTAATAGTGTCCCTCGCCACCAGGTGAACTCACTTCGACTTCTGAGGTAATTGTAATTAACGTCCCAAAGACAAGAACGATAGGTCGACATTTTAGTCCAACTGTCCAGTGTAGGGGTTGAACCCCTTACCTCGGCATCACTACACCGTATGTTTAAGAATACGCGTATATGCTGACCTACAACAGACTGACTAATAAAAAGATGTCATTTGCAACGAGAAAAAGAGTGTTGAGATGCTACATAAGACCCTGTAATTTGTATGGATGTGAAACGTCGACGGTGAGCAGTCAAGCTGAAAAACATCTAATGGCAGTGGATATGTGGTTTCTGAGAAAAATGCAAAGAATACCATGGACAGACAGAAAAACCAATGAGCAAGTTCTACGAGCGGCAAATGAAAACCGTAAACTAACTGGAGAAATTAGACGCAGACAGTCACACTTTTTTGTGCACGTTATAAGAAATAAACTAGATAACTTGGTGATAACTGACAAGATTGAGGGGAAAAGAACAAGGGGAAGGCAGAGAAGTAAATATATGGATGGTTTGACCACATGACATGGTCGAGGCAAGAACACATAGCTGATCCACGACTCTGATGACCGTGTGAGATGGAGAAACACGACCGCAACGCTTATCGGATGGCACATGATGATGATGATGATACACACCAAGTTTACTTCCCAAGACTTTCTTTGTGCCCATCTGAATCTGGGTAGATCTGGGGATAACGGATGTGCAGAATGAAACAAGTGGAGGGGGAGCGTGCACGTGCTGGTAGGTGTATGGGAGGATACGTCTAGCCAAAATATTGTACACATCACGTCACTAGACCACCAAGTCACTAGACCACCACCCTCACGTCGTGGGTATGGTGGTCTAGTGACTTGGTGGTCTAGTGACGTGGTGTGTACAACATAAAACATTGAAATAACAATCAAACGATTCAAAGAAGGTATATACTCGCCCGCTGGGTTTTGAAGACATTCAAGAATTTGTCCCTAATTAGTTGTTCCTAGGTATTCGGCGTGGTTTTATTTGAGAAAACAAAATGTGTTAGTGTCATAACCTTTGTAGTGGTATGTATAAATAACACGGCAGAGTTATACGATTGAGTTCAAAGCTGGTCATTATGGGTGACGTATGAAATCAATTAGGGTGTTAGATGCCCTCAACCATGAGGGACAGAATACAATTCTGCCAAGCACGTGCCTATCTCAGAGTCAACGCAAACACACAACATCCACTTCACAGCGAGATCAAGAAGGTAAAGGCCAGAAGGTTAAAAAGAGGAAAGTCGTGGATGGGTCAAGCCGAAGACATTCTTCAGTAGGTGTGTTCACTTGAGGACTTAGAACCTGGCTAGGAGTGGGTGCAAGGGACAACAGAGTTCTCTACATTCCAACTAGACAGGAAATGCAGACAAGAAAATCCAGCTGCCGTGGAGGTGGAAGTACAGGCTCTGATCTTCGAGAATTAGAGCAGGGGTGGGCAAACTACGGCCCGCGGGCCGCAAGCGGCCCGGCAAGTGATATTATGCGGCCCTCAAGGGCATTTTGAAATGAAAATTTTTACTTCGTTTTTAAGTTATTTTGTTGAATTTTTAGAGAAGTGAATTTTTACAGAATTGCATGTAACGTTATGATTGTTTTAACATTTTTGATAACATTTCTAGCCATTGATAGATAATAAAATAATGTAGTACAATTTAAAAAAATTGCAAAATCTTGTTAACAAATTAGTAAAAGTTGTCCATATTGTAAAATATAATGTATAAATGTATAAGTAAAATACAATTGCAATAATTAGTTATTTATACTATTTAATAACGTAAATACAATTCATAATTACTTATTGTGATAGGTTGCTGTAAACAAAGTGGACATAATATATATATGCGGCCCCCTAATAGCTTTACATTTGTCAATGTGGCCCTACGCACACAAAGTTTGCTCACCTCTGCGTTAGACGATGATGCGGTCATTTACACGGACTGGTCGGTCGTCCGAGGAGTGAGAAGTTCATGGACCTTTGCGGCTCAGGCCGTAGGGAAAAGTGTGAAGGAAGAGTCTGGCGCTTTTGCTTTGACAACAAGCAGCCTGACTATGGAAGTCATGGCAGTAAGTAAAGCAATAACATGGCTCGAGACACTGACATTCAATCGGGCAAGTGTCCTTAGCGACTCAATGAGTATGCTCAGGATGATAGAGATTGGGTGGGTCCGAAGAGAGTGGCTGCTGTCTCTGGAGCGGTCTCGGCTGACAATGATTAGTTTCATCTTCGCGCCAGGGCATGTGGGTGTACAAGGGAATGAGCAGGCTAACAGGCTTGCAGGTAGAGCTACTGTGGAAGGCAGACGAGTCATGGATCAGGCAGACATTCTGAATGCTCTACGAGAAGTAAGTCGTTTATGAGAACCAGGCGATGACTGGGAATCTACAACCATAGTCAGGCTGCGAGAACAAGTTAAAAGAGGCGTGGCCAAACAACACTACGCAGGAAGCCAAAGAAGAGTAATAAACCAACACAGAACTGGTGTTATGAGCAGTGTTGCCATCTTCCTTTGATGAAAAAGCACCAAAATCGACCCAAAAAAAGCATAAAAAGCACCAATTTTTTTTAGGAAGCACCAAAAAAAAAAAAAAAAAAAAAAGCACCAACTGTTTTTATTACAAATGTAACAAGGCAGCACAGTATAATTTATTATTATCACTTCATATTACAATGAAGTTTATTCCAGATCCGCCAAATCCCAATCAGAACTACTTTCGAGCCGAAAAAGCACCAAATTGCAGTACAATTTTTTTAGGGAAATCACTAAAACAAGCCCTGGCCGTATTCATTCAAAATGTTATAAAGTAGCACATTATAATTTATTATTATCACTGAATATTAGAATGAAGTTTATTCCAGATCTGCCAAATCCCAGTCAAACAACTCCTCTTCAGTTTCTGTAGCTATTTCCTGTTGTGTTTGCTCCTGCGATGATGAGGATGAGGAGGAGGATTGAAAGAAACATGTATATGCCTCCTGTGATCCAATTTTTCGCAGAATATCCTTAGGTAGTTTATAATCATGACAGCATGTGCCATATCTTTTCATTCCATATCTAATAGTCAAAACAGCTGTCAAACTCTTTATGCTAAGTCTATTCCGCCATTTTGATTTTATAACTCCTATTTGTGAGTGAGTGCGTGGCGTGACACTGTGAGCTGTGAGTTTCGTGTGAAATGCTTTTGAATCTGCCCAAGAGTTTTTGGAACGTGACTGCGTGTTCGGAGCGATGGCAGATGGCTATGTCCC
Organism: Cepaea nemoralis; assembly: GCA_014155875.1. Lineage (NCBI taxonomy): Eukaryota > Metazoa > Mollusca > Gastropoda > Stylommatophora > Helicidae > Cepaea > Cepaea nemoralis. The sequence goes on along the minus strand of JACEFZ010017415.1, from coordinate 951,905 downwards.
AGAGTTGACCGGTTTTTGCCTTATGCAGAAATGCGTGGCTGCTGGGCTTCTGGTTGACTGCCACTGCCATCGACGATGAACTGTATTTTCGTGGACTGTGTGGGTAAACATCTAGGAAACATACAGATGGGAAAATGACTGCCGATTCCATCAGAGATGAACTGGGTGTTTCGTGGGGGACTATTGTGTTGACATTCTGGCGGCGGCATTATGCACAGTGTACCTGTGCGGGCTGTTGTTTGTCGAGACTCTTGTCTTTTCCACTTTTCACATTGGGCAGTGGGGAGCATTTTGTGTGATATTCACTGGCACAGGAATGGAGCATAATGGGAACAACCCGTTGCTGTGAAGTTGGAACTGCGACTAACTAACTAACTAACTAACTAACTAACTAACTAACTAACTAACTAACTAACTAACTAACTAACTAACTAACTAACTAACTAACTAACTAATTCCTATCTGACTGAAAATACGCTCCACGTCCGCTTTAGAATGAGGTAAAATGAGCAGAATTAAAGCTAAATCTGTAAGATCTTGGAAAGGATTTTCACCGGTGGCATCCCTGTATGAGGTTATTTCTGCCCACAGTCCAAGTGTGTCAGAGGTCTGTGTCCACTGCATATGATGAAGATTTCTCCACTGGAAATCGATGCGGGTGAGAGTAGCTGCATCTTCTACAAACATTTTAGCAAGATCCAATATACAGGGCTTCATTGGCTGTAGACATCCACTTCCACTAAGACATGACATGGACTGTAACACTCAAACGTTATCGGGTGTACGTAAACGCAGCTGTGTCAATAGCACTATTAAAAACTGGATGCACCTTCCACGAATTTCTTTCTCATCGGGAAACTTGTAGTCTGCTATTAAAGGGAGTTAAATTAGTTGAATATTGCGCGGTAACGTACTAAGACTGTTTTACTCCCTCGCTTCAGTTCAAATTCGGCTTTTTAGTGTTCCCAAAAATGAATTTTACAGTAATTTTTACCCACCCCAAAAAAGCACCAAAAAAATTTTGTGAAGCACTAAATTTACGCGGCCGCGCTAAAAGGAAAATTTTCGCACTAACTGACTTGAAAAAGCACTAAATTTAGCGCGAAAAGTACTAAAATGGCAACACTGGTTGTGAGCCACTAAACGCTGCGGGATTTACTGAGGACGGGATCCGAGCACTTATGGACTGAATGGCTCGATGTGCATTGAGGATGATTTGTCGACTAACTAACTAACTAACTAACTAACTAACTAACTAACTAACTAACTAACTAACTAACTAACTAACTAACTAACTAACTAACTAACTAACTAACTAACTAACTAACTAACTAACGTAGTGACTAACTAACTAACTAACCAGCCAGCCAGCCAACCAACCAACCAACCAACCAACCAACCAACTAACTAACTAACATGCCCGTTAGTTCGAGCGTAGGTGTCGCTGTACTGATTTGTCTTCTCGGGGTGTGTTCGAGTGATTGTGTCTGAGTGTTACTGGGTAGTGTATTGTGTTGTGGGTACCTTTGTCCCGGGTATATCGATATTGTCATTTTTCGCCGTGGTTTTATTTGAAAACACGTGTTAGTGTCATAAGCGATGTAGGTAGAAACATCATCATACACAGGTGAAGGTATTTGAAAAGTGACTACTGGGTTTAACAGGGACGGGTTGTAGTGAGTAATCACGATCATCATACGTGTTTTAGAAACACATCATACACATGTTAGGGTTGTTTATGTTGCATATCCCTTACAGGACGTTGCAGTCAACACCAGCATTTTCAGCTACTGTTGATGTACTAGGCAAGTTTTACATTCAGTAGTTTGCCATTGCTTTCTGAACGACTGGCTCACATACCCTCGTAAGTTACCAGCGCGGCGCAATCCGCTGCCGAATCTCGCGCAGCAGTTTTCTCCACGTGGATATACGGGATTACGAACAAAGTCGTTAACCTTTGACCAGGGAGACTGGCCAGACCGGATGTTAGGATTAAGAGTTTAAAAAATACAATTTAGTTGCACGTCCTTCACAGAACGTAGCAGTCAACCCCAGCATTTTGGCTGTTCGAGATTCCTAGGCAAGGTTTACGTTCAGTAGTTTGCCATTGCTTTATGAACGACCGGCACCTACACCTTTTACGAAAAAAAAAACCCAGCACCGCTGTGTTTCGAACCCGCGTATACGGGATTACGACAGATCTTCAAATGAAAACCGTAAAAATTAAAAGATGACTGTTATTACTGGTTGTAGTGACTAATCACTATCATCCTACGCTGTGGAAACATCATCATACACATGATTTGGGGTACGATCTCCGCCGTGGTGTATGGAGTGGATTGGCCAGCGATGATTTAGTGGTGTTTCGGCGTTGGTTTTACTGGAGGTGGTCAAGAAAGATGACCGGTCATTACTGTGGGGTGGTGGGTGGAGTATAAAATCGAGTATATGTTGCGGCGGAGCGAGGTGGGTAGCTGTTTATTGCGGCAGGGTGAGGTGCGTAGCTATTCCTGCGTTTATTGACCTTGTATATTGATGGTGAGAAAAACACGCGCCTTGTATGTGTCAGAAATCGATTCTCCCACGCGTCCTTAGATTTGGGGGGGGGGGGGCGATGGAGTCTGTAAGTATTGTAAAGACATGACAGTGTGGACACCTTTGTAAGAGCCAGTGTGGAAGATGTAAGGGTAAGTGTGAACGTTATTAGGATAAGTCGACATGTTGCGATAGCAAGTGGGGAAGTTGTTAGGGCAAGTTAGAAAGCTGATAGGGCAAGCCGACATGTGTTGGTTTCTTTGGTTGTGTCAGCTTGTTGTTGTGTAAGTTTTCAGTGTTTGGTCAGTTTGAGTGTTTATGTCGCTTCTTTGTTTGTCTCGATGTTTGTAATTTTCAGTGGCTGTGTTGTTTTCAGTGGTTGTCGCTTTCTTTTGTGTGTGTGTAGTATAATGGAAAACAATCTGAAATATGGGTAGTTTCAGGGACCAGTATGTTTTGAGCTATGGGCACAGAAAATTTCACAATTCAATACCTGCCTGTGCTTCCTCTTGCTTAGTTCTGGAGTCTGATAGAGTGGACGTGCCTGTAAATGGAGGTGGATTAGGTTCTAATTAACATTATATATAGATGTCAGTAGTTCGACAGGAATTTACAAACAGTCGATATTACAAACTCTTGAGTTTCTCTGGTAATATTTTTATAAATATTTAAATGAAGAATACTCGCACCGTAGCACATTTATTACTGCTAATTTTTGCCCCTTAACAGTCAATTGCTTGCCAACAAATACACTTTAAAAGAATTCCGTAAATGACCAAAATGCAGATTACGGTAGACATTACAATAATTGTACAATTGTTCTACAACAAATATGTTTGTCCTCAGTGTGAACCATGCCCCATTTATATTTTATGTCTTGTCGTTCTCTCTCATCATCAAGGTTTGTTTACTGATTTTATCAGATTTTCCGTGCACACACACACACACACACACACACGCGCGCGCGCACTCACACACACACACACACACACACTCACACACACACACCCACCCATGGACTCACACAACACGATAACATGTCAGGCTACATACACACAGATACACATGTGGACTCAAACTCTACTATCTCATGCCAGGCATCAGCGAGTCAAGCATTTCATTTGTGAATGTGTTCAGGCAATCGATAATGGATAACAGGTAGGGTAATTTATGTTCGCTGACAGGCTCACTGCCTGGCTTGATTGGTTAAAATACATTTGATCGTAGTCGAGATTCAATTACCAACTTCATCAAATTACACATACATGCAAATTGCCTTAGTTGCATTAAAAACAATGACGTCAGCACACATAGACCAGAGATTACTTATGCTACTGTATGATCACTTGATCTTGTCTGTGACATGTATATACTTGGATTGCTCACGTCACAGTCATCGACGTGTGTCAGATAAGAACGTACCCATAAGGAAGTAGAGATAATACTCAAAGTAAGTTCTTTGATTTTATCTCAGTAATGTGCAGATAAGTTCATGCCCAGGTTAAAGGCATCTCCTACAAAGAGACATAGCTGACACAACGGGTGCTAAATTTAAGTAGACGAGGAACGTCTTGGATTGCACAGACTTAGAAACTAATTTCACAGGAGCCGACATTGAGCATATTCACACGGGACCTGATATGATCCAGGAAGAACCTGCTATTGTACCGTTCCCATGATACTTGGCAGTGAATGAATATTTAAAGGTGGAACGGAAATAGAAATGCGATAACTAATTAGGCGGCAACTCTGGAAATAACAATACACTGTACACACACACCAATGGTTATGTTATTCACAGTAAGTTTTACTAAGGGAATTTTCAGCTAGATACAGAAGTTAGAGCACAGTGGTGTACACGTAGCGACAATAGCTGGCATGAGGATGGAAGGAGATTCACTCATCGCAGCTCTTCGGTTATTATCTGAGTCTCTACACCAGTGTTTCCCAACCTTTTTTGTGCTATGCCCCACCTAAGCTTTTCTAAAATTCTTATGCCCCCCCCCCCCCCTCCTAACATATACATTATTTTTAATATTCAAAAATTTAAATGTTCACTAAAGAAACTTGAATGATAGGTTTTAGGAAGAAATCAATAGGAAATTATTGAGCAAACACAGTAAGTAAATTTTCAAAACCTATAATGGAGAACTGAAATTCAAGTACACAATAATTTTAATGAAAGATTTTTCTATATTATTTTAATTATTAGTAATTATTTATTATTTAAATTTAGTGAGATCCTTGCGCTTGATTATTGCTGCAAAGAGATTTTATGTCAGGTTCGAATTTAGTTAACTTCATTCTCAAGTCTGCCCGTTTTGTTATATCCAGACGATTTCTTCCATTTTCGAATTGCCCCCCTAAACTATCGAATTGCCTCCCTGTGGGGCGTGGGCCCCACGTTGGGAAACACTGCTCTACACACATTAGATCTGGTTCTCGGAATAAGCTTCGGAAGATTAATCGTGAAGGGCTATTTGGACATTTCTATGAAACTTTAAATGGAAAGACACTTAACTCCAACTATAGGCTGCATACATCATGGAGGAATCGATACTCTTGTCAATGCCACAGTGTAACATACTTGCTGAACATTTCTTATGCGTTCTTTTTGTTCGTGTCGTTTAACTTTATGCTCATCCCCCCTCCACCTCCCCCCCCCCCCCCCATATTCAGCCCCATCTTTCCCATATTGGCGTTAATGCACACAATATTGCTCAGACTACTTTTGTTTTACAAGGCACTTTCAATAAAAACAAAAGTCGTGCACCCTCTCTGTATCCGTTCCTGAATTATTGTTTATAGTTGCTGTTTATAATTATTGATTTTCTGTTACATACGTTTTAGTCGATTTGCGATCTCCTTGACAAATGTTAGTTAGTTAGTTAGTTAGTTAGTTAGTTAGTTAGTTAGTTTAGTTTAGTTAGTTAGTTAGTTAGTTTAGTTTAGTTAGTTAGTTAGTTAGTTAGTTAGTTAGTTAGTTAGTTAGTCGAGGTTCCAACTTCACGGCAACGGGTCGTCACCATTATGCTCCGTTCCTGTGCCAGTGAATATCACACAAAATGCTCCCAACTGTCCAATGTGAAAAGTGGAACAGACAGGAGTCTCGGCAATCCAACAGCCCGCACAGGTACACTGTGCATAATGCCGCCGCCAGAATGCCAACACAAAAGTCTTCCACGAAAACCACAGTTCATCGTCGATGGAATCGGCAGTCACCAGAAAGACCTCATTGACCCGGATTATCTCACATGGCTCTGTCTCTATCCGCAGGGCGACCCGCCGAAAGCGTCGCATTAAGACGAACTCCGTAGCACCAGCGCCGACCCCCAGGAGTCTCCTGAAAAATGCACGCGTGAACCGAAAAGGCAAATCATTCACTTCAGCAACAGTCGGTAGCCATTGTTCCGATCATGCAGGTCACTGTACAAACAATAGCGGACGTGCAAAAGCATTCCACCTGAATATCACAGCTCACAGAGTCGCGCCACCACTCACTCAGTAGCAGGGCGACGGTTGCTTGACAAATGTTGTAATGGACACGTCGGATATTTGTGGCGTCATTTAAAGGACTTTTATTTTGGGTTACTTTTTATCGTTGTTGTGATATATATTGTTGTGTGTTTTAAAATACACGTTTCACATACGTACAGATTGGATTAATGCCATCTATGCTTGACATCTTTGTGAGGTTAGACATCGACATGCAACACCGACGCTACAGTACTCTGCGCATATCCATGTGTGACCCGTCTGCATCAGAAGGAGTCGAGCAGAATGAATACTTACAATTCCAGTGGCTAGTTGGTTACGCACCAAACTTCTTCGAGTTGAGGCTTTAGGTGATTGTGGAATTGAAATATTGACAAAATTCCTAAATGACATCTACACTAATAGGTACATTCCGAATGACCTATTAAGATCCATCTTTATAGCTCTGCCAAAGAAACCAGGCGCTTTAGAATGCGAAGAGCATCACACATTAAGTCTTATGTGTCACATGACAAAGCTGTTACTGAGAATAATTATGAAAAGAATAAGACACAAGATTCCCCTCTGCTGTGTGTCCACCGTGACGAGGTAGAGGGGCTTGTGCGTCCCAATGACCCCAAGAGCTATGCCGACGGTAGCACAGCTACTGGTAGGGCCACCCATGTCGGACAGGTCAAGGGAGAGGGACCAGACGAAGAGACACACAAACCTGCTGCCTTGTAGGTAGACTGGGGACAGTCAAAGGCTAGGGAAAGCACCCCAAATACATGCTTGTCGAAATCGGATGTACTGAGCCACAGGCTTGACAAAGCAGTGCAACGTGAAACCTGCTGCCTTGTAGGTAGACTGGGGACAGTCAAAGGCTAGGGAAAGCATCCCGAATAAATGCTTGTCGAAATCGGATGTACTGAGCCACAGGCTTGACAAAGCAGTGCAACGTAACTTAATTCATGATGTCACAAATCAAAATTAATCGATATGGTGCTAATCCCGTGAAGTCCCATCAGGCGGTGATAGTGCCGGGCCCCCTGCCTCGAGGGGGTCCACCCATGACTACTGGTGGTCACCTTCCCCTGTGCTGTGGAGTCAAGACACAGAGGAGTAGGTTAAGAGCTATTGACCAAATACCCCGGACACTCAACATACTACAGTGGAATGCCGAAGGAGTTTACAAGAAGAAAGACTCCCTAACACAGCGTCTTCATAAAGATAGAATAGATGTGGCATGCATTCAAGAGACACACCTCAACGCCAATCACAAATTCTCAGTCAGAGGATATCAGGCCACACGTTTCGACCGCGAAGGACACAAAGGAGGAGTTCTAATACTTACACGAAATACAATACCTTGCAGCGAAGTATCTGTGATCTCTAACAACCAAACGGAAATTATAGGTGTTGATATAATGATAAAGGACGTGAAAATAAGAATCTACAATCTGTATAGCCCAGCAGATAAGGACCTTACACTCTCAAACATGAAAATAACTGACACAAACTGCATTATTGTCGGAGACTTTAATAGCCGTTCAGAAAGATGGGGATACCCAGATACTGACAAAAGAGGAGATGAATTGGAGGACTGGGAAATAGACTCAAATCTCCATCTACTCAACAAAGCGGATGACACACCGAGCTTCTACTCCAGAAGATGGCTTACCACTTCTACTCCAGACTTAGCTTTCTGCACAGGAGACATCCTCCACAAAATCGATCGCCATGTGCTGGACCAATTAGCAGGTAGTGACCACAGACCAATCAAGCTTGAAATGAATATGGAGTATGTTCCACAGGAGCAAAAGCCCTTGCCCCGCTGGAATTACAAACGAGCAGATTGGGACAGATTTGCCATACTAACAGACAAATATTGTGAAAACATAAATACACGATATGGCAACATAAAGCAAATGGTGGAAAGTCTAAACAGAGCGATAATACAGGCAGCCACTGAGTCCATTCCAAGAGGAGCGAGGAAAAATTACAAACCATACTGGACTGAAGAACTACAAAGTTTGGAGGACAAAGTTGAAGATGCCAGGAAGACAGCAGAGAGAGAACAAACAATTGAAGCAAACATCTCTCTCAAAGCCATCTCAGCAAAATATAAAAGAACAGTAAATCAAACAACAAGAGATTGTTGGAGGGAAAAAACAGAAAACCTGAATTTTGACAGGGATGGAAACAAACTATGGAAACTAGTGAAAGCCATGAACAATGAAGGACCTAGAAACAAACAAATAACAATTAAACAAGGAAATGCCTTGCTTACAGGCAAAAAGGCTGCAAATGCACTAATGGAACACTATGCAAATGCAAACTACATTGATATTACAACCGAACAGAAGAAAGCAATCAAAGACAAACAGATACATCATAGAAATACAGAGACAGCAGCAGAATATATGATGGCAAATCTAACAATGGAAGAAATGGAACAGGCAATGAATACCCTAAAAAATAAGAAATCACCAGGAAAGGATGGAATCACAAATGAAATGCTAATAGGACTAGGCACCAAGGCAAAGAAGAAACTACTAGCAGTCCTAAATAACAGCTGGAAGAGAGGAATAGTCCCACAGGCATGGAAGGAAGCTATACTAATACCAGTCCCAAAGAAAGGAAAAGACCTGGAAGAACCAAATGGCTATCGACCTATCAGTCTACTTAGCTGTGTAGGAAAATTAATGGAACGCATTATCAATGGCAGGTTAACATGGCATCTGGAAGAAAACAAACTCTTAACACCACACCAAGCAGGATTCAGAAAATACAGATCCACTGAAGATCAAATAACCTATATAGCTCAGGAAATAGAGGATGCCTTCCAAGAGAAAAAGCACACACTAGCAGTCTGGATAGATTTAGAAAAAGCATTTGATAAAGTATGGAAGGAAGGACTGAAAGTAAAACTGCAAAACATGCATGTTTGTGGAAAAATGTATAAATGGATCAGCCACTACCTTGAGAACAGAACTGCCAGGACAAAAGTACAAGGACAAACAAGCAAAATGATGCTGCTGGAGCAAGGTGTCCCCCAAGGAGGAGTTCTTTCACCAACATTATTCCTAGCATATATAAACGACATCACAGAAAATTTTCCAGCCAGAGTACACACATCCTCCTTTGCAGATGACCTAGCCATATGGACATCTGAAGAATATATTAGTACAGCTAACAGCAGAATACAGCAAGCCTTATTAGCGCTAGAGGACTGGTCAAAATCATGGCTAGTGAAGATAAGTGAGGAGAAAACAACATGCACAGTGTTCTCCCTCTCAAATAAAACTCAGCAACCTAAGCTGGTATTGAATGGAAAAATATTGCGCCATGAAGAAAATCCAAACTATCTAGGAGTCACCTTTGATCGTCGCCTGACATGGAAGACACAGGTTGAGAAAAATCGAACAAGAGCAAGGCAGAGAATGGCAATCATGAAAAAGCTTGCTGGTACAACGTGGGGAGCAGATGAGAAAGTTCTCAAGAAGTTATATACTGGACGGGTGAGGCCAGTACTGGAATATGGCATTGCAGCTTGGGCAACAGCAGCTAAGTCAAACTTTAACAAAATAAGTAGAGTCCAAAACCAAGGAATGCGAATCATAACTGGAAGCCTGAAGACAACGCCTATTAATGAACTAGAAAAGATCACTTGTTTACAACCAATGCAGGATAGAAGAGATAGCAGAGCCCAGCAACAAGCAGAAAAATTTAGAAGATTGACAGACCACCCTATGTACAACAGATTTAATGGTTTTGGAAAGGGAAGACTGAAGCGTAGCAACTTTGTAGAAACTGCAAAACGAAGGATTAGGGCAGATCCTATACTTAACATATCAACAGTCAAGCCCATACACAATGCACACAAGTTCCCAGCTTGGAGACAGCAGCAACTGCCTGAGATGATAGAAAACATTCCTGGTATTGAGAAAAAGAACACTCAGCATGAAACCGAAAGAAGAGAAATAACCCTAAACTACATAAAAGAACATTACCCAAGCAGGAATTGGACCCATGCATATACAGATGGATCAGCCAAAAATTCAATAGAGAATGGAGGAGGAGGAATTCTCCTTAATTTAAAAAATGGAGTGAAAAAAACACATTCAATGGCAACTGGAAAATTTTCAAGTAACTTCAAAGCGGAGGTAGAGGCTTTGAAAACTGCAGCAGAAATGCTCCTGATAGAGGAAAATAAAGAGAAGCAAATAGCTATCTTCACAGATGCAAAGTCAGCTGTCTCAATACTCAAGAGCAATAACAGCACAGAACTAACTGACCTAAGAGCAGCACTCCATGGTCTATGCCAGAAATCCAAAAAAGTTGTAATACAGTGGATCCCATCACATTGCAGTATACCTGGAAACGAAGAGGCTGACAGACTGGCAAAAGAGGGCGGACGACTACCACAGCCTGACATAGACATAACCTATAATGAGGCAAAGAGGTTGATAAAAAGCACTTATAGAACCAAATGGGAATCTGAGCATCCAGGCCATCAGAAGGATGATGCATATTACAAACTCGACCGAAGAGAACAAGTAGCAATCTTCAGACTCCGCACAGGACATAACAGGCTGAAATACCACTTGTTCAATAAACTAAAGATAGGAGATACCGATGAATGTAATTGTAGAACTGGAAAAATGACAGCAAAACATTTGCTGCAGGATTGCCCAACGTATGCAGAACAGAGAAAGATATTTTGGCCCACACCTGCTTCATTTGAGGACAAGCTCTATGGAGATATCAACAAGCTCAAGTTGACCCCAGCTTACTTTAACTACATACAGGTTGACATTTAAAGGTGCATGAAGACCCAGAGGCATGAAATGGAATATTGCTTGGATAGCAAATCCATTATGTGGAAAGTCCAAATCGAAAGCTCGCTGTGTGGGCTTCACAAAAGGTGGAAAAGTGTCCTAGTGGCACGAAATGGAATATTGCTTGATAGCAAATCCATTACGTGGAAAGTCCGAATCAAAAGCCCATTGTGTGGGCTTCATAAAAGGTGGAAAAGTGTCCTAGTGGCATGAAATGGAATATTGCTTGGATAGCAAATCCATTACGTGGAAAGTCCGTATCTAAAGCCCACTGTGTGGACTTCATAAAAGGTGGAAAAGTGTCCTAGTGGCACGAAATGGAATATTGCTTGGATAGCAAATCCATTACATGGAAAGTCCGAATCGAAAGCTCACTGTGTGGATGTCATCTGCAGACTGCATACTTCTGGTTTCCGGAGGAACAGCCTATGGTGAACGGAAGGCCCAATATACGGAAGTGAGGCTAAGCAGCCATGTGCAGGACGTGACGATTCCTTGGGTGAGCCCAGTACCAGAGCGCTATGTATCGGCTCTGCAATTATGGAAGCCTCCTTGGATGGCGGGGAATGCCCATGGTCTGCCCCTGCCTTCCCTTGAGGGCTGACCAGGATCTTTGGCTGTTCTATATGGACCAGCTGGGATGGGGGATAACACCACAACAGTGAGAGTCAAACGTCCTAAGAAACCCCCGGGAAGGTTAACCCGGTCAACAAATGCCCGCAGAAGTCGGATGTGTCGGCCTAACGGCGCAAGAACGCAGCTCTCCTGTAAACAGGCACAACGCAATCACATCCGAAAAAAAAACTCCGGATGAACGAAGAAGAAGACACAAGATTAAACAAGAAGTTAGTGATGAACAGTGTGGATTTGTAGAGGGAAAGGGCACAAACAAATCTATATATATTCACAGGACACTACTAGAAAGAGATATAGAAGTAAAACAAAAGATATGTACTTATGCTTCATAGACTGCTCAAACGCATTTGACAATGTGAAAAATGGCGAAATAATAAAACTACTAAAGCAACTGAGCATTGACGGCAAAGATCTGCGAATAATAATAAAGAACATATTTTGGCAGCAATCAGCAGCCATAAGAATCCACAACCTGGTAGGAACATTTCAGCGTATAAAGAAGGGCGTCAGACAATGTGTAATGTCTCCTGATTTGTTCTTACTGTACAGTGAATATATAATGAGATCTACAAAAAAATATGTCAGGGATCCTGGCAAATCTATATATATTCGCAGGACACTACTAGAAAGAGATATAGAAGTAAAACAAAAGATATGTACTTATGCTTCATAGACTGCTCAAACGCATTTGACAATGTGAAAAATGGCGAAATAATAAAACTACTAAAGCAACTGAGCATTGACGGCAAAGATCTGCGAATAATAATAAAGAACATATTTTGGCAGCAATCAGCAGCCATAAGAATCCACAACCTGGTAGGAACATTTCAGCGTATAAAGAAGGGCGTCAGACAATGTGTAATGTCTCCTGATTTGTTCTTACTGTACAGTGAATATATAATGAGATCTACAAAAAAAATATGTCAGGGATCCTGGTTGGTGGACATAATGTAAACAACTTACGTTATGCTGATGACACCGTCTTGATAGCAACAAGTCAGAAGGAACTACAGGAAATGATAGATGCAGTGGTTGAAGAAAGTAAAAAAAAAAATGGGCCTTAGATTGAAAAATAGAAAGACAGAAGTCATGGTGATATCAAAGAAACAGATTGTGCCTAAATGTGCAATTAAAGTAAATGACGTTATTTTGGGTCAAGTGCAGAAATTCAGATATCTAAGCACATTGATAACATCAGAAGGAAGATGCATCACTGCGATAAAGAAAAGCAGAAGGCAAGAAAAAACTGCATTCTATCAAATCAAGAACGTAGTTTAGCATGGCCGAATGGATAAGAACGCGTTTTCTTAAATATCCAGTGTGCTGAGGCCGAGGTAAGGGGTTCAAAACCTACACCGGACAGTTGGACTAAATGTTGACCAACGCCCGTGACTTGGGGACGTAAATTACAAGTATCTATGAAGTCGGAGTGGGTTCGCCTGATGGTAAGGGTCACTTTTAATAGGTAAAGCAAATCCATGCGCAAAATTCTGTCTAGCATTACTAGAAGTACCGGTCTCTGTGGCTAAGGGCTTGCGAACGCGGTTTGTGAGCCCGTATACCCGGGTTCGAAACACGGCAGTGCTGGTTTTTTCGAAACAGGTATAGGGGCTGGTCGTTCAGAAAGCAATGGAAAACTACTGAACGTAACACTTGCCTAGTACATCAACAGCAGCTGAAAATGCTGGTGTTGACTGCAACGTCCCGTAAGGGATACGCAACACAATTACTAGAAGTAGTGCGTCTCGACTACGCACGAATTCAAAGCGAGCAAACGCGAGCAAAAAAACAAAAAAACGGAGAAGGTTTTGTGCAAAAAAGTTATTGTCCTTGAAAGTTAGAAAAACAGTTCTTGCATGTTAGAGTTAGAGTTAGTTGCATATCCTTTACAGGACGCCACAGTCAACACCAGCATTTTGTCTGTTGTGATCTCTTGGAAAGTTTACGTTCAGTAGATTGCCAGTGCTTTCTGACCGACCCGCGCCCATACCATTTCGTAAAAAAGCCACGCAAGGCGGTCTCTGCCAAATCGCCCGCAGCTGTGTTTCGAATGCGTAGTATATGAACTACGTCTGTGACACCTTCGCCACGGAGCATGCATGTTAGATAACAACCAATTTTAACACACGGCTGCGAATCTTGGACACTTAGTAAACAGGCGGGGGGGGGGGGGGGGGAATCCACTGAAGCCTTGGAGATGTGGTTTTATAGAAGAATGCTGAAAACTAACTGGACAGCCAAAATGAGCAATCTGGACGTTTTGAAGGAAGTTGAGTCGCAAAGACTTCGTGTCACAAACATCAGAAAAAAGCAGTCATCGTTTTTCGTTTTGTTGTTGTTGTTGTTGTTGTTGTTGTTGTTGTTGTTTCGCCACATTATGAGAAGACAAAAACTAAAATATGTTGTGACAACCGGAAAGATTTGCGGCAAGAGAGATAAGGAAGACAGCGTTAGAAGATTCTTGACAGTCTTGTGTTATGGCACGGAAGGGAGTCAACATACGAATTGATCAAGGCCGTCGGAAATCGCAATTTGTTGAGAGGCATGATTACCCACGCCAGCCGGCAAAGCACTGGATGATGATGATGATGATGGTGATGATATCTCCCACACTCGACCTCAGCCCACCACCTAGAGGCCAGCCCATCCCCTGTAGGCGTTCTGACTCTGTATGTGTCAATCATTCATGCTAGAAACATTCATACCGAGCCTTCCGGAGCATTGATTGAGAGGCAGTTATGATGGCTGTTTTATTGGATGGAGCTCGATAAAGTCATCTCAGAGCCGCGGTGACCACATCCACTTCCGTCCTCATGCTGGATGCCGTGTTTTAATATGCTCCACTTTGCTCTGTGGTGATCGACATCTTCTAACAGCTATTTTATTTCCAACTGTTCTTCCCCCATTGTAACATTCTATAATTCTCTGCCAAAGGTTATAAGGACTTATAGTATTTTGCCCTGCCTTCGTTTGACTGTCTTGAGTCTTGCTCTCCTGCTGTCAATTATGTTACATGTAAGGGATGCCTTATGTGACCATTAAATAAACTCTTAACTCCTGTTAACGCAGATCTGGACTTGACTGAGAAAAGGCCGAGCATGTACCGCATTATTTTAATTGGGTTATCTACAATGCAGCTCAGCACAATCTACATTCTGTAATTTGGATATGCTCCAATCTTTGGCACTGCGATGCGTCAGCGTGAGTGCACTATGTAGCGAACAGGACCAGATGATGGTACGGGAAGGATAGTCAACCCCGTCCCACGTGAGCGGATGCCAATCGCCGTATGTCTATCTGTATAGTGCTATCAACGTGATATTTGTATGACAGACTGAATATATTTTCACATATTATACCCATATATTTCAGCCCATCGTGTAAGCGAACCAAAGAAGAAGTTTCTATCAATGGATTTCCCGTAGAAGTAGATGACTGGGAGGTTGGCTTTTACTATGTCATTGTTCAAGGACGACAACATCAGAATGCCTTGTCAGGATTCACCTTTGAGCTGGTGTCCTCACACCAATGAGCGATTTCGTGTATGTCACCTGTATTCCTCTGATACACTTGTATATACGCTAAACAATATCAGCGAGATAGATGAACTTATTCTGATGAGTGATTTCAACGGACGAATAGGCAAACGAAGAACACCGTGGGATAAATGCATGCGACACAGAGACTGAATGTAATAGAAATTGTCACCACCTACTCAACATATGCTCCGAACGCGGACTAATAATAGTAAGTAGTTTTTTTCCAACATCGTCGTAGTATAATAGTTTAATAGTGGTATAAATGGAATGACATAGATCAAGCATCTCAAATTGATTTTATTCTTCTTAGGAAATCAGACAGAAGACTATTATTGGATTCAAGAGCACTCCCAAATACAGCTGTTGATACTGATCACAAACCAGTCATAATTTTAAAAAAAAGGATTTCAACATACAAGAAAATAAGAAACAAAAAGGTAACAACAGATGTCATCAATTATTGGAGGCTTCAGGAAAATACGGTTAAAGACGAAGTCAGTCAAGAAATCAAAAAACAACATAAGAACGTCTCTGATGATTACTCAAGCGTAGATAAGGAATGGGCAATTTTCAAGGCTGCCATGCTCGACACACTGGAAAATAAATGTGAAAGAAGGAAAGTAGCGCAGGACAAACGATTAAGAACAGCTTGGTGGAACAACGAAGTTAAAGATAACGTATTCAGAAAGAAGGTGGCGTTCAAAAATGGATCACAACTAAATCTGAACAAGACTATGTTACTTATAGAATAGCACGACGTAATGCCAAACGAACAATTAGAGCATCTAAAGATGAATCCTAGAGAATATACGGTGAACAGATGGCGACCCTTATCAAAGACCACTCAAGAGAATTCTATAAACGTGTCAATAAAATGAGAAACAGAGATGTACACTACAACCCAACCACCATCATAAACAGCAAAAGAGGTATACCAATATTTAATCCACAACAAAGACTAGCAAGATGGGCAGAATACTTTCAAGAACTACTGAACCCCACACATAATAACACACCTGTGTCTAAAAGCAATGGACAACAAGAACCAAATTTCACACCTGCAGAAGTCAAAGCAATTATACAGAAAAAGTCATAAAAACAAATCACCGGATCCAGATGGAATAACCACAAAAACTATTCAGGCCTGTAAGAAAACAGGAGTTAAATGGCTGACAAGACTTTTTAATATAGCATGGGAAGAAAGAAAAGTCCCTGACGATTGGCAACAGGCAATAATACTACCAATTTGGAAAAAGAAAGGCAATATGAGAGAGTGTGAAACATACAGAGGTATACCACCCCTGAGCCATATAGAGAAAATGTACGCAAAACTATTGGAACAAAGAGCTAGACCAATAGTTGAACAACAGTTAAGCAAAGTATAAGATACAATTCGGTTTTCGGAAAGGTAAAAGTTGAACTGATGCACTATGTACACTTAGACAAATATGTGGAAAAAACAAAACACCAACAACATCGAATATAGTGACCAGCAGAATATTGTGTTTGTAGATCAGGAAAAGGCTTTCAATAGAGTAGACAGATACAAATTATGGACCATCCTTGAAGACTACGGGATACAAGGAAAATTGCTAGAAAACATCATAGTCATGTATCACTCGAGTCGACATGCAATAAGAACACAAGGAGGTATATCAGATATGTTCACCCCTTCCGATGTATCTCCACCTTGTCGCGGTGGGAGGGCTTGCGTGTCTCAATGACCCCGAGAGCTATACCGACGGAAGCACAGTGTTCTCCCTCTCACATAAAACTTAGCACCCTAAGCTGGTATTGAATGGAAAAACATTGCGCCATGAAGAAAATCTAAACTATCTAGGAGTCACCTTTGATCATCGCCTGACATGGAAGACACAAGTTCAGAAAAATCGAACAAGACCAAGGCAAAGAATGGCAACCATGAAAAAGCTTGCTGGTACAACATAGTGAGCAGATGAGAAAGTTCTCAAGAAGTTATATACTGGACGGGTGAGGCCAGTACTGGAATATGGCATCGCAGCTTGGGAAACAGCAGCTAAGTCAAACTTTAACAAAATAAGTAGAGCCCAAAATCAAGGAATGCGAATCATAACTGTAAGCCTGAAGACAACGCCTATTAATGAACTAGAAAAGATCACTTGTTTACAACCAATGCAGGATAGAAGAGATAGAGGAGCGCAGCAACAAGCAGAAATATTTAGAAGATTGACAGACCAACCTATGTATAACAGGTTTAATGGTTTTGGAAAGGGAAGACTGAATTGTGGCAGCTTTATAGAAACTGCAAAACGAAAGATTAAGGCAGATCCTATACGTAACACATCAACAGTCAAACCCATTTACAATGCACACAAGTTCCCAGCTTGGAGACAGCAGCAACTGCCTGAGATGATAGAAAACAATCCTGGTATTGAGAAAAAGAACACTCAGAATGAAACCGAAAGAAGTAAAATCGCCCTAAACTACATGAAAGAACATTACCCAAGTAGCAATTGGACCCATGCATATACAGACGGATCAGCCAAAAATTCAATAGAAAATGAAGGAGGAGGAATTCTCCTAAGTTTAAAAAATAGAGTGAAAAAACAGCCAGTGGCAACTGGAAAATGTTCAAGTAACTTGAAAGCAGAGGCAGAAGTGTTGAAAACTGCAGCAGAAATGCTCTTGATGGAGGAAAATAAAGAGAAGCAAGTAGCTATCTTTACAGATGCAATGTTCCATCCATCCATCATGTGCCATGCCGGTAAGCGTGGGCGGTCATGTTCTGCCATCTCACTCGATCACCAGAGTCGTGGATCAGCTCCGTGTTTCTGTCTCGACCATGCCACAAGGCCAAGCCATCCAGGTACTTGCTTCTAGGTCTTCCCCTTGGTCTGTTCCCCTCGATCTTACCAGTTGTCACCAAATTCTCCAATCCATTTCTTCTCATAACATGCCCAAAAATTTTTGACTGTCTACGTCTAATTCCTCTAATAAATTTACGATCTTCATTTGTTTCTTGAAGGACTTGTTCATTGGTCTTTCTGGCTGTCCATGGTATTCTTTGCATTTTCCTCAGAAACCACATCTCTACAGCCATCAGATGTTTTTCAGCCTGGCTGCTCATTGTCCACGCTTCACATCCATATAAAAGTACAGGCTCAATGTAGCATCTCAACACTCTTTTTCTCGTTTCAATTGACATCTTTTTATTGGTCAATATGTTTTTCATCTTGCTAAAGGCTACTTTTGCCATGGCGATTCTTGTTCTAATCTCTTCAAGGCATCTCCCATCAGATGTTATTACTGTTTCGAGATAATTGTACCTGCTCACTTGTTGAAGAATATTCCCATTTACTTGTATATTACATTGTGGTATTTCGTCCTTCCTAGTGACGACCATAGTCTGTGTCTTTTTACAATTTAATTCTAACCCTAGTTGTTCACTGTGTGTAACAATCGCATCTACTAAATTTTGCAGGTCCTGTTCATTGTCTGCAATCAAGACTGTATCATCTGCATATCTAATGTTATTGATGCATCGTCCCCCAATGTTGATTCCTTCCATATCTTCAATATTTCTGAAAATACGATGCAATGTCAGCTGTCTCAATACTGAAGAGCAAAAACAGCACAGAACTAGCAGACCTAAGAGCAGCACTCTATGGACTATCATCACTATGTTAGAAATCCAAACAAGTTGTAATACAGTGGATCCCATCACATTGCAGTATACCTGGAAATGAAGAGGCTGACAGGCTGGCAAAAGAGGGCGGACGACTAACTCAGCCTGACATAGACATTACCTATAATGAGGCAAAGAGGTTTATAAACAGCACTTATAGAACCAAATGGGAATCAGAGCACCCAGGCCACCAGAAAGATGATGCATAATACAAACTCGACCGAAGAGAACAACTAGCAATCTTCAGACTCCGTAAGGACATAACAGGCTGAAATACTACTTGTTCAATAAACTAAAGATAGGAGATACCGACACATGTAATTGTGGAACTGGTAAAACGACAGCTAAACATTTGCTGTAGGAGTGCCCAATATATGCAGAACAGAGACATATGTTTTGGCCCACACCTGCTTCATTTGAGGACAAGCTCTATGGAGATATCAACAAACTCAAGTTGACCGCAGCTTACTTTATATTCAGGTTGACATCTAAAGGTGCATGAAGAAGTACTTAGACTGCCACACTTCATACCACAGGTATGTCGGTAACAAAAGCATCCCAGACGCATGAAATGGAATATTGCTTGGCTAGCAAATCCATTACGTGGAAAGTCCAAATCAAAAGCTCATTGTAGGCATCATCAAATATGGAAAAAGCGTCCCAATGGCTCGAAATGGAATATTGATTGGATAGCAAATCCATTACGTGAAAAGCCCGAATCGAAAGCTCACTGCGTGGGCGTCATAAAAGGTGGAAAAAGTGTCCTAGTGGCACGAAGTGGAATCTTGCTTGGATAACAAATCCATTACGTGGAAAGTCCGAATCGAAAGCTCACTGTGTGGATGTTATCTGCAGACTGCATTCTTCTAGTTTCCGGAAGAACAGCCTATGGTGAACGGAAGGCTCAATATACGTAAGTGAGGCTAAGCAGGACGTGACGATTCCTTGGGTGAGCCCAGTACCAGAGCGCTGTGTGTCGGCTCTGCAAGATGGAAGCCTCCTTAGATGGCGGGGAATGCCCATGGTCTGCCCCTACCTTCCCTTGAGGGCTGACCAGGATATCTTTGGCTGTTCTATTTGGGCCAGCTGGGATGGAGGATAACACCATCCAAGAAGCAGAGTGAAACGTCCTAAGAAACCTCCGGGAAGGTTAACCCGGTCAACAAATGCCCGCAGAAGTCGGATGTGTCGGCATAATGGCTCAAGAACGCAGCTTTGCTGTAAACAGGCACATCGCAATCACGTCCGGAAAATAAAACTCTGGATGAACGCAGAAGAAGAAGAAGATCCTGCTGTTATCGGATTCACCTCCTTTCTGTTTCAGTTCCCTTTGTTGTTTTATTAATTCTAACGTGTCTGGTGTAATCCATGGCTTAAGTTGATTTCTCTTGGTCGGAATTAAATCTTTGGCTGCAGTTATCAAGATATCTCTAGCTTGTACTGCCAGTTCATCAGGTGTCATTTCCTCTTGTACAGACATCAAGACCCCAAAACGATTCCTAACTTCTACGTTGTATGCATCTGGTATTTTTGTGAGATCAAAACGAAGTGGCCTTGGTCCTTGGGTAAGCTTTTTGAGTTTTAATTTCAGATCTGCTTCTAATAAATGATGATCCGTATCACAGTCTGCACTTTGTAGGGTTTTTGCAGATATTATGCTTGATCTCCATCTTCTTTGTATTACAATATAATCTATCTGATTTTTGGTAATACTGTCCGGCGACTTCCATGTGAAGAGTCTTCTTGGGTGTTGTTTAAAAAGTGTGTTGGCTATCGTTAATTCATTTTCTGTGCAAAATTCAATTAATTTGTCACCCGCATCATTTCTATTTTCCAATCCAAATTTTCCTAAAACGTGTCTCTCATTTTCAGCTCTTCCTGTCCCTACTTTTGCATTTAAATCTCCCATTACTATTGCTATATCATTATGACCAATCTTATTTAATGTGTCTTGTAGTGTGTTCTAAAAATCTTCAATTTCGCCCTCCTCAGCTGTTGAAGTAGGTGCATATATCTGTGTGAGAGTTGTGTTTTTTTTAAATGTCTAATAGTGAGGATTCTATCACTAACTGGATTATATCCCATTAAAGCTTTTTGCAGTTATTTTATCTAAACAAAATGCCACTCCGCTCTGGTCTCCGACGCCTCTGCCGGAATAAATGTGAATGTGAGTGGGATAGTCTTACACAGTCTTTGAATGTGAGTGGGACAGTCTCATACAATTTGTGAATGTAAGTGAAATAGTTTGGCACAATATGTGAATGCGACAGTGGTAGTTTTACACAATCCGTGAATGTGAGTGAGATAGTTTGACATTGCTTGTGAATGTGTGTGGTGGTGGTGGGGGGGGGGGGGGAATTATAGCAAAACGGAATTGTCTTGCTACAGAAAGAACATTCAACACATATACAGTGAGGTGGGGAAGGGAGGTTTGGGAACTGAGGGAGCAAAAAGCGCTGTCATGGAGCTCACCTGTGGTGAGTGATACAACAGTTGCAGAATAAGGAGGCAAAAAGGCAGACACAGACAATAACTGATCTTGTTTAATCTAAATTACAGATAGAGTATAGAGAGAATGTAAACGCAGATACACAGAACCGTTAAGGAACGACAATCATGAGTTACGCTAAAAGAAAAAAAAGTTATGACCCAACAGAAACTGCAAATGACAAAATTGGAAAAGAATTAAATGACCTAAGGTTATGCTATACGGGTATCAAGAATACTTCAGCCACTCTTCAATAATGCATATACACAGCCCGGAGTACGACCGGGATGTGCATGTTATTAATCATCTACTAAGAATAAATCAATAAGACAGCACACCAGGGAAGACAACAGGCGCATTAACTCACGTGTGCCTATAATCAAGTTCTCGTAGCAAACAAAGAAGATGAATTACAACGACACATTGACAACCTTGACATAGCAGAAAAGCACACAAATGAAATTCAACATCACAAAGGAAGGAATAGAAACTAGGAATGTCATAGAAAATACGCAAAAGAAGCAAACACAATATTTCGAATATTTATGAAACAATACAATCCGACGAAATAATGGTACTGATCATGGACACGGTGAATCAAATCCAATAAGTTAGATGTCATCAATATTGTGGAACAAAACCATAACAACTCACATTAAAACAAACACTGTTCAACTTAGCCTCAATACCAACATTATGCTGTATGTGTTGGAATTGGATACTCTGGAGAAATCTTGAGCAAAATGTCTCAAAGAAAAAAAGGCAAAGAACACTCCAGAAAATACATTAATAGACAGAGAAATACGTCACGTGTGCAGGGTTGCCAAAGAAGAGTGGACCCAGAAAGAAATATAAAGAAATAGAGGATCTAGAAACAAAACACAACTTTAAAGGATTGCACCAAAATATAAAAAGATTTACAACAACAAAAAATAATATAACAGAGGAAAATATGGAGAAATTATGGTTGATAATACCGATATAATAAAAAGATGGATAGAATACACAGAAGATGCAAACTGTCACAGCAGGGTCAGTAACTAAATGTGGGTAGCCAATAAGACAATACAACGCTAAATGTGGGTAGCCAATAACACAACACAACGCTAAAAGTGGGTAGCCAATAAGACAAGACAACGCTAAGTGTGGGTGGCCAATAAGACAAGACAACTCTAAATGTGGGTAGTCAATAAGACAAGACAACGCTAAATGTGGGTGGCCAATAAGACAAGACAACGCTAAATGTGGGTAGCCAATAAGACAAGACAACGCTAAATGTGAGTAGCCAATAAGACAAGACAACGCTAAATGTGGTTAGTCAATAAGACAAGACAACGCTAAATGTGGGTGGCCAATAAGACAAAACAACGCTAAATGTGGGTAGCCAATAAGACAAGACAACGCTAAGTGTGGGTGGCCAATAAGACAAGACAACGCTAAATGTGGGTAGTCAATAAGACAAGACAAATCTAAATGTGAGTAGCCAATAAGACAAGACAACGCTAAATGTGGGTAGTCAATAAGACAAGACAACGCTAAATGTGGGTAGTCAATAAGACAAGACAAATCTAAATGTGAGTAGCCAATAAGACAAGACAACGCTAAGTGTGGGTGGCCAATAAGACAAGACAACGCTAAATGTGGGTAGCCAATAAGACAAGGCAACGCTGCATGTGGCTAGACAACCAGAAAACAAACTCTAAATTTGTCTATACAACAAGAAGAGATTTTTGGAACCTGTATGAGTTCAAATGCTCAGAGTTAAGACTAATGAGTTTGTTTTGTTTACCCTTTCACTCACTGATGATGACGCTAATGAAAATGCTAAAAACAGTAACTAACAAACAAAAATAACAGTTTCCTCTTTGCATTCATTTTGATAATTCATTAATATTACTCGAATTTTCCCACCAACCCCCACACCCTTTTTTCATCCCCTTTTCCCTTCCGTGTTTTTTTGTTTTTTTTTTTGTTTTTTAAAACATTGGCACACTTGACAGATGATAGTTTGTGCTTCAAAAAGGCATAATAACTTTTACCCATGGCGGTAGCGAATGTGACTGATAAGGCCAATTCGCGCTGTAAATGTTCGTTCACAGTGGATGCATGTGAACACGTGGTAATTTCCACCATCATGCACCATCTTACGTCTCACACGCTCGGTGTGTGACTTATCTGCAATAATTTTCTCCTTTGTCTTTATTCCATTTCTGATGATTGCCCTTCAAGCAACACGTTCAGCGGCGACTTGCTCTCAATGTGCATTATCAATGCCTGTATCAATCATGTCCCGCTTACACACATCTTTGTATCGTAGTAGAGACCGACCCTGAGATTTCTTACCCATCTGTAATTCACCAAAAAAGATGTTCTTTGGTATTCTACCGTCATCCATCCTCCTAAGTCTACGAAGGCTGAGCATGGAATAAACGGTCACACAACCTGATCTTTCCAATAAATACTTCAGTATTTGCGATTTTGTCTTGCCACTTACAACTTAATACCAAGAATTCTTCGCAGACACCGCATATGAAAGCTGTTTAAACGTTTCTCTTAGTGTGAGTAAGCTGTCCAGGTTTCACTGCCATAAAGAAGAGTACTAAGGACACAGGCTTGATAGACAAGGACTTTTGTTTTGGCAGTAAGCTTCCTGTTCTCCCAGACTCTTTTTCTTAACCTGTTCATTGTTGTTGCTGCCTTACAAATCCGGATGTTAATTTCCAGATCTAGGGATAATTTGCTATTTACCACTGATCCTAGATATGTAAAATGGTCTACCATCTCTAGTTTGGCGTCGTCAATAAAGATTGATGGTACCCCATGTGCACCTTGTGACATAATCTGTGTCTTCTTTTTGCTAATTGTTAAATCAAATTCAGAACAAGCATTGGAGAATGCAGATAGTAGACATTGTAATTCTCCCTCAGAGTGGGTCGTAACTGCAGCATCATCTGCAAAAAGCAACTCTCTGATCAATACCTAATTTTTGTATTGGCCTTCAATCTCTGAGCATTGTAAAGGCCGCCAACTGAGCGTGAGTGAATGTATATACCACCATCCTGATCACGAAAGGCATATTTCAGTAGAAGTGAAAAGCATGTTCCAAAGAGGGTGGGAGCCAGCACACAACCTTGCTTAACTCCACTCTTGATTTCAAACTCTTCAGAAGTTCCACCATCAAATTGATTATACCCTTCATGCCTGTGTGGAACGATTCCACAACGGACAGAAGAGTTGGTGGGCAGCCAATCTTCTTTAGTGCCTTGAACGACTGACCAAATCAAATGTCTATGTGAGGTCGATGACGGCAATAACCAGTGGTTGATTCAGTTCACGGCATTTTTCTTGCATTTGTCGCAAAGATACTATTTCTGTATACTGTGTTTTAAACCTGAAATCAAACAATGTTTATTTAATAATCTAATACTTCAAAGCAAAAATTGTACGTACGAGTACATAGACAGCCCATCTATCAAACAACTGATATATTTTCTTAGTCTCTGCAAATGCCTTGTAATGTCAACATAAGCCATGTTTATGTAAATAGGGTCGGCAACTCCAAATGGATTAAAGCAGTTAATTGTGTGAGTAGCCTCTCTTCTTCTCATCTCATTTCATCATGTTCCTCTTGTACTTTTCAGTGTCGAAGTAAAGTATAAACATCGTGAGAGTGCCCGATTATGGGCTTCATGTATCGATATTCTCATGGACTCTGCTATTCCCAGAGTTTACGTGGACGGCCTCTTCCTCTGCTTCTATCTGGTCTGTACATCATTGCTTGTTGTGGTATGCTGTTGACTGGTAACCTACTTGCATGACCAAACCATTTGACTTGCTGCTTTCTAATGCTTGCTTGCTTGCTTGTGTTCGTTGGCTTGAGCTCCAACGCGAAGTCCTGTATGTCGGATGAAAGCATCCTGTTGTCCAACATCAGTGTGATGTCATACAGGACCTGAGTTTTGCGTGAGTATCCGTTGTCCCATGTCTGGCTTATTGGTGTGCAGACTGGTGGTTCCTCGCCGTACAGGCAGACACTCTCCGACTTCGGAGGAATCGGTGATCCTACTGACTTTAGCCAGGACCCCGATGGGACCTGTTGCCCAGGACGCTCGACGAGGACGCGTCAATAGGTCTTGGCGCTGCTTTCTAATAAAATCTAGTGCTGCTATAATCCCCACTTTAGTCCTGATTTCTTCATTTCTGATCTTATCTCTTCTTGATACGTTGAGTATTCTTCTCAGGAACCTCATTTCTGTTGTTGTGATTTTTCTTTTCTCTTTTTCTGTCATTGTCCAGGTTTGGCACTGGTAGCATAGAGTTGGTAGGAAGATTGTGTTGTAAAGTGCTTTCTTAGTAGTTATTGATACATGTTTGTTCTTTAGTATTGGTGCCATTTGTCCAATGAGTTGATTTGCCTTATTGCACCTATTTTCGACCTCGTCTTCTGATCTGCCATTTGATGATATTATACTTCCTAGGTACTTGAAACTGTTTACTTGTTTCAAGGGATGTTCGTTTAGGTGAATTGATGTTGTTTGTTCTTCTTTAGTTATAGTCATTACCTCTGTTTTGTTTGTGCTAATTTTCATGTTATGTTCCCTACACATTTCGTTTAGACTGTTCATGTGGTCTTGCAATTCAGCTTCTGATTTTGCTATTAGTGCTTGGTCGTCCGCAAACAGGAGTTCTCTAATGGTTAGATTTGCAGATGGTTCTTCTTCTGTGTTCTCGTCATGCGGTATTCTTGCTGTCTCTGCTTGGCTGGTTTCTTTACATCATTGGCACCTTGCCGTCTTGACAGACGATAGTTTGTGCTTTAAAAAGGCATAACATTTACCTATGGCGGTAGCGAGTGTGACTGATAAGGCCAATTTGCGCTGTAAATGTCCGTTCACAGTGGGTGCATGTGAACATGTGGTCATTTCCACCATCATGCACCATCTTACGTCTCAAACGCTCGGTGTGTGACTTATCTGCAATAATTTTCTCCTTTGTCTTTATTCCATTTCTGATGTTTGCCCTCCATGCAACACGTTCAGCGGCGACTTGCTCCCAATGTGCATTATCAATGCCTGTATCAATCATGTCCCGCTTACACACATCTTTGTATCGTAGTAGAGGCCGACCCTGAGATCTCTTACCCATCTGTAATTCACCAAAAAAGATATCCTTTGGTATTCTACCATCATCCATCCTCCTAAGATGTCCTATCCATCTAAGTCTACGAAGACTGAGCATGGAATAAACTGTCACACAACCTGATCTTTCCAATACTTCAGTATTTGTGATTTTGTCTTGCCACTTAATACCAAGACTTCTTCGCAGACACCGCATATGAAAGCTGTTTAAATCTTTCTCTTGGTGTGAGTAAGTTGTCCAGGTTTCACTGCCATAGAGAAGAGTACTAAGGACACAGGCTTGATAGACAAGGACTTTTGTTTTGGCAGTAAGCTTCCTGTTCTCCCAGACTCTTTTTCTTAACCTGTTCATTGTTGTTGCTGCCTTACCAATCCGGATGTTGATTTCCTGATCTAGGGATAATTTGCTATTTACCACTGATCCTAGATATGTACAATGGTCTACTATCTCTAGTTCGGCGTCGTCAATAAAGATTGATGGTACCCCATGTGCACCTTGTGACATAATCTGTGTCTTCTTTTTGCTAATTGTTAAACCAAATTCAGAATAAGCATTGGAGAATGCAGATAGTAGACATTGCAATTCTTCCTCAGAGTGGGTCGTAACTGCAGCATCATCTGCAAAAAGCAACTCTCTGATCAGTACCCTCCTAATTTTGGTCTTAGCCTTCAATCTCTGAGCATTGTAAAGGCCACCATCTGAGCGTGAGTGAATATATATACCACCATCCTGATCACGAAAGGCATATTTCAGTAGAAGTGAAAAGTATATTCCAAAGAGGGTGGGAGCTAGTACACAACCTTGCTTAACTCCACTCTTGATTTCAAATTCTTCAGAAGTTGCACCATCAAACTTGATTTTACCCTTCATGCCTGTGTGGAATGATTCCACAATGGACAGAAGAGTTGGTGGGCAGCCAATCTTCTTTAGTGCCTTGAACAGACCCTCACGACTGACCAAATCAAATGCCTTTGTGAGGTCGATGAAAGCAATAAACAGTGGTTGATTCTGTTCACGGCATTTTTCTTGCATTTATCGCAATGAGAATATCATATCAGTGGTAGACCGGTTCTGTCGAAAGCCACACTGTGATTCGGGGTAGACTTGATCTCCTAGGACTTGAAGTCTGCGCAGAACAATTCTGGCAAATACGTTTCCAACAATACACAGAAGTGAGATACCCCTATAGTTGTTGCAGTCGCTCCGATCGCCCTTGTTCTTGTACAGTGTTATGATGCTTGAATCTTTGAAATCCTGTGGGACTTGTCCTTCACGCCAGCATAGCTCTATTAGCTGGTGGATCTGTATAGTGAGTGTGTCTTGCCCACTCCTTATAACCTCTATTGGAATCCCATCCTTACCTGGAGCCTTGCCAGATGCAAGTTCATTTATAGCACACTTAACTTCTGTTATGGTGGGAAGTGTGTCCAGGTGGTCAAGAGTTGGTAGAGCCTCTATGGCGTTGAGGACATCATCCGCTAGTTTGGTCTCACTTGAGTAAAGCTCCAAATAGTGCTCTACCCATCTGTCCATCTGCTGTTTCTTATCAGTGATGATTTCTCCAGTCAAGGTTTTGAATGGTGCACTTCTCTTGATCACTGGACCACAGGCTTTCTTTATTCCTTCATACATGCTTCTTATGTTTCCCTTATCACTTGCAATTTGAATGGACTCACATAACTTGATCCAATAATCATTTGCACACTGCCTGGCAGCCTTTTGCACATCCTTCCTAGCTTGCCTTAGCTCACTCAGAGTGTTACGCGTTGGTCTTTCCTTGTTTCTTAAGAGAGCTTTCTTCTTCTTATCAATCAAGGGCTGCAGAGTCTCGCTGTTTGCCGCAAACCAGTCCTGCCTCTTATGATCCACAGTGCCGTAAACCCCTACGGCAGTTTTATAAAGAGTTTCCTTAATTTGACCCCACTTTTCATTTACTGTACAATTTTCTGGTGTATCAGTGAAAGCGTCTTCAAGTTGCTGTTGAAACTGAAAGCGCTTTTCAGGATCGTGAGTGTTAATAATATTAATCCTGGGGCTAGATTTGTGTTTAGCTGTGTATATTCTCTTTGGTCTCACTCTAACTCTTGCAACAACCAAAGAATGATCCGTATCACAGTCAGCACTGTGGTAACTTCGAGTCAATGATATATGGTTCAGATGTTGTCTCCGTGTGATGATGAAGTCCAGCTGGTGCTTGGATGTCTCCATGTGACCTTATGCATCTCTTTTGTTTTAAAAAAGGAGTTTGTAATACATAGGTCATTACTGGTGCAATGCTCCAGCAGCCTTTGTCCATTTTCATTCATGCGACCGATGTTGTATTTTCCAAGGCACACTGGCCATGAACTCGAGTCCTTGCCCACACGAGCATTGAAATCACCGAGCATATAAATGTAGTCAGATTTTGGAACTGCCTTGATCACGGAGTCTAACTCCTCATAGAACGAATCCTTCACATCATCAGAGGAATCGAGTGTCGGTGCATATGCAGTAATAATGGTGGCAAACCCACAAGAGGTTGCCAAGCGCAGGGATAATAGTCTTTCATTTCCTCCTGCTTGAATTTCAATCATTCCCAGTAGCGAATTCTTCACTGCAAAGCCCACACCGTGTTGCCTTTTTTCTGCCTGCCCTCTACCCTTCCAGAAAAAGATGTAATTGTTTTCCCTGAGTGACCCTTCCTCAGCGAGGCGAGTCTCCTTCTTTACATATGTTGTCTATATATGTTATGAACAAGAGAGGGGACAGGACACAACCTTGTCGTACTCCAGATCTTATGGTGAGGGGTTCTGAGTGTCCTCCAGTTGCTCTCACTATGCATTCACTGTTGTTGTATAAACTTCTACATAGGTTTGTTAGATGTGTGCTCACTCCATATTGTTTAAGGATTTCCCACAGCTTGTTTCTATATACTCTATAGAATGCCTTTTCTTGGTCGACAAAGGCTAAGTAGAGTGTTTCATTGAATTCGATTGGTTTTTCTATAAGTTGTCTAAGAGCAAAAATGACATCTGTGCGTCCTTTGTTTTTCCTAAATCCAAGTTGTGTTTCGCTTAGCTGGGGTTCTAAAGTAGTTCGTAATCTTTTTTTCAAGAATTTTGCAAAATATTTTCCCATGTCTCAACAGTGAAATGCCTTTGTATTGTGTGCAGTCTATTTTGCTGCCTTTGTTTTTCCAAACTGGGATAATTATGGCGTTTCCCCTGTCTCGTGGTGTCTGTTGTTCTACCCTAACATGGTTGAATAGCCTATGTAGCCAAGTTGTTCCTAGTTCTCTTGCTGCTGTAATTAGTTCATTTGGTATTTCATTCTGTCCCGGTGATTTGTTCAATGGGGCTAATCTGATGGCTTCTGTAATTTCTTCTTTTAGTATGTATGGTTCTAGTTCTTCTGTGACATCTTTGTAGGTCTCTTGAATTCCTGTGACATCTGATGGGATGTTGAGAAGTTGTTCGAAATAATGCTTCCATCTTATTAGGATTTGTTTTTGTTCACTTATTTGTTCTCCATATTCGCTGTTAATTATTTCAGTTGGGTCAAAGGGTTCTCCTCTGGTTCGCATTGCACTTATCTTATTGTAGAAGTTTCTAGTTGCCGCCTTTTAGTTTTTATTTAGGGTTTCTCCATACTCTTCCCAGTCTTTTTGTTTTTCCCTCTTTACTATTCTACTCACATGTCTTCTCGCTATTCTATATTCTATGTAATCACATTCCTGTTTGCTCTTCAACCACTTTTTATATGTTTCCTTTTTGTCTTTTACCGCTTCCTTTACTTCTGCGTTCCACCAACTTGTTATTTTCTTTATCCGTGTTGTTAGTTTTTTCGTGGTTCCACATGTTATTTTTGCAGTATCTAAAATACTTGATTTGAACATCTCCCATTCTTCTTCCACTGTTTTTCTTTCTGTAGGTAATTTTACAAAAAGTTCAGTTAGTTCTTTCTCATAATTTCCCCTTACTGCCTCGTCTTTAAGGTTTTTTAAGTTTACTTATTCGCATGGCATGTATTTTCCTGCACTTTGTTTTCTTCTTCTGATGGTTCTTATTGTGGCAACGACTGCTTTATGATCTGTGTTTAAACTGAAATTGGGCTCTGCCCTTGCATCTAATATACTTCTCTTTCCGTTATTTCTTGTTAATATAAAATCAATTTGGCTTTTAGTATCTAGATCGTTCCATTTATACCAGGTGTATACTTGTGAATGTTCATGTTTATAGAATGTGTTTGTTATATAGAGGTCGTGTTGGCTGCAAAGCTCTATCAGTCTACTTCCGTTATCATTCCTTTCATTATGCTGATCTCCAAATGCTCCCAGATGTTTTTCTATGTCAACTCTGTTATGTCCTAGTCTTGCATTGAAGTGTCCCATAACTATGATGTTGTCCTGCATATCTATTTTATTTAGCACGTCATGTATATCTTCGTAGAAGTCCTCGCATTATTGCTCATTATTGTTTGCATTACATGGTGCGTATATTTGTACATATGTTGTATTTGTTTGTTCTTTTATACTCACTGTTATGATTCTTTCTTATATATATATATATATATATATATATATATATATATATATATATATATATATATATATATATATATATATATATATATATATACACACTAGCTGACCCAGCCCGGCTTCGCCCAGGCCCTGGCGGGGATCTATCTATCTATCTATCTATCTATCTATCTATCTATCTATCTATCTATCTATCTATCTATCTGTCTGTCTGTCTGTCTGTCTGCTTGTTTGTCTGTCTGTCTGTCTGTCTGACCCGGCCCGGCTTCGCACAGCTCCTGGTGGGGAGCATCTCATTTAATTCATATAAGTAGTCATATAAGCTCCCGTTCCCGACTATCTGTCTGTCTATCTGTCTGTCTGTCTGACCCGGCCCGGCTTCACCCAGTCCCTGGTGGGGAGCATCTCATTTTATTCATATAAGTAGTCATATAAGCTCCCGTTCCCGATTATCTATCTGTCTGTCTGTCTGTCTGTCTGTCCGTCTGTCTGACCCGGCCCGGCTTCGTCCAGCCCCTGATGGGGAGCATCTCATTTAATTCATATAAGTAGTCATATAAGTTCCCGTTCCCGTCTGTCTGTCTGTCTGACTGTCTGTCTACCTTTCTACCTACCTACCTACCTTTCTGTCTGTCTGTCCGTCCGTCCATCCGTCTGTCTGTTTGTCTGTCTATCTGTCAACCAGTCCGCGCTATTAAATATTGATAAAAGTTACTGGAAAAAATGTGATGACCATGTGTTGAAAGAGGAAGAGGACTATTGGAGAAAGGATAGATTGAATTTTATGCAACGAGAGCAATCATCAACCTACTGGAATCGTCCGACACAGATTAAGGTCTGAGCAGATCGCAGACCTTAATCTACGTACACACTTACTGGGATATTTTGCTCCAACTATTCAGACGAATTGCAGGCCCTAAACATTACAGCATTAGCATAATGTCAATGGCAACAGTTTGTATTCCACAGTGATGAATTTTCAATTCCGCAAGCCCTCAGCGGTGACAAACAACTGTATTTAAAAAAAAACAAAAAAACAAAAACACACACACACACGCACGCACGCACACGCACACGCGCGCGCACACACACACACACGAGACCGAAAACCTTGCAGGACCTTCAGACAATCCTGGACAAATACACGTAGCTTCTGATGCCTTCAGCTCAAACGAAATAGCAAGGATCTCTCCTCTACGCCGCCGATATGCAGTTCACACATCTTGGCTACACATTAAGAAAGCATACTTCATACAGTTGTGCATTTTCGTGGTCAATCAACACAGCGATTGTTTCGTGTTTGCACTAAACAAGTGATATGGTCAGTATCACACAGGCCGTCTTTACTCCCCAGGAAGTTTTAGGCTGTGAGCTCAGATAAATTAAAAGAATCGCCGGGGATTCGAACACATGACCACTGGGCCGACAGGCAAGCGTCCTAGCCACTGGGTTATTGCTGCTCCCTATAATATTAGTTATAATGCTTGTTATTTGGCCTTACGGGACTTTGCAATCAGACTTGAATTTATTGGCTGTTTGTGATTTACTAGACACTATTAGTTCAGTAGCTTGCCATTGCTTTCTCGTGGCCAACGCCTCAACCATCAAAATCAACGCAAAGTGGTCTGCTTCCAAATCATCCACAGCATATTTCGAACCCTTCACTCGGTATGACGGGGAATTTTGAAACTATAATAGCAGTACCGAAGTATCAAGAACATGTACATTATAAATCAGATCATGTAAATAGCTTGTTTATTTCTGATAATGTGTGTCATATTTGCAGGTATGATCATGGAGGAAACAGAAAACTCACTACAACAAAGGAAAGAATCAACGACACAGACACTTGATTTGACATTCAGATAAACGCTGGTAACATAGTTATCAAACAAACCCAGAACATAGAAATTAACATCGAGGATACCAATGTACCTGTGTTTACCACGGGATCTGTTATTGAAGAGTCTACTTATCCACTGATGCTCAAATTATTGTAACCTGCTTCACTAAATGTCTTTATGTTGCCATTTTGTAATTTGTGCAACGTTGTGCTCGTTTTAACAACATGTATATTTGTTTAAGTTAAATGGCTACCGTGTAACTTTCTGAACAGGTAAATGTTCACAATAATCTAAAAACTACACAATCTTTGTTGAATATAGTCTCCTCAATCAGATACTAGATCGTAAGCCTGACACTTCTAAACCGCCTATTCTGTAGTTAATACGTGGTAAATCTATGTCAGGTCTTAGTCAGATATGATTGAGCTACCACATGACAGTAGCCATATTACCTGATTTATGTTAGCGCCGAATGTTGGACAGGGCTCACCAAACCCAACACCCGACATTGTCCAACAGCTTCGGGCAGGGAAGAGCAATTGGGAGGGTACAAGCCTTATCCTGGTGCGAGGAAATGCAACCTAAAGACTAAATGTCATGGCAGGGCAGACCAGCCCTAAGCTTTGGTTAGCAGTTGGTCTAGGATCGACACTCCGGCAGGCGAAAAGTTAGAGTATTGATTTCTTGATCCGGCAGCTTCTGCAGCTTGTCTTGTTCCAGATGTATTGGTATTACCTTTCCAATGAGTAAAATAGGCAGGCCTAGAGAGGGATCATGCTGCACGGGAAAAGCATGGTCTCTATATTTCATTGCAGGCTTTTTGCTACAAAGAGGCATAACTCCATGCCTGGCGCCAGCGATGGGTTGTAGTTACCGTGCGTTTTTTAAAGCACAGTGTAACAAAATATAGGTCTGTCAAGACGGCAAGGTGCCAGTAACGTGATTAGATATGCTTCACATGTGGAACTCATCATGACACTTTGGAGACTGCTGCCAAAGATCGAAATTCGTGGCGTACATCATTACGCAAGGATGCAGTCACTCGTGAAGCAACCAGGACTGCAAGAGCTGTGAAGAAAAGGCTGGACAGAAAAACCACTGCAGGAGGTTCCCCTCCTGGAACATCAAACATTCTTTGCCCAGATTGTCAAAGAATATTTCGAGCCAAAATAGGCCTTATCAGCCATCTTAGAACTCACGGCTCCATACTTTCAACTCCACTGGATGAAATGAATGGTCATCATCATTCATGATGGAAAAACAACACATGTAGAAGTCAAGGGTAAGTAAATGCTGTGCATTTGCAGAGAAAATTAATTGGGCGTTCGAGAGTAGTAAACAAAGACCTACATCTTTGCTTCATTGACTACACAAAGACTTCCGATGAAGTAAAACATGGCGACATGATAAAGATGCCTTGCAGATTTACAAATCGATGGACAGGATCTTAGATTTGTAAAGGAAAAAAAAACATATATTAGAAACATGAAGTGATTGATAATGAAGTAGGTCAACATCAGCCTATTAAGAGAGATATGCGACGATGATGCTTAATATCACCAGATCTTTTTTCCCTATACAGTAAAAATATTCTTAGAAATTTGAAAGATATGAGTGGAATCGCTACCGGGGGACATAACATAAATAATATAACATGAAATGTATACAGTATTGATTGCAGACAACGAAAGGGATCTGAACATTTAGTGAATGCGGTTATTGTACACAGTGAACAACTAGGGTTAGAATTATATTGTATGAAGACAGAGATTATGGTCATCTCTAAGAAGAAAGAAATACTACAATGTAATATATGGATAAATGGTTCTTCTTAACAAATCTTCTTAAACAAGTTAATCGGTACAACTGTCTCGGAACAGTCATAACATCTGATAGAAGGTGCCTTGAAGAGATCAGAACAAGAATCATTAAGGCAATGGTAGCCTTTTGCAAGATATAAAACAAACGTGACCAATAAAAAGATGTCAACTGCAAGGAGAAAAGATAAAGTGTTGAAGTGCTACATAGAACTATAGAACATTTACTTTTGTAAGGATGTGAAACGGGGACTGTGGTATACAAAAATGTCTCTACTAACATCCTTCTAGTGACGCTTTAAAATTACCAACCCCTAATAATTACTGTTTAAGTACCTTACTTTTGGGGAAAGAAAACAGAACCTAATTTATTTGGCATTAGTTTGGTTCACGTACCTGGCCAGACTGGCTTGATTGTGAAACAAAGGGATTATAGTGTCCATTATTGGTCAGTGCAGCACAAAGAGTAGACACGTAAAAGCCTCCCCTACGGGGAGGACAGTTTAGCCCTAAAAATACGTCATTCTCTGCAGCAATTGACAGTAGCGAATGGTGGTTTGTGGGACTGCATTGCATCACTATCAACTGGAAATTGGATCGAAAGCCAGGAGAAAGTGAAAATGGCAACCTGTCATAAACAAAGTCTGGACCAATACCTCAATGTTTACTGCTGCACTCATTAGCTGAAAAATCCAGCAAAAGACATTTCGAAGACAACTGACAACGTTACTGATGAAGTCCTACTTCAGTAGGAATATCCAGGATGGACTTCAGTATCTAAATCGACAAAGATAAAGCTCTACAGAGTAACTGACAACAGTATATCGTCTGCTTTACTTCTGAGAAGTACCACCGGAAGTCTCATCAGTCAGCAAAGTCAGTGAGACTATGGGACACTCCTACCAGGTTAATAAAACTAGCAACAGTGAGAACCCTTCAACTATCGGTTGGATTACCAAGTTCATATCCAACAATGGATAAGTCTTCGAAAGTAAGTCTCACAGCAGCAAAAAGTCAAACATAAGGTTCAAGACACTCAACACCAAGTTCTAAATACGAACACCAACTCAAACAAATGGGAAGAGACACTGAAACAACCTCAACAAGTACAATCAAAGTACCAACTGAATATGAGCTTCATACCAACTGAATAACAACTCAGAAACCAGATTACCTCAAGGCAAAATATGAAACACCCTGAAACAAAGCAAGATCCACTGAGATCTCAGACCTGAACACCATCAAGAAGACCATATATAAGCAGCTAGCGGAGTAAATGCCTCTACGCCGGAAACAAAAAAGAATCATCTGATTGTGTGCAACCCTGTTTCTGTGCTGGAATTATTCATCTTCTGATCCATGTATGTGCAGATCAATTCTGGACATAGTCACAGATACTACCATTGGATGCCTCTCAGCCATATAAGTTCCTACACTGGACTATATAGCAACGACTAACTCTTTGCTGGTCCAATGTCAGCCTAAATGCCATGGGTTATAGACTCGCGACTTGGTGGGTGTAACATCTTTGTGAACATAATTGAGATTCTGATATCGGAAGCAGAGCAGCTGAATGGCCGTCTACTTGGCACCGTGTATGGTGAGATGGGAAAGTACCTTCTGCAGAGCTTAAGTGGAAATTCCTGGAAGTAAGACCAACCAAGGCCTCAATTTCACAAAAGGCACCGAGCCTGATTGCACAGAGTATTCGAAAATTCTAGCTCCACGGAGGAGATACGTGCTTGTGTGTAATTTCATTTCTTGGATTATAAAGTATGATTTTAACCAGCCAATTACCAGTGGATATGCTTATTAGGAACACAACTGAGTGCATTTATTTCGGTACCCAGATAATGGGAATAGGATCTAATCTACATTAGAGATGAACACTGAACCGCACACCAGGAGATAAAGGACTCTATTAAGTAGTTTAATTAAGAGTACCAACTGCTTTTTATGTGTGTTTTTTTCTATGCCATGGATTTATAAGGTCAATAGTGTTTTTTTTAATGAGGTATAACCAAATAGTGGTTATGGTATAGTTGAGTATTTTGACACCAACTCATTATTTTTAAATATGAGAATTGTAAAGGGTGTCAGAAACATCTGTTTTATATGTTGGGTTCTATATACTTAAACCATTGTTTACTATACTGATATACAGTGAGTCAATGATGTAGAACCTATCAGTGGTTGTTGTGTTGTTTGTAATAACATTGATGTTTTCTTGGGACAATGTGGGTAATGTGTTTTGTCATACTGAAAATTATTCCCATGCCTGTTCTGGAATTTCAATGTGGCCATTACAAATATATATGTTATTGCAGATCTTGATTTAATGCCTGAATTGTTTGTCCAAAAGTGTTGATGTTTACGTAAAGTCCAGTGTTGATATTTGTTCAACCGTGGTTGTTTATATGTTGTAAACAATCAATGTCTTCTAGCACTATATTTAAACTTTAGAAGGTGATGAAGTGGGAAGGGAAACTTACACACAGATACCATTGTTTCTAGAATTGAAGTGTTTTCTCCTGGTGTTTGTGGTAAATATCCCTGATCACCTTGCATTCTAACAGTGATCAGAGAATCAACTAAATCCCCTAGACAATTTTAACAAAATATTCTCTTAGATTAAAATCCACATCCCACAGGGACAATGAGCAGATAAGCTGAAAAACATCTAATGGCAGTGGACATTTGGTTTCTCAGGAAAATGCAAAAAATAACATGGGCAGACTGAAAAAAAAGAGGAAGTCCTACAAGAAACAAATGAAAACCATAAACTGCTTAGAAAACTTAGACATAGACAGAAAATATTGTTTGGGCACATTATAAGAAGAAATAAACTAGAACAATTGGTGACAATTGGCAAGATTGATGGGAAAAGAACAAGGGTAGGACTGAGAGGTAAATATCTGGATGGCTTGGCCACATGACATAGTCGAGACAAGAACACAGAGCTAATCCACGACTCTGACGATTTTGTGAGATGGCGAAACACAGCCGCCAACACTTATCGGCATGGCACATATTGATGATGATATATGTGTGCATGTTTGTATGTGCATGGAGAAAATATTCTCCACAAATATACTTCATTGATAATCATAGCAAAATGAGCATTTCATAGCTTTGCTAGGTAAAAGTTAGACTAGTACTGTAACAAGAGGACTGTTAATAATACAATTTTTTTGGTTGGAATATTGTACAAAGCATAATAATATTGAAACAAGCATAATAACAGGGATAATTTCAAATGCACATTTAAATAGCATCTTAGTGAAATTCAAGTGCCGAGTTGTGTGACTAGAATTTACTCTGTCTCTATAAATTAACCAAGTAAATTGGCTACAATAAGTAATTATCAGAACATTTAAAACAATCAGCACACGAAATTGCACTTTAAAATAATCAACACAGGAAATTGCACCTTGATACAACCAGCCCACGGCATTATACTTTGAAAAAATCAACAACATATCATTGCACAATAGTTATTATTTTGAGAACTGGCTAAGGAGAGAGCGATCGATTAGACTGACTGAGCTCCAAAATCGGTGGTTGGATATAGTCATGTGTTCTGGAAAGACTGTCACGAAAGAATATGTCCAGCCTGATTATGTTTTTCATCCTCTGTAGACGAACTTCGAGAAATCTGTAGTAGTGTTTTGCACTCGGACTACAGTATGTACTAAGCATCAAACATATTTGGAGTGATCTCATTCTAGAATACATTACAATGATAACGTTTATCATTTGTTTACATATTACACGGTACAAGGGAATTGAAGAGACAATTGCTAGGTTACCATTTAAACTTTGGTACTAGAGCAATTTCTTGGTTTAGGTAAGGGTTTTGGTGGGCGACTATTTTCAATGGTTTGTATGAAAGACATCCCAGGGTCACCTAATGAAGAATTTGTCTTGTCAGGTAACATTCTTGTATGTTCAACATATTCTGTTGCATGTAATGATAGCTGGTCGTTTATGATTGGTGACAATACTGAGCAGCACTGGCCTTTTTCAAGAACAAATGATTTATTTAGGTTTCGAGGCTTTGGTTTTGGCATCTGTAGTTCCAACATTTGGGAGCAAACTGAAGGCTTTAAATCAATAGATGAAGAAATTGTGCTTTCTTGTTCCTCTCTCCCAGTGTGGTTTTCATTAGCTGGCACAAATGAGTCGTCGTGTTGCTGTTGTAGCGTATATGAAGTAACGCTGTTATTTGCACAGTTTCTCTTGTCATTTAATCCCAACAATTCACTTTGTGATTTTGCTGGTGTCAAGGATACATCCAAAGCAATATGTCTGTCATCTATGCTTGTGTCGGTCTTTTCGGGACTAGTCACTTCATAATCCACACCATTGTGATCGTGGTTGACTCTGTTGCTTTTTGGTGTGTCTTCTTTGAACCTCATACTAAATCGGTTGCCCATACTATTTCCCAAATTATTTGCCCAGTTTTTCACCCGTATTAATGGCTTATATATGTCACTGATGTATTTTTTGCTGTGTCCCTCAAACCTTTCGCTGAATGTTTTGGTCTCAGAATGCGCCACACCTGAGGGCTCCATTAGACAAAGTGTACCGCTTCCCGATGCTGTGGATAATGCTGGTTTCTCGGCACATTTGGGAAACAGCTTTGGCGGCGTGTTGGACGGCGGAAGGGGGGTGTACTCTGGTCCAGAGAAAGCACTGTTTTGGTATAGCTCCACAGCTGTAGACATTGTTGACTCGTCATGGTTTATTTCCAGTTCTTCATACAAGTTCTCGTCTTCAGCTGAAAAATAATATTAGCTCAATATTAGAATAATCATTTTTTTTTTAATGCAGGACATTCAGACGCATTTCGTATCAAATCTAGGGTACAGCAGTGTCTCCTTCACTGTTCGTAACCTATAATCCTACATAGGCCAAATATTTAATGCAACGGATATAACACAATCAGTGAACATCCTTTAGATGATAACCAAGTACTAATGGCGGCCTCAGAAGAAAATGTACAACTACATTGCCTGTAAAACAGCATGCACACACATACTGGGGGGGGGGGGGGGGGGAGGAGGGGGAAAGAAGTAATGACAGTCACAGCATGAAGAAATGGACTGGGAGAAGCTTCAATGAATGCTTAGTGAAGCCGTGGGACATAGACTTTTGGAAAATAAATATAGCCTACTTGCAATAGGGAGATGGCACATGATGATGGAGATGACGACGACAATGCAAGCTAAATCACTGGGTAAATATCACCCTGTTAAGGAACGCTTATGTGCCACTACAAGCAAAAAAAGTATTTTTCCTTCCTACACTAGCTATCAGCGTCAGACCTTGATATTAACAACCCGGAAACATTTAACACCATTACTGTCTGCTCGCGAACGATGCTTAGTGTAACTAGTTGTTTTTTTTTTAATACGCTATGTTAGAAAACAAATAGGTCTAATATCAGTGTCAGTGTTCATCATAAAAGCAGCACGTGAAATGGTTTGAACACTATCACGATTACACTGGAATTGTGATCTACACAGAAGGAATACAACTCAGTGTAAGAAAGCAAATCACCCTCCCCTCTCCTTTTCCTCTACAGATGAATGACATTAGGACGGCATTTAATATCACGGTATGTGGGTGACATACGAAAGATCTCTCCAGAAATATCTCTATCTGCTGACGCTGAGAGAACAAAAAGGACAAGAGAAAAAAATATGTAAACCAAAGAGTCTCTTTTACTCTAAATGACTATATTCGACGCATCTGTAACTCTTAGTTCACTCACGCTGCTCGAGACACATCACAGGAAGACATATAGGAACTCATTTCGAGCTGATCATTCACGAAAACATCACATATTTTATGGCGCTATTGTCCACATTCAAGTAGTTCTGATTGTTTTTTAAAATAACATTGCAAATTTACCAACGACAATCTGAGCTCTAAATATAACCCATCCCTCAGACATGTAAAACTAAAGCGTATAGAGTTTGATAAAAGTTTAAATGAAGCAACTTAAAAAATTTCCTAGAATAATTTTAATGACCGATAATGTCTATGTAAATTGGGAACGTGGATTGCTAGAACTATGAGTGGGGATGGAAAACTGAATAATATCAAGCAAGAAATTAGAAGACTGAATATTACATGTTAGGTATATGTGAGACCAGATGGAAATGAATGGGCATATAACATCCATTATGGTGAAGAGAAAAAAACAACGAAGGATAGAACTTATTATGGATCAGAAGAGATCGAAATCTATCAAAGGATATTGGACAGTTAGTTAGTTAGTTAGTTGGTTAGTTAGTTAGTTAGTTAGTTAGTTAGTTAGTTAGTTAGTCGCTGTTCAAACTTCATGGCAACGGGTCGTCCCCATTATGCTCCGTTCCTGTGCCAGTGAATATCACACAAAATTCTCCTCACTGCCCAATGTGAAAAGTGGGACAGACAGGAGTCTAGGCAAGCCAACAGGCCACACAGGTACACTATGCATAATGCCGCAGCCAGAATGCCAATACAAAAGCCCTCCACGAAAAATACAGTTCATCGTCGATGGAATCGACAGTCACCAGAAAGACTTAATTGACCAGGGTTTTATCCCACAATGTTCGGTCTCTTTTCACAGGGCGACCCGCCGAAAGTGCCGCACAAAGCACGAACTCCGTAGCTCCAGCGACGACTCCCAGGAGTCTCCTGAAAAATGCACTCGTGAACCAAAAAAGCAAACCAGTCAATTCAGCGACAGCCGACATTGTTCCAAACATGCAGAGGGTGCGGAGAGCAACCAATTCAGTTGACACAGAATTTAGATATTGTTTGAGAAGTCACCATATAGTGATATGGCAATGAGGAAATATTAGTTTCGTTATTGACACAAATATTGCGGCGAATGTTCTTTAGCGCCAGT
Source organism: Cepaea nemoralis (assembly GCA_014155875.1). Classification (NCBI taxonomy): domain Eukaryota; kingdom Metazoa; phylum Mollusca; class Gastropoda; order Stylommatophora; family Helicidae; genus Cepaea; species Cepaea nemoralis. The sequence continues at coordinate 910,508 of JACEFZ010017415.1, read as the reverse complement.
GACTATTCTACTTCTTCTTCTTCTTTGCGTTCATCCGGAGTTTTTTTTTCCAGATGTGATTGCGGTGTGTTATTATGCACCCTTGGGCCGAAACTTCTGGGCCAACTCATCCGACTTTTGCGTGCGTTTTTGACCAAGTTAGCATTCCTGGGGAACTCTCACTTTTGTGGCACCGTCCACACCCCAGCTGGTCAAGTTGGAACGGTCGAAGACACATGGTCATCCCTCAGGGGAAGGCGAGGACAGTCCATGGGCATTATCCGCCATCCAGGGAGGCTTCCATGTTCGCAGTGCCGACACTTAGCGCTCTGGTGCTGGGCTCATTCTGGGAATCGCCACGTCCTGCTCATGGCTGCTTTAATTCCTCACTTCAATGTATTGGGAATTTCGTTCGCCACGGGCCGTTCCTGCACAAACCAGACCGGTTAGCAGATGGTATCCACTCAGCGAGTTTTCGATTCGGACATGTGCTTGTCGTTGTGCCCGGAGGACAATATAGTCAGAGTTTTTATTTGCCACCCTTAGGCCAGCACATCCGACTGCGGCGGGCATTTTTTTAATGAGGTTAGCCTTCCTCGGGTTTCGAGGGACATTAGACTCTTATTGTTGTGGTGTCGCTCACATCTCAGCTGGTCAAGGTAGAACGGTCAAAGACATCACGGTCTACCCTCAAGGGAAGGCAGGAGCATTCCCCACTATCCAAGGAGGCTTCCATAACTGCAGAGCTGGCACATATTGCTCTGAGACTGGGCTCACGCGAGGAATCGCCATATCCTGCTCATGGCTGCTTTAATTTCTCACTTCCATGTATTGGGCATTTCGTTTGCCACTGGTCGCTCAAGCACAAACCAGGGACGGACAGACTGCGGGCGATATCCACTCAGCAAGCTTTCTCTTCGGGCTTCCACGTAATGGATTCGCTAGCCAAGCGTTCCATTTCGTGTGAACGAGACGATCCTCCACTTTTGACTACACTCACTCTATGAGTATAGATATTCTTCGTAACCATTTTGTGCGACTGGGGCGCCTTTTCTACTTTTAGTACTCGCTCACGAGGTAGGCTACATGTGCTGCCGGCTCAGCACCTTACCTCCGTGGATCAGTGAGCGAGAAACGGCCAGGCACACTCATCCAGGAATCCCTGATATCCCTCAGCTGACAGCCTTCGAACAAGTATCTGTACTAAGCATGTAGCGTGCTCAGCATCTCACCTCCGTTTTGCAGTAGATGAGTATCGGCTGGGCTCTCACATCCAAGGGTTCATGGCATAGAGGCGTTCAGCCATATCCCTCAGATGGGAGCCTTAGAGTATGTGTCTGGACCAAGAATTTGTGGCTTCGTGCGCCTGATTTGAACTTTTGACTGCTATCCTCAGTTGTACTTGCAGAGCAGCAAGTTGTGTCTCGCTTAGTCTGGCCCCTACCCCAAGAGCTGTCCGACATGTAGCTGTGCTTCCGTCGGCATAGCTTTTGGGGTCAGTGGGACACACAAGCCCCCACCCCCCAAAAGCGACAAGGTGGAGACACATCGGGGGGGGGGGGGGGGGGGGGGCGGTCCTATTCCATTATTCAATGCACCATTATTCAGGCAGCCGAGGCCTGCTTAGAACATTCTATTTTTTTTTCTTTTTCAAACTAAACGCGCCGGCCACCCGGGACGCTCAGCGAAGAGCACCCAGGGGAAAGAACCGGCAGACGGAGGGCAGGAACAACGGGCAGTGAACAGGCGCGAGCCGGACCGCCCGCCTGCACCTGGGATCCAACTACGAGCTTTTTAACTGCAACAACTTTAACTGGAGCTATTGGAGCTGGAATTACCGCGGCTGCTGGCACCAGACTTGCCCTCCAATAGATCCTCGTTAAAGTGTTTAGAGTGTACTCATTCCAGTAACGGGGCCTCGATAGAGTCCCGTATTGTTATTTTTCGTCGCTAACTCCCCGTGCCGGGAGTGGGTAATTTGCGCGCCTGCTGCCTTCCTTGGATGTGGTAGTCGTTTCTCATGCTCCCTCTCCGGAATTGAACCCTGATTCCCCGTAACCCGTTACAGACATGGTAGGCATGTCACGTACCATCGACATTTGATAGGGTAGACATTTGAAAGATGCGTCGACTTCCGGTCGTCAATATTGCGGTTAGGCGTTGAAACCGTTTAGGCCTATGGTGTTTTTATGCTTGCAGCTACGGTTTGCAATCACATTTTCCTCATGTTGGACTGGTACTACATGGTTCCGACGCCCTGCTACTGAGTGAGTGCGTGGGCGACACTGTGAGCTGTGAAATTCGTGGGGGAATGCTTTTACATCTATCCTGTACAGTGACCTGCATGTTCGGAACAATGGCTACCGGCTGTTGCTGAATAGACTTATTTGCCTTTTCGGTTCACGAGTGCATTCTTCAGGAGACTCCCGGGAGTCGGCGCTGAAGCTGCGGAGTTCGTGCTTTATGCGACACTTTCGGCGTGTCGCCCTGCGGTAAAAGACCGAGCCATGTGAGAAAACCCGATTCAATGAGGTCTTTCCGGTGACTGCCGAGTCCATCCACCATTAACTGTGGTTTTCGTGGATTAATTTTGGGTTGGCATTCTGGCAGCGGTATTATGTACAATGTACCTGTGCGGGCTGTTGGATTGCCGAGACTCCTGCCTATCCCACTTTTCACATTGGCCAGTGGGGGGCATTTTGTGTGACATTCACTGGCACAGAAACGGAGCATAATGGGGACGACCCGTTGCCGTGAAGTTGGAACCTCGACTAACTAACTAACTAACTAATTAACTTTGAAAGATGCGTCGCCGGCACGTAAGGCCATGCGATCAGCACAAAATTATCCAGAGTCACCAGTGGGAACGCCGCGCCCCGCGAAGGGCAACGACGATTGGTTTTGAACTAATAAAAGCGCTCTTTCCGCGAGGGACAGAGCTTGGTAAGCATGTATTAGTCCTAGAATTGCCACAGTTATCCAAGTAGGATCGTGTCATCTAAGGAACCTCGACTGATTTAATGAGCCATTTGCGGTTTCACCGTGAGATAATGTGAACTTAGACATGCATGGCTTAATCTTTGAGACAAGCATATGACTACTGGCAGGATCAACCAGTTATCTATCTATCTATCTAGACCATTCACGCACACACAGGCCATGAGTAGTAGCATCGCTAAAGCACGCCCTCCCGGTACCCGGTGATACACGCAAAACAACTGGACGCCTACCGACGAGCTTCTAAGCTACGCCGGCAGGACTGACCTAAAAGCTATACAAGCTTACTGACTGCAGGCCAACTGCTCATCGAAAGAGAGTGGACGCTTATCGAGACTTTGTCGAACGGTCGTACAAATTTGCTCTTTCGCCAGCTCAAACCACGACAGTAGTAAGGGATGTTGTAATGGACTCGAAAATCTGGAGCAATACGTCATAGATGACGTCATTTTCTACTATATGAAGGGTATGGCTCCAGATTGAAAACGGGCCTCTTTATTTAAATTTTGGCGAGTATTTTCTTGGGTTATGTCTGGTTGCCTATTCCGGTTGTCACTTCCTGTTGGCTACTTCCGGTTGACTTCCGGTCCGGGGGCGGGCGGCGGCGGTGGGCGGAGCGGCGCGAACCGGACGTCGTCACGCGAACCGGCGCGATCCGCCGCGAACCGGGGCACCACGGTGGCGTGAACCGGACCGGGCACGTTATGTAATGAAGCCCCAGTCATGTAGATATCGAACCCTTCGATGAGGAACTCGAAGTCAATATGACAGATTGAAAAAATAATTTATTCCATCACTCGAGTTGGATGCATAAATAAACATTTCCGCGGCTCAGCATGATAGCTTCGGGAGGTGTCCATAGTGGGCACCCATGTATCAACTCTAAGCGAGTGGTGAAAATCTGGTTTAAAAATAAACTAGACAGGCATAATTTATTATTAAACAATTAAGTGTAATAAAATAATAAATGGCCAAATATCTAGTATGTATAACGGAGATTATTAATGTGAATATAAAACTATTATTCTCATATTATATAATCAACATCGTATTAAAATATCTTTGAAAATTAAAATCTATTATAATATCCCAAATTATTTCCCCTTAATAAAGAATAGTCTGCCCTTTCTTTCCTTAATAATCTCCCCTTAACCGGTAGTGTTTACCTGCGCGCACAGGCAAGCAGTAATCGCTCCGCCCATCTGGTGCCCGCGAGAAATATAATAGTCCCTGGCCAGCAATCACCGCTGATAACCGTGCGGATAAATGTGACTTTAATTACGCCTCGCTCGCTAGTCGCATTCTACCGAGTAGAAAGTATAATAATGCCGTGTAGTGAGATTTGGAATGTAGAGGCTTTAAATTACAAACAGTCGCGTTAGAAATATATATAGTGAATATGTGTGAACATGTATTTGTGTATGTGCGTGCATGTGTGTGTGTATGTGTATGTGTGCACGCATGGATGTGTGTGTATGTGTGCGGGATGTATGTGTGTGCGATACGTATGTGTGTGCGATACATTTGTGTGTGTGTGCACGCATGTGTGTGATTGTGTGCGTGCGCACGCATGTGCGCGCTCGTATGAAACTTAAATATTTTCCTTTGCCTGACATCTATAACTGCAATGATGTCTCTTGCGTGTGTGTGCGCGTGTGTGTGGGTGTGCGCGCGTGTGTGTGTGTGCGCACGCATGTGCGCGCTCGTAGGAAACTTAAATATTTTTTTGCCTGACATCTATAAAGTAAAAATAGCTGATATTATTGATTGTACCGGGTATAGCTTAGTGAAATTCGGTGGTAAGGGGTGGGTAGTGGATATTAGTGATCTGTCGAGTGTCGTATTGACCTATACACCATCATCACACAGGTTACAAATGAAAACCTTAAAAAGTAAAAATGACCAATAATATTGATTGCACCGGGTATAGCTTAGTGAAATTCATTGTTAAGGGGTGGGTAGCGGTTATTAGTGGTCCGTAGAGTTCGTAGTGGCCTATTCACTATCATCACACAGGCTACAAATGAAAACCTTAAAAAGGTAAAAATGGCCGATATTATTGATTGTAGCGGGTATAGCTTAGTGAGATTCGTTGGTAAGTGGTTTGTGAGTGGAGGAAAGGATAGGTAGGTGTTTCTGATCATTGTTAAGGGGTGGTCGAGTGGTGGCGTGGCTGACTTGTGGAGACAGAGGTGGAAAAGATACTAGCGAAGATGTCATCGGGGCTGAATGGTGGAGACAGGGGGTGGAAAACTGATTAGTGAGGAGGTCACCGTGGCTGAATGATCCTATCACAAGTTGCCATGGGAAAACTATATCCCCTGCTCACTGGATGGCACTGCACCCGATCACCCGTGGCTAATCGTCATCACCCAGCACCGCCAACAAAATCATTATCATCATCGTCAGCATCCTTTAATCAACATCATCATCCTCATTGGAAAATCAAAGGATGACTCAAAGCGTACTTACCGCATAACGATACAGCCGAGACACTTGGGTAATGGTCACATCGGATTAAATATGGCGCTGCTTCCGGTCGCATCCATAAAAAATACAACCAGACTGCATGCTAACTTGCTAAAACCGGTAAAAATGACGTCCCACCCCGGTATAGCTGTAATGATACAGCTAGAACGCGTGGATAAGAAGGATACTACACACACACACACACACACACACACACACACACAACTGTCCAGTATCGGGCAAAGGGACCTAACTCTGGATGAATAATTCCACAAGCGACTATGTCGTGGTGATAGACCACGACCTTAGCACGTGAGCTTATCAAGGTCAGACATGTCCAGACAATATTCCGCTGAGTCATTCTACGTCAGCAGATATCGTGTATATAGCGTCCACCATTCACCGTCTAGAAGTACCGGTCTCAGTGAACAGCAACCAGTTCACAATGTTACAAGTCGCTAACGGCAAGTTTGCTTTTTGATAAGTCTTTCACATTTTCGTTGTGGTTCTCCAAGTAAGCATATGGGTAACCTAACAATACTAGTATAATACAGGGGATATATTGTGCTAGACGCATATATCTGAAGAGACAAGCCATTTCTTCCTATAGTATTGTCGGCTGGGTCGACATGGAATAGAGCTGGCATTCGAACTTTTGAACACAGCACTATGGTGGTACCGTAATAATATAGGTAGTAATGTGTAGTCGTAGGGGAAGGTGAAAGTGTACTGCGAGGTCCACATACCCATTATCGATAGAAATATATGAACTGTGTAACAGAAAGTGCATGTCAGATCCATAGCTATTATCTGTAATATCCATGCTTATAACACTGATAACGTACCCTATTCATATCTGTTTTACAGATACCGAGGCCCACGAAAACCTAATTAGCAAACTGTGGAACATACTAAGAGCTGAACCATACAGCTATTGCATGGCGTGCCTTAAGTCTCACAAAATCAAGGAGCCGAGATTCTTGTGATTATGGTGAGGGTGATAGTTTTGCGGACCTAGTAACGGTTCGACTGCGGGATATACTACAACAGAACTTCACCAAAGAAGAAATAATCACATTACGCCTGAATAGAATTGAGGAGTGCATCCTCGACTATAATCGACAACAGGATACTCCAGAACCATCCACACCAAACGTCGAGCGAACATCGTCACCGGCATCCTTAACCTTTAGTCAATCCACACTAGCGGACGAGTATTAAAACACCTCCATAAAAACAAAATGGTTGTAATATACTTACAGTCCTGTATTTAATAGCTGACTAGTCCTCAATACGAAGAAAACTGCAGTGGGTAGGAGGAAACTGTATATGTATATCACTGGTATTCTGACTTCACAGACTTTAGCTCACAGTGACTACAACACAAGTAACACGGCGCCCTCTACGCTATCTATTTCATCATGGTTAGAGGTCATGTGGCGAGCATGGCCCGCATTCCCCAACCCAGCTCAAACATACAACAGGTCAACGAGCGGGTAGTAGAATGCTTAGACACACCATATGGACAGCCACTTCAGCGTAATCTAAGCCGCTTGACCTAAGAAACTAGTTGAAACCGGTTTTACGCGTGGATCAAAACCTAGTATATAAACCCGAGGCTGGTAACACTCAAGCACTGTGATCAGAAGATGACTACAGACCTTAAGACTGTGCCTGCTAACTGGGTCTACATGACTCGTAGTGGTGAGACTATTAGACCAGTGGGCGGTGGTGATAAGGCCGTGTTTGTCTCATCCTACAGAGGAACGACCATGTTACACATCCAAAGATTTTACGGTGAATCCGACAAGAAATTCCCGACTAAGACGGGTATGACACTTACACTGCAAGAATATGAACAGATGAGCGCCATGCATCGCGAGATCCTAGCTGACTTTGACAGACTCGAGACCAAGTTAACCAAGCCAGTAACAAAGTCAAACAAGGCACTAACAGAGACAAGCAAGTCAGTAACCACAACATTCAAGTCAGTGCTCATGTCAAACAAGGCACTACTAGAAGCAATCAAGTCCAAAACACTCAAGTCAGTGCTCAAGTTAAACAAGGAACTAACCGAAACCACCAAGTAGACGCTTACTATACCGCCAGTTTTCAACCCAGCTACAGTCAGATGTGTGATGACCCCAGCAACCAGATGTGTGATGAGCCCAATAGCCAGCTCTTTGACGTGCAACAAGACAACAACCGAAGCAATCAAGTCCAACACACTCAAGACAGTACTCAAGTCAAATAGGGTACTAAACGAAGCCACCAAGTAGGCGCATAATATACCGCCAGCTATCAACCCAGCTACAGTCAGATGTGTGATGACCCCAGCAACCAGATGTGTGAAGAGCCCAATAGCCAGATGTTTGATGTACCCGACACTCAGATGATTGATGCCCCGGTTGTCTGCAATACTCAGATGTCAGCCCACCAATCAGGAGACCAGTCTTATGACTACATACCAAATGACATATACATACCAGGCTACCAGCCGGAAAAAGCAACCTACTCAGACAGTGGTGTGAAGAAACCCAGAAACAACAATTTGTATAGCCCTATGCGTGAAAATAAAATGTTGTGATGATACTTTGTATACCAGCTCATATCACATCATCCATTTCGTATAATGACATTATGCATTTTTTATTATTATTCTTGTAAAATGTACTGAAATACTGTAAATAAACAGGTATATAGATTATAATTACGTCTTGGTTGTTGAATACTTAGTGTTTACGGTGTAAATAGTTGTCATGTGGTGAGAGAATGAAGGGCAAAAATCTTGGCCAAGTAATAATATTTGTTAGCCAAATGGGAAATATTTGGGCTACATTTCAACCAGACTTATAAAAAGCTCACCCAAACTTATGAAAAGTAGGAAAATTTGCTAACCTGAGTGAAACATTTTGGTCACATTTCAACCAAACTTATAAAAAGCTCAGTCAAACGTATGAAAAGTAGGAACATTTGTTAATCAACGGTGAACATTTTGGCCAAATTTCAACCAAACTTATGAAAAGTAGGACAATTTGGTAACCAAAGGTGAAAAGTTTGGCCAAATTTAAACCAAACCTATAAAAAGTAGGAAACTTTGTTAACCAAATGTGAAAATTTTGGCTAAATTTCAACCAAACTTATAAAAAGTAGAATACTTTGGTAACCAAAGGTGAATAGTTTGGCCAAATTTTAACCAGACTTATAATGTAGGAAACTTTGCAGCCAAATTTCAAACAAACTTATAAAAAAATTTGAAATTTTGTTAACCAAACGTGAAAAGTTTGGCCAAATTTCATCCAAACTTATGAAAGATAAGCAAATTTGTTAACCAAATGTGAAAAGTTTGGCGAAATTTCAACCAAACTTATGAAAAGTAGGAAACATCTTTACCCAAAGTGAAAAATTTTGGCTCTATTTCAACCAGACTTATAAAATTATCACCCAAACATGTGAAAAGTAGGAAAATTTGTTAACCAAAGTGACAATTTTGGCTACATTTCAACCAGACTTATAAAAACCTCACCCAAACTTATGAAAAGTAGAAAAATTTGTTAACCAAAGTGAAAAATTTTGGCCAAATTTCAACCAAACTTATGTATGAAACAATAGGAAACTTTGGTAACTAAAGGTAAAAAGTTTGACCGAATTTCAACCATAATTATGAAAAGTCAGGAAACTTTGTTAACCAAAGGTGAAAAGTTTGGCCAAATTTCAACCAAACTTATAAAAAAGTAGAACACTTTGTTAACCAAAGCAAAATATTTCGGCCACATTTCAACCAAACTTTTTAAAATCTCAGTCAAATTTATGAAAAGTAAGAAAATTTGTTAACTAAATGTGAAAAATGTAAGCCAAATTTCAGCCAGACCTTATAAAAAGTAGGACAATTCCTTAAACAAATGGGAAAATATCTTACGTTGTCATTTTAAATCCCCAACCTGCTAGAGATATTCGTATGTCCCCTATGCAAACAACAGCTGTATTTCAGAAAATTAAATGTATCTTATGTAATAAGTCACTATAGTTGAATGAAAAAATAAAATTTCAAAAATAAGATTGTACAAAAATTAACAATTAAATTTCTACATGAAACATTCAATTTGGAAACAGAAAGAGGAAATTAATTGTTAATTTTTATACAATCTTATTGTTGAAATTTTATTTTTTCATTCAATATAGTGACTTATTACATAATATACATTTAAGTTTCTGAAATGCAGCTGTTGTTTGCATAGGGGGCAGACGGATATCTCTAGAAGCTTGGGGATTTAAAATAAAACGTGAGATATTTTTCCTATTTTGGTTAAGGAATTGTCCTACTTTTTATAAGTTTTGGCTGAAATTTTGCTTAATTTTTTCATATTTTGTTAACAAAATTTCCTACTTTTCATATGATTTGGATGAAATTTTGCCAAACTTTTCACATTTTGTTAACAAATTTTCTTACTTTTCATAAATTTGACTGAGATTTTTATAAGTTTGGTTGAAATTTGGTCAAAATATTTTGCTTTGGTTAACAAAGTGTTCTACTTTTTCATAAGTTTGGTTGAAATTTGGCCAAACTTTTCACCTTTGGTTAACAAAGTTTCCTTACTTTTCACAATTTTGGTTGAAATTCGGTCAAACATTTCACCTTTGGTTACCAAAGTTTCCTATTTTTTCATAAGTTTGGTTTAAATTTGGCCAAAATTTTTCACTTTGGTTAACATATTTTCCTACTTTTCATAAGATTCGGTGAGATTTTTATAAGTCTGGTTGAAATGTAGCCAAAAATTGACACTTTGGTAAAAAAAATTTCCTACTTTTCATATGTTTGGGTGATAACTTTATAAGTCTGGTTGAAATGGAGCCAAAATGTTTTGGGTAAACATTTTTTTTTACTTTTCATAAGTTTGGTTGAAATTTGGCCAAACTTATCACATTTGGTTAACAAATTTTCTTATTTTTCATAAGTTTGGATGAAATTTGGCCAAACTTTTCACGTTTGGTTAACAAAATTTCCAATTTTTTTTATAAGTTTGTTTGAAATTTGGCCGCAAAATTTCCTACTTTTTATAAATTTGGTTGAAATTTGGCCAAACTTTTCACCTTTGGATACCAAAGTGTTCTACTTTTTATAAGTTTGGTTGAAATTTGGCCAAACTTTTCACCTTTGATTAACAAATGTTCCTACTTTTCATAAGTTTGACTGAGCTTTGTATAAGTTTGGTTGAAATGTGACCCAAATTTTTCACTTTGGTTAACACATTTTCCTACTTTTAATAAGTTTGAGTGAGCTTTTTATAAGTCTGGTTGAAACATAGCCCAAATTGTTCCCATTTGGCTAACAAATTTTATTACTTGGCGAAGATCTTTGCCCTTCATTCTCTCACCACATGACAACTATATACACTGTAAATACTAAATATTCAACAACCAAGACGTAATTATAATCTATATACCTGTTTATTTACAGTATTTCAGTACATTTTACAAGAATAATAATAAAAAACAGAAAGAAAATAAAAATAGAAATTAGTGAAGAACAGTATGGATTTGTGGAGGGAAAGGGCACAACCAATGCAATATATACATTACGGACACTAATAGAAAGGTCAATAGAGAAACAGAAAAACATATATTTATGCTTCATAGATTATACTAAGGCCTTTGATAAAGTAAAACATGATGAGCTGATTAAAATGTTGGAAGATATCAACATTGATGGGAAAGATTTAAGAATAATAAAGAATATTTACTGGAACCAAGTAGCAGCAATTATAATTGGAAATAAAGAGGGTAGTTACGAACACATAAATATAGGAGTACGACAGGGATGTGTCTTGTCACCAGATCTCTTCTCCCTATATAGCGAAGTAATAATGAGAGAGATCAAAGAGATGCAAGGAATACTAGTTGGAGTTATAATATAAATAATATACGCTATGCAGATGACACAGTATTGGTGGCAGATAAATCAACAGACCTACAAAAATTGTTGGACACTGTAGTAACAGAGCAAAGAAAGGACTCTCCTTGAATGTAAAGAAAACAGTAACAATGGTGATATCAAAGAAAATGGTGACACCAAAATGTGACAAAGAAATGGAAGGAAAAATTCTTAACCAAGTGGATAATTTTAGATACCTAGGGACATTTATAACATCAGATGGAAGGTGTACAACAGAGATTAAGAGCAGAATAGGGCAGGCAAAGGCCGCATTTCAGAAAATGAAGAGTATCTTGTGCAATAGGTCACTATCACTGAGTATAAGAAAGAGAGTGCTGAAATGCTATGTAGAACCAGTTTTGCTGTATGGCAGTGAATCTTGGAATGTAAATAAACAAATTAAGAAGAAATTAGAAGCAACAGAGATGTGGTTCCTGAGATGAATGGTGAGAATTCCTAGGACTGCCAGAGTAACTAACGACGACTGCCTGAAACAGGCTAATTTCTTCTTCTTTCGTTCGCTTGAAATATGTCTATAACTGCAATGCTGTCTCTTGTATGAATTGAACTGTCTTTTTCAGTTTACACAGCGGTCCATAGAGTTTATCTTCGACTGTCGTCTCTCTAGGCCAGAAGGTTTGCCTAGATATGTTATATTTTGGGCAGTCTTGGAGTATGTGCTCTGCTGTCTGCGACGCCAATCCACATGTGCACATGGCTGTTTCACCAATCTTGAATTTTGTATACATGTGGTTGCGTAATATATTGTGCCCTGTTCTGAGGCGAAGAATAATGACTTGTTCTGGTCTATCCATAACGTGGGAGTCATCTTGAGCAGGTTTTGGTGGCTTTCTGACTGATTTGATCATTCTTTTCTTTTGGTGGTATGTAACGTGCACATCAGGCTGTTCTTCTTTGGCTCCTTCCTTAGCCAATTGATCAGCTCTGTCGTTTCCGGGTACTCCACAGTGGGATGGTATCCACTGTATGGTGACCTTATGCTGACTGCTAAGTTCAGAAAGCAGTGTCCTTAGTACTGGCAATTTCCCAGACAGGAGCGCCTCGAGTACTGATTTTGCATCTGTCAATAGCACCACAGGTTGTGTACCATTGCTGGTATTTAGTAATTTCTCTGTTGCTATCTTGATTGCCTCGATTTCAGCATCGTAGTTATGGCAGTACTTTCCTGTTGGTACTCTAGCTGTGTCCCTAGTACTATTTGGGTATTCTATGTACACTCCCGCTCCTCCATTTCGAACAGCATTTTGTGCTGACCCATCTGTGTAGATTCTGATCCAGAGGTCCTGTGGGTATTCTTCATCAATGAAGCTGAGAGTGGCTGTTCTGCACTGCACACTGTTCTGTTCTTCCTTGTCAAATATTCCTCTCACTTTTGTCTGGATTTGTAATGATAGTCTATGCTCATCTTTCCATGGAGTTCGCTCTGGAATAGTTGTTAAGGGGATACCAACTGTGGGCAGATCGGTGTTTTCTCTGGAGTCGTTTGGCCTGGTGGATAAAACTACTTCTTTTCAACCGCCCCATAGCTAGGTTTTCAAATCTGTTCTTCATAGGGTGGCCTGGCAAGCTGAGGAACATTTCTGCTTGTATTAGCGTTTTCGTATCTCTGCGCTCACTCAGTGCTTGTGTCCTCCCCATCTTCTCCATTTCCACTATAGGGGATGATCTCATCCCTACTGTGGTGACTCTAAGTGCTTGATTTTGCACTTTGTCCAGCTCTTGTAGTATGGTTTTTGATGCCGAACACCACGCAGTTGACCCGTATTCCAGGTGTGGTCGTATGCTCTGTTGATAAACTTTGCTAAGTATTGTCCCACTGGCTCCCCATGTGGTTCCACTTAGCTTTCTCAGGATGGCTATTTTCCTTCTGGCTTTTGCTACTGCTTTGTTGATGTGCTTTATCCATGTCAGCCTGTCATCAAATGTTACTCCAAGGTATGTCGGTTCTTTATCTTCTCTTAGGGGTGTTCCATTTATCTGGATGGTCCTTGCCTTTTGTTTTGGAGAGAGGGTAAATAGGGTGCCTCACTTGTCAGTGTTTATGCTGACACACCATCTATTTGCCCATGCAACAAATGTGTTTACAGCTCTTTGTAATAATCTGGTGGCCACTGATGCATGTTCATTTGTGCTCCATAGAACCAGGTCATCGGCGTACATTGCCGCTTTAATTCCATGCGGTAGATTAGCAACGAGATCATTGATGAAGATTAGAAAAAGTGTGGGGGACAAGACTCCGCCCTGGGGAACACCATGACGCAGTAGTACTTTCTTGCTCTTTAGTCCATCTATCTGTACTCGGGCTCTTCTGTTGTGCAAGTATGCTTTCACTCATTTGTACATTCTTCCATTGACTTTGCAGTTTCTCAGTTTATTCATCAGACCTTCTTTCCAGACTTTGTCAAAGGCTTTCTTCAAATCTATCCATGCCCCAAGCACCAGCGTCTTCTCTTGGAATGAGTCCTCAATTTCTTGAGAGAGGTAGGTTGTCTGATCTTCCGTAGAGTAGCACTGCCTAAAGCCAGCCTGCTGTGGCACAAGGATGTTTTTACTTTCAATGTACCACTGCAGTCTGTGATTGATGATGCGCTCCAGTGTTTTGCAAAGACAGCTGGTGAGGCTAATTGGTCTGTAGCTAGAGGCAATGGAACTATCTTTCCCTGATTTTAGGAGTGGTATCATGATTGCTTCTCTCCAGGCTTGTGGAACACTGCCTAAGACCCAACTATTATTGAAGATCTGCAACAGCTTTGCTTTGGCCTCTGTTCCTAGGTTCCTGATCATTTCATTGGAGATACCATCAGCTCCTGGTGACTTTCTCATTTTCAGTTTTGATATGGCTAGCTCCAGTTCGCTGATTGTGATGGGTGCCTTCAGAACCTCATGTACTATTTCCTTCTGTCCTGTATGTTGCCGTTTCTCTCGAATCTCTTGTTGTCCAAAATGGTCAGCTGCTTGCTTTCTTGTTAAGATATTTCCATCTTTATGTAGTGCAATTTTTGAGTTTCTCCCTATGCCCTCATCGTTAAGTTGTTTTATTAGCTTCCACAATTTCCTTGTGTCTCTTTCAAAGTTCAGAGACTCCGTTTTCTCCTGCCAGCTTTTCCGTCTAGCCTGCAGTTTGGCCCTTTGAAATTTGGCTTTTGCATGCTGGAATTTATTGTGGTGCTCTTGGCTGGGTGTGACCTCTGCTTGCTTTCTACATACTTCCACATCATTGTGCAACTGTTCCGGTTCACTACTCCAGTAGGGTTTATATTGTTTACGGGCTCCTCTTGGTACTGTTTCTCGCGCTGCCTGTAGTATGCATTTCCCAAACTCTTCAACTACTTTATTTATGTCTTTCTCAGTGTTCAGGTTTCTAACCAGTATGCTGGTGCGATTCTTGTACATTGCCCAGTCGGCTTTCTTGTAGTTCCACCTTGAGAGGGTGCTGCTTTCACTTACAAGCTCATTTTTTACAGTTAGAAAGACTGGCCGATGGTCGCTGCCACCAAGTTGTTTCCCAACAATTCGTGTTATGTTCCACCCCAGGTCTGGTTAATGAAAAGCCAGGTCAGGTGTAGTTGTAGAGTGCCATGATCTCGAGTAGAAAGTATGTGGGTCGGACGGCTTGTTAATCAACATGAATCTATTCTCATCCTGCCAGTCTTCCAGTCTCTCTCCTCTCTGGTCCATGTGATCATAGCCCCAACTCTGCGAGTGGCTGTTGAAACCGCCACACACAATCATTTTTTCTGTTAATGGTAGTGTGTCCAGTGCCTGTGGGTGGTCACTTGGACAGTAGTAATTGATTAGATGTAGGTCTGTATAGCCTGTTTTAAGTTTAAGTGTCTGATACTCAGCCCCTTCCATATAGACTTCGATTTGGGAAGCAGTGATGTTATTTTTTACAAGGGTAAGTATCCCACCTTTTCGCCTGTCCTTTCGGTCAGATCGGTAACACTGGTAGCCTCTGATTTTGAAGGCTATATTTTCTTTGAGGTGAGTTTCTTGCAAGCAACATATGCTTACTTTTACTTGGTCCAGGATGTTTTCTAATTCTATTTTTTTTGTTGCTGACTCCCTCCGCATTCCAGTGCATTATTTTAAGTCTTTGTTTAGTATGGCCAGCCGTTCTATTCTCATGTCCCCTGACTCCACAGGACATCTGAGAAGGACCTCCAGTAGTTGGGGTTGGACCCTTTCGAGACATAGGGCCCGGCACTGCACCTGCCATGGGGGTCCAAAGCAGGGCGAGCACCATAACGTTTAGCAGCAGTCGACATATTCCATTTTGCGTAATTGCGTGGCATCCTGATTTCTGTGGTGTGCCTCCTGGCTGGTTGCCTCCGTCTCCAGCACCTTTCCTTTGCTAGAGCAAACTGTGGTCTCACTCGAGTTTAGATGTGTACACACGCACACACGTGTCTGCACATGCATGTATGTGTTTACACATCTAGTGCACACTGGTTATTTTCCGGCGCCAGATACTCGTCGTCGACCCTTCTCCTTTTAGTAGAAACAGTTCAGCCACGTGAAGGCCAGGAGTTGGACTTTTGCTGCATAGGTTATGTATTCACGAGCCATTGGGGTATTAAGCAATGCTGGGCGCTCACCCCAACACTGCGCCCCAGCTACATACAGCAATATTTGGAACCAAACAGGCTAATGAAACTAGAACACTATATACAACAATAAGAAAGAGACAAACAGCTTTCTTTGGTCACGTAATGAGAATAGAGGCATTGGAGAACATCGTGACAACTGGAAAGATTGAGGGAAAGTAAGGCAGAGGCAGACCAAGAGAAATTATTCTGGATGGATTGAGACGGTGGCACGGAGGAATATCAGCAGCAGAGTTGATCCAGAAAACCAAAGACCGAGATCTGTGGAGAGCCATGAACGCCAGCTGGCAGGGCACTTGATGATGATGATGATGATGATTATGATGATGAATAAAATAATGCATAATGTCATTATACAAATGGATGATGTGATATGAGCTGGTATACATAGTACCATCACATTTTATTTTCACGTATAGAGCTATACAAATTGTATGTTGTTTCTGGGTTTCTTCACACCACTGTCTGAGTAGGTTGCTTTTTCCGGCTGGTAGCCTGGTATGTATATGTCACTTGGTATGTAGTCATAAGACTGGTCTCCTGATTGGTGGGCTGACATCTGAGTATTGTAGACAACCGGGGCATCAATCAACTGAGTGTCGGGTACATCAAACATCTGGCTATTGGGCTCTTCACACATCTGGTTGCTGGGGTCATCACACATCTGACTGTAGCTGGGTTGATAACTGGCGGTATAGTATGCGTCTACTTGGTGGTTGCGGTTAGTTCCTTGTTTAACGTGAGCACTGACTTGAGTGCTTTGGAATTGATTGCTTCTGGTAGTGCCTTGTTCGACATGAGCACTGACTTGAATGTTTTGGTTACTGACTTGCTTGTCTCTGTTAGTTCCTTGTTTGACTTCGTTACTGGCTTGGTTAACTTGGTTGAGTCTGTCAAATTTAGCTAGGATCTCGCGATGCATGGCGCTCATCTGTTCATATTCTTGCCGAGTAAGTGTCATACCCGTCTTAGTCGGGAATTTCTTGTCGGATTCACCGTAAAATCTTCGGGTGTGTAATGTGCTCGTTCCTCTGTAGGATGAGACAAACACGGCCTTATCACCACCGCCCACTGGTCTAATAGTCTCACCACTACGAGTCATGTAGACCCAGTTAGCAGGCACAGTCTTGAGGTTTGTAGTCATCTTCTGATCACAATGCTTGAGTGTTACCAGCCTCGAGTTTATATACTAGCTTTGGGGCCACGCGTAAAACCAGTTTCTTATGTCAAGCAGCTTCAGATTACGCTGAAGTGGCTGTCCGTATGTTGTGACTAAGCGTTCTACTACCCGCTCGTTGACCTGTTGTATGTTTGAGTTGGGTTGGGGAATGCGGGTCATGTTCGCCACATGACCTCTAACCATGATGAAATAGATAGCGTAGAGGGCGCCGTGTTACTTGTGTTGTAGTCACTGTGAGCTAAAGTCTGTGAAGTCAGAATACCAGTGATATACATATACAGTTTCCTCACACCCACTGTAGTTTTCTTCGTATTGAGGACTAGTCAGCTATTAAATACAGGACTGTAAGTATATTACAACCATTTTGTTTTTATGGAGGTGTTTTAATACTCGTCCGCTAGTGTGGATTGACTAAAGGTTAAGGATGCCGGTGATGATGTTCGCTCGACGTTTGGTGAGGATGGTTCTGGAGTATCCTGTTGTCGATTATAGTCGAGGATGCACTCCTCAATTCTATTCAGGCTTAATGTGATTATTTCTTCTTTGGTGAAGTTCTTTTGTAGTATATCCCGCAGTAGGTCCGCAAAATTACCACCCTCACCATAATCACAAGAATGACTGAATGGATTCTCGGCTTCTTGATTTTGTGAGATATTAAGACACACCATGCAATAGCTGTATGGCTCAGCTCTTAGTATGTTCCACAGTTTGCTAATTAGGTTTTCGTGGGCCTCGGTATCTGTAAAACAGATAAGAATAGGGTACTTTATCAGCGTTATAGACATGGATATTACAGATAATAGCTATGGGTCTGACATGCACTTTCTGTTACACAGTTCATATATTTCTATCGATAATGGGTATGTGGACCTCGCAGTACACTTTAACCTTCTCCTACGACTACACATTACTACCTATATTATTACGATACCACCATAGTGCTGTGTTCAAAAGTTCGAATGCCAGCTCTATTCCATGTCGACCCAGCCGACAATACTATAGGAAGAAATGGCTTGTCTCTTCAGATATATGCGTCTAGCACAATATATCCCCTGTATTATACTAGTATTGTTAGGTTACCCATATGCCTACTTGGAGAACCACAACGAAAATGTGAAAGATTTATCAAAAAGCAAACTTGCCGTTAGCGACTTGTAACATTGTGAACTGGTTGCTGTTCACTGAGACCGGTACTTCTAGACGGTGAATCGTGGTCGCTATATACACGATATCTGCTGACGTAGAATGGCTCAGCGGAATATTGTCTGGACATGTCTGACCTTGATAAGATCACGTGCTAAGGTCGTGGTCTATCACCACAACATAGTCGCTTGTGGAATTATCCATCCAGAGTTAGGTCCCTTTGCCCGATACTGGAAGGTTTGTGTGTGTGTGTGTAGTATCCTTCTTATCCACGCGTTCTAGCTGTATCATTACAGCTATACCGGGGTGGGACGTCATTTTTACCGGTTTTAGCTAGTTAGCATGTAGTTTGGTTGTATTTTTTTATGGATGCGACCGGAAGCAGCGCCATATTTGATCCGATGTGACCATTACCCAAGTGTCTCGGCTGTATCGTTATGCGGTAAGTACACTCTGAGCCATCCTCTGATTTTCCAATACGGATGATGATGTTGATTAAAGGATGCTGACGATGATGATGATAATGTTTTTGTTGGCGGTGCTGGGTGATGATGATTAGCCACGGGTGATCGAATGCAGCGCCATCCAGTGAGCAGGGGATATGGTTTTCCCATGACAACTTGTGATAGCATTATTCAGCCACGGTGACCTCCTCACTAATCAGTTTTCCACCCCCTGTCTCCACCATTCAGCCCCGATGACATCTTTGCTAGTATATTTTCCCCCCTGTCTCCACAATTCAGCCACACCACCACTCTACCACCCCTTAACAATGATCAAAAGCACCTACCTATCCTTTCATCCACTCACAAACTCCTTACCAACGAATCTCACTAAGCTATACCAGCTACAATCAATAATATGGGCCATTTTTACTTTTTTTAAGGTGTTCATTTGTAGCCTGTGTGATGATAGTGAATAGGCCACTACGAACTCTACGGACCACTAATAACCGCTACCCACCCCTTATCAATGAATTTCACTAAGATAAACCCGGTGCAATTAATATTATCGGTCATTTTTACTTTTTAAGGTTTTCATTTATAACCTGTGTGATGATAGTGTATAGGTCACTACGACACTCTACAAATCGCTAATAGCCACTACCCACCGCTTACCACCGAATTTCACTAAGCAATACCAGGTACAATCAATAATATCCGCCATGTTTACTTTATAGATGTCAGGCGAAAGAAAAAATATTTACGTTTCCTACGAGTGCGCACATGCGTGCACACACACACACACACACACACACACACACACACACACACACACACACACACACACACACACACACACACACACATGAACCCACACACACGTGCGCACACATACAAGAGACATCATTGCAGTTATAGATGTCAGATGAAGGAAAATATGTAAGTTTCGTACAAGCACGCACACACACACCCACACACACATACACGCATCCACACACACGTGCACACACGCAAGAGACATCATTGCAGTTATAGATGTCAAGCGAAGGAAAATATTTAAGTTTCGAACGAGCGCGCACATGAGCGCGCAGGCAAGCAGACTAACACACGCACCCACACACAGGCACCTGCGCACACATGCAAGAGACATTATTGCAGTTATAGATGTCAGGTGAAGGAAATATTTCAGTTTCGTACAAGTGCGCACATGCGCTCGCATGCACAATATGCACACACACATTTGCATTGCACACACACACGTTTCACACACACATACACACATACATGCTCGCACACATACACACATCCATGCGCACACACATACACACACATGCACGCACATACGTACATACATGTACACACATATTCACTATATATATATATTTCTAACGCGACTGCATGTACATTTAAAGCCTCTACATTCCAAATCTCACTACGCGGCATTATTATACCTTCTACTCGGTAGAATGCGACTAGAGATCGAGGCGTAATTAAAGTCACATTTATCAGCACGGTTATCAGTGGTGATCGTTGGCCAGTGACTACTATATTTCTCGCGGGCATGAGATGGGCGGAGCGATTACTGCTTGCCTGTGCACACAGGTAAACACTACCGTTCAGGGGGAGATTAAGGGGAGAAAAAAGGGAAGACTATTCTTTATTAAGGGGAAATAATTTGGGATATTATAATAGATTTTAATTTTCAAAGATATTTTAATACGATGTTGATTATATAATATGAGAATAATAGTTTTATATTCACATTAATAATCTCCGTTATACATACTAGATATTTAGCCATTTATTAATTTATTACGCTTAATTTTTTAATAATAAATTATGCCTGTCTAGTATATTTTAAAACGAGATTTTCACCACTCGCTTAGAGTTGATACATGGGTGCCCACTATGGACACCTGCCGAAGCTATCATGCTGAGCCGTGGAAATGTTTATTTATGTATCCAACTCTGGATACTCGAGGCAACTCGAGTGATGGAATAAATTATTTTTCCAATCTGTCATATTGACTTAGAGTTCCTCATCGAAGGGTTCGATATCTACATGACTGGGGCTCGATCACATTGTGTGCCCGGTCCGGTTCGCGCCAACGTGGTGCCCCGGTTCGCGGCGGAACGCGCCAGTTCACGTGACGACGTCCGGTTTGCGCCGCTCCGCCCGTCGCCGCCGCCACCCGCCCTCGGATCGGAAGTCAACATGAAGTAGTCAACAGGAAGTGACAACCGGACGTGACAACCAGACATAACCAAAGAAAATACCCTCCGAAATGTCAAAAATGAGGCCCGTTTTCAATCTGGAGCCATACACTTCATATAGTAAAAAATGACGTCATCTATGACGTATTGCTCCAGATTTTCGAGTCCATTTCAACATTCCTTACTACTCACGACACTGGCTTCAGGATGCGGTTAAATTCTTGAAACGCCTGCCTCGCTAACTTGCGGTTAGGAAGATCCCGACTGGGTACATCTCACACAGCCATAAGAGACAACGGACGCTAGACGCGGGGCTGATATTGCGAGCCAGACCAGTTTAGTTTAGTTGTAAACTAAACTGGTCTGGCTCGTGATTAGCGTTTAGTTCAGTTTAAATTAGTTTATTACTAAAACTGAACTAAATGCTAGTCGCGGGACTGATCTTGCGAACAAGACCAGCCCTCACAGTGACTATTCACATAGCTGCCAACCGCCAACCTTGATTTATAATGAACACACGGAGGTTTCTTTTGAAAAGTAATCATGTTGACAGACTTAGTGTACAGAACATGCAATCATAAGTTGATATCAGTTCAACGCAGATATCCTTCGTCGTCTAAAAGTTAGCTTCAATATCGTACTTCAATTTCTATGGTGAAGGTTGCCTTGTGCAAGATGGAAAACATTTTTTTTTCCCGCGTTCCATCCTGTTTCAGGATATTGCGGTCAACACCAGCATCTTTCAGCTGTATGTTGATTCCTAGGCTAGATTACGCTCATCAGCACGCCACGACTTTCTGAGCGACCGGCTGCATACTCTCATAAGTCACAAGCGTGACTCGAACCACTTCTAATTCTCGTCCGCTCACGTTGACTACGAGAGTATTCGGGATTAATGGAGAAAAGATGCTAACCCGATGGAAAACATACTTGCCAATAAAAAGATGTCAATTGCAACGAGAAAAAAAGATTTTTGAAGTGCTACATTGGACCTGTACTTCTGTATGGATGTGAAGCGGGGACAATAAATAGACAAGATGAAAAACATCTACTGGTAGTGGATATGTGATTTCTGAGGAAAATGTAAAGAATACCATGGACAGAAAAAAAAAACAACGAGTAAGTCTTACAAGAAGCAAATGAAATCCGTAGCCTGATTTAGAAAAAATAGACGCAACCAGCCACAATATTTTTAGCACGTTATGAGAAAAAATAAACTAGTATGAACTCGCAAGATTGATGACAAAATAACAAGGGGAAGGCAGAGAAATAAATATCTGAATGACTTGACCACGTGGTATGGCCGAAAAAGGAAAACAGCCGATCCACGACTCAGGTGATCGTGCGGGATGGCGAAACATGACCGCACACGCATGGCACATGAAGATGATTGGCATGGTACATGATCATGATCAGCACGGCACATGATGGTGATATACTCCTTCAACACTCTTCGCTACAATTGAAGCTTTGTATTCTTGTTTTCCATTATGCAAAAGACTACCTTTTGTATAGCTAATTGTGTATAGTAACCACATCATTAGTTTTTAAACCAAAAACAATTTACGAGAACATTTTGAAATAATATTGCAGAAGCAGCAGCTAAGTTTTAACACCACATAGAGCAGATAACAAATGGGTTTCTGCTACTCACCCTCTCTTGTTGTGATAAGTTCCAAGCTTGTAGATTCATCTTTCATAGATTCACTGAAGACTGAAGTGAAGCCCATGTCATCTGTTCTAGTCTGGTTTATGGTAAAGTAGGATGGTCCCAGAGCAGATGGATGTGGTAAAGGCGGTGGTTTTGATTTTGTTTGCCGCCAATATTTTGGGTTCAGTGTTTGGCCGAAGCGTCTTACTGAATCTACTTTAGCATTTTTCTGTTTCTTTTCTAGTATTCTGAAAGGAAAGGTGTCATTTCTTTTATTTGGGTTTGTGTACTTAAGACCGAAAACCTATCTCTAGAGGCCATAAACTTATATCTGAAACTGTAATACCGGAATAAAGAAATAAGCAAAACAGATAATTAGAACACTGTGATATTTACGTCTTCTAATCTTGATATCATACCGTGTCGCGCTGATTTTAACGTGATAGTATGGGAACCTGTCGTTCAGAAAGCAATGGCAAACTACTGAACGTAAACTTGTCAAGAAATCAGCAACAGCAGTGCTGGTGTTGTCAGCGATGTCCTGTAAATAGGATATGAAAAATTAAAAAGAAATCCTGATATACAAAAAGAAATCAGGCGTCTCAGTTTTTTTTCCCCTCAGGTTCCACATTGCTGTTATAATAGTCGGGGATGCAAAGTTGCGGTGAACGCCCGGCCTTGCGAAATACCCCGAAGACTTGTGCATTCATCACTTCTGGCAGCAGAAGTCCAACTTCTGGCCTTCACGTTGCGGAACAGTTTTAACAGGAGAAGGGGCAACGGCGAGTCTCTGGCTCCGTGAAACCAGACTGCTCTAGATATATCTGTAATCACATACAGGCACAGACACGTGTGTACATGCATAACTAAACTCGAGTGAGAATACAGTCTACTCTAGCAATGGAAATGTGCTGAAGCCGAAGGAAACCAGCCGCCACAACGGAAATTAGGATGCCACGCAATCACACCATGGAATGTGTCGATTACTGCAAAACGTTATGGTGCTCGGCCTGCTATGGACACCCAGGCGGATGCAATACCGGGCCAAATTCCTCGACAGAGTCCAATCAAAATGACTGGAAATCCTTCTCAGATGTCCTGTGGAGCCAGGATAACAGAGAAAAGAACATCTGGTCATACCAAGCAGAGACTGAAAATAATGCACTGAAATGCGGAAGGAGTCAACAACAAAAACATAGAGCTAGAAAACATCCTAAATCAAGAACAGGTAAGTGTATTTGCTTGCAAGAAACTCACCTCAATGAAAACGTGGTCTTCAAAATAAGTGGCTACCAGTGCTACCGATCTGACCAAAAGAACAGGCAAAAGGTGGGATATTGACTCTTGTAGAGAATACTACCAATGCTTCCCGAATTGAAGTTTACATATATAAGGGGCCGAGTATTAGACACTTAAGCTTAAAATAAACAAACAGATCAACATCTGATCAATTACAATTGTACTAATGATCGCCCACATGCACTGAACACATTACTATTAAAGCAAAAATGACTGTGTGTGGCGATTTCAACAGCCACTCTCAGAGCTGGGGCTATGATCATGTGTACCAGAGAGGAAAGAGACCGGAAGACTGGCAGGATGAGAATAGATGTATCTTGATTAGCAAGCCGACTGACCCACATATATTCTACTCGAGATCATGGCATACTACTACTACACCTGACCTGGCTCTTCACTCATCAGACCTGGAGTGAAACATTACACGAATTGTTGGGAAACAGCTTGGTGGCAGTGACCATCGGCAAGTCTTTCTAACTGTAGAAAATGAGCTTCTTAGTGAAAGCAGCACCCTCGCAACGTAGAATTACAAGAAAACAGACTGGGCAATGTACAATCATCGAATCAGCTTATTGGTTAGAAATCTGAACACAAATAAAGACATAAATAAAGTAGTTGAAGAGTTCGACAAATGCATACTATAAGCAGCAAGAGAAACAGTACCATGAGGAACTTATTAACAACATTAACTGTACTGGAGTATTGAAATGAAGCAGTTGCATAATGATGTAGAAGTTTGTAGAAAGCAAGTTAGACCAAAACTCAGCCAAGAGCACCACAATAAATTCCAGCAATCAAAAGCCTAAATTTACAGGTTCAAGCTGCAGACGAGGCGGAAAAGCTGGCAGAAGAAAACAGTCACTGAACTTCGAAAGAAACACAATGAAGTTGTGGAAGCTAGTAAAACAACTTAACATTGAGGGCACATGGAGAAACTCAAAGATTGCACTACATAATGACGGATTCGTTTGCACAAGATAATAACATCGGAATTAGTCCAGAGAAATAACAAGAGATTCGGAAGAAAAGGTAACTTACAGTACAGAATAAAATAGTACATGAGGCGCTGGAGGAACCTATCACAATCTGCGAACTGGAGATAGCAGTATCAAAACTAAAAATGAGGAAGTCTCTAGAAGCTGATGGTATTTCCAATGAAATCATCAAGAACCTAGGAACAATGGCCAAAACAAAACTGCTGCAGATGTTCAATAAATGCTGGATCGAAGGCAGTTTCACAAACCTGGAGAGAAGCAATCATGATACCTCTCCTAAAATCAGGGAAAAACAGTTCCAGTGCTTCCAGCTACAGACCAAATAGCCTTCTCAGCTGTCCCTGCAAAACAATGGAGCGCATCATCAATCACAGACTGCAGTGGTGCATTGCAAGTGAACATCTTCTTATGCCACAACAGTCTGGCTTTAGACAGCGTTACTTTACTGAAGATCAGGCAACCTACCTCTCTCAAGAAATTGAGCATGCATTCAAACAGAAGAAACGCGTGCTTGTGGCATGTATAGACTAAAAGAAAGCCTTCAACAAAGTCTGGAAAGAAGATTTGATGAAGAAACCGAGAAACTATAAAACGAATTGATGAATATACAAATGGGTGAAAGTACACTTGCACAACAGAAGAACCCTAGTGCAAATAGACAGACTAAACAGCAAGTAAGTACTTCTGTGTCACGGTGTTCCTCATGGAGGAGTCCGCCCCCCCCCCCCCCCACCACCACCACCACCACACACTTTTCCAAATCTACATAAATAATCTTATAGTCGAACTACCACATGGAGTTAAAGAGGCAATGTATGCTGATGACTTGGTCCTGAAGAGTACAGATGAACATGCATCAGTGGCCACCAGGTCGCTAGAAACAGCTGTGAATGCATTAGATGATCTGTCCCATAAACACTGACAAGTGACCACCCTGTCTACCTTCTCTCCGAAACAAAGGCCAGAAGTAAAATAGCACTCCTGAGAAAACTAAGTGGAACCCCATAGGGAACCAGCGGGAAAATACTTAGCAAAGTTTATCAATGGACCACACCTGAAATATGGGTCAACTGCGTAAACAACTACAGCATCAACAACCACACTACAAGAGCTGGACAAGGTGCACTGAGAGATTGCAGAGATACAAAAACGCTAATACAAGCATTCACGTTCTTCAGCATGCAAGACCACCCTATGAAAAACACATTTGAAAATCTAGCTACAGGGCGGTTGAAAAGAAGCACGAAAACCACTGATCTGCCCACAGTTGGTATCATCCTGAAAACTATCCAAGAACGAACTCCATGGAAAGAGGAACATAGATTACCAGTAAACATCAAGACAAAGGTGAAAGAACTATTCCATAAAGAAGAATAGAACAGTATACAACTCAGAAGAGCCACTATTAGTTTCCTTGATAAAGAATTCCCACAGTACCTCTGGATCCAAGTCTACACAGAGGATCAGCACAAAATGGAAGAGCGGGAGTGTATATACCGGGTGATTGTAAAGTCTTTCTACACTTTGTATGTAGAACAAATTTGATAAATAAAGTATATGACGTCATCAAGAAGTCCATCGTGAAGCAATATGCAGCGAATGGCTGTCGTCTGCTGGGGTAATTCTTTGCACTCCGCAAAGAATGGTGTTATCAACGGAAGAAAGAATTTTTTTTTTTTTTTGGTTGAAAAATTGTTTCGAAATGGTGGTCGATACACACGAAAGATTTATAGCAAGATTTTCCGATAAACAACCTCCTCATCGCATTACGGTTAGAAATTTGTTGAATAAATTTCTTGCTATGGAAATATTGAAGATGCTCCGCGA
Organism: Cepaea nemoralis; assembly: GCA_014155875.1. Classification (NCBI taxonomy): domain Eukaryota; kingdom Metazoa; phylum Mollusca; class Gastropoda; order Stylommatophora; family Helicidae; genus Cepaea; species Cepaea nemoralis. The sequence continues at coordinate 883,751 of JACEFZ010017415.1, read as the reverse complement.
TCTGCTAGACCTGTTGTGTCTGATGCAAAATGTCTAGATATCCAAGACAGAATCCTGAAAAATCCAATTATGTCCTTAAAGAAAATTTCGCAACAAGTGAACGTATCAGTGAGCACAGTGTACACAATTCTTAAACAACGATTAGATTGTCATCCATACAGGATTTCTGTTGTGTCTGATCTAAAAGAGTGTGATACTCAATCCAGAGTCATCTATTCCACGCGATTTCAAGCATTTTTAGCTAAAGAAGACGAGTCAATTCTCGATTTAACATTCTTCTTTGATGAGGTATGGTTTCTTCTATCTGGATACTGTAGTATATTAAAACGTCTCTACAAAATCCCATAGTATTGACGCTTTAAAATGAATCAATCAATCAATCATGTGCCATGCCGGAAAGCGTGGGCGGTCATGACTCGCCATTTCACTCGATCACCAGTGTCGTGGATCAGCTCAGTGTTCCTGTCTCGTCCATGCCATGTGGCCAAGCCATCCAAAATTTAAAAATTTAAAATACAATACCCTAATACTGTTGGGGGAAGAAAACAGCGCTAGACTGACCCGTAGGACAGCCAAATTTAGGTGGCCCTAGTTTAAATCCAAGCACCGAGATTGGTCAAGTACCTGGCCAAGACGGGCGCTAGACTGAACACAGGGATTAGTAGTCATTCAGTCAGAGAACAAAGGACGAACTCTTCTGCTGTCTGTTGGATTCCCAGTTTCATATTCAACAATGAATAACTCGTCGATAACAGTCCTATAGCAGTAGAATCAACACCAGGTCCTAAATATGGACACTAATAGGAAGACACCGAAAGAGTATAAAATAAGCAAAGTACAACCAAGGTCCAAGACCTGAATACCAACTCAAATACCAACTCAAAGACATTGAAAGAAACTAATGGAGTCAAGGTGTATACATACACAGCAGAAGGAATCATTCGACTGTCTGCGACTCACAGTTTGGGTGCTGGATTTATTCTTCGTGAATTCCTTGACCTCAGCAGAACAATCCTGGACATAGTCCCAGATGAAACCAATGAATGACTCTCAGCATTGTATGTCCTACACTGAAATCGAGATACTGAATCAGAACTCTACGCTAGTTCCATGTCGGCCTGACTGCCCCATCACAAGTGTGGGATGGCCTATCAACATTAACAGGGTGTGTGACAAAGCCTCTTGAAACAAATTGGGAAACAGATAACATAAGCCGAGCTGCTGGACAGTCGTCATCTTTTTCATCTATGAGATGATATAAGAAAGTACCTTGTGCGAAGACTCAAATTTGATCTCTTGAAGGTTTGACAGACCTGGGCCTCAATTTCAATTGGACACAGCCCACTTGCAACAGAGTATTCGTGAATTCAGCCCCATGGAGGGGATTAAGGTAACATTTCATTTTCGAATAATATGGATTATAAAAGATTCACCAGCCAATTACAGTGGACACAATGTGAGTAGAACATAACTGTGAGTACATTTATTTCGGTCCCCGGATAATAGGGACATTATCTGCTAAGCATTGAAGAGGATTAATGAACAGTACACCAGGACAATACAGGAAAACATAATTTAAATAATCAGTTTAATATTATGTATGGGGTGTATATTTTGGGTTGAGTATTCTGACACCTTCTCATTAATTTTTTAATATGAGAATTGTAAATGGTGTTGGAAACAAATGGTTTTATATGTTTGGTTTTTCTGAACTCAGACCATTATATTTTTACATCTGTACAATTTTCAATGGTAGTAGAACCAAATAATGATTGTTGTTTTGGGTGTAATGATATTGATTTTGGGACAATGGGGTTAATACATTTTAATGTGTTTATGGTATTGCATATCATCCAATGCCTGTTCTGGAAATTCAGTGTGTCCATTACACGTATATATGTCTAATCAGATCTTGATTTAATTGCTGATTAACTGTATGTTCCAATGTTGATGTTTACGTCAATTGCTTGTTGATGTTTGTTCAACAGTGGTTGTTATATATCTTGTAAACAATCAATGTCCTCTAACACTATATACATCAAAATTAGCAGGTGATATTAGTGGGAATGGAGAAGTACGCAGAGACACAGTTATAAAAAGAAATGAAGTATTTTCCTTCTTGTGTTTGTGGTAGAATTCCATGATCACCTCAAAAGCTGAAACGAGTGAGAATCAAAGATAATCCCCATTAGGGATCCCCTAGACAAAACAAGCAAATAATTCTCATATATTAAATTCCAAATCCCACAGATGCATTAATAGCCAAAATAATCGTATTTGGAGCACTTTTAATCCCAAAGCATTTCATGAAGCGCCTCTACACGAGAAAATTGGGGCATGGTGTGCCGTCAGTAGAAAACGTTTAATTGGACCAATTGTCTTCAACAACACTATACACACCGTTCGGTACCGTACTGATATTCTGGAACCTGTTTTTAGAACAGCTGAATGAACGTGAAACTGAAGAAGCGTGGTTCCAGCAATATGGTGCAACTGCACACATAGATAGAGCATCACTGCGTTGTTGTTGTTGTTGTTGTTGTTGTGTGTGTGTGTGTGTGCGTGCGTGCGTGCGTGCGTGCGTGCGTGCGTGCGTGCGTGTGTGTGTGTGTGTGTGTGTGTGTGTGTAAGAAATGTTCGAAAATCGCATAATATATCACTTGGGATTTGGCCTGTTCGCCTATCTATGGGGTTTCTTAAAAGGGAATGTTTACAAAAATAATGTACTCACAACTGAGGACCTGAAAGAAGCAATCAGAATTACCATTCAAGAAATAACAACAAACACGTTGCAGAAGGTATTTCTATTTGACATTATGAAGAGACGTGTACAGTCATGTCTTGAAGCCCGTTGTGGACATTTCCAACACCTGTTATAATTAATACTTCATTTGTACTTTCCAGCTTACACAAAACAGTGTTAGACCATAGCAGTGACTATTATAACTAATTTCTCCCCCGATGTGTCTCCACCTTTGCCGTGGTGGGGGAGCTTGCGTGTCCCATCGACCCCATGTGCTTGCCGATGGGTTAAAAAACTACATATCGGACAGCATATGGGATAGGGACCAGACTAAGAGAGACACAACCTGCTGCTCTGCAGGTGACTGAGGATAGCAGTCAAAAGTTTTAAGGCTCCCTGTCGAGGGCTATGGCTGAACGCCTCTAAGCCACAAACCCTCACATCTGAGAGCCAGGCCGATACCCGCCTACCGAGAATAGAAGCGTGATACTGAGTAAGCTACATGCTCAGTTCTATTACATGTTCGAAGGCTCTCAGCTGGGGAATATGAGAGATTCCCGGATGAGAGGGCCAGGCCGTTTCTCGTCCACTGCTGCACGAAGGCAAGGTGCTGAGCCGGCAGCACATGCAGCCTACCTGGTGAGCGAGTACGAAAAGTCAGAAAAGTGCCCCAGTCGAAGGAAATGGCTACGAAAACTGTCTGTATCCAGCTCACAGAGAGTATAGACAAAAGTGGAAGAACGTCTCAATGACGCAAAATGGAACGCACGGCGAGCGGACCTATTGCGTGGTCTGAAGTCAAAATAAAAAGCTTACCGAGTGGATGTCGCTCGCAGTCTGACCGCTCCTGGTGTGTGTTTGAGCGATCAGTGGCAAACGGGTTGCTCAACACATGGAAGTGAGGAACTAAAGCAGCCATGAGCAGGACGTGGCAACTCCTCGGGTGAGCCCAGTCTCAGAGCAATATGTGCCGGCTCTGCAATTATGGAAGCCTCCTTGGATAGCAAGGGAATGCCCAAGGTCTGCCCCTGCCTTCCCTTGAGGGCCGACCTCGATGTCGCTGATCGTTCTATATTGACCAGCTGAGATGTTGGCGACATCACAACAGTCTTACGTGCTACGAAACCAGAGGAAGGCTAACCTCATTAAAAAATGCCCGCCGGAAGTCGGAAGTGTCGTCCTACGGGTGGCAAACTAAAAATTGACACTACGCAATTACGTCCGAGTGAATTGTCTCGTCCGATTGTCTCTTGTGCTAGGAACAGCTCTGACTACCTAGTTTCCGAATGCCGCTCTTGTTCGGAACAGCTCTGACTAGGTAGTTTCCGAATGTCCGACGTGTCTGGAACAGCTCTGACGGACACAACGACAAGCACATGTCCGAAAAACTCGCTTAGTGGATACTGACTGCAGACCAGCTTGGTTTGTGCGGGAAAGGCTCGGGGTGAACGAAATGCCCAATATATTGAAGTGAGGAATTAAAGCAGCCATGAGCAGGACGTGACGATTCCCTCTGTGTGCCCAGTACCAGGGCGCTATGTGCCGGCCCTGCAATTATGGAAGCCACCCAGGATGGCGGAAAATGCTATGGACTGTCCCTGCCTTCATTTGAGGGATGACCGTGCAGTCTCCGACTCTTCCAACTTTACCAGCTGGGAGGTGGACAGTACCACAAAAGTGAGAGTCTCCCAGGAATGCTAACCTGGTCAAAAATGCACGCTAAAAGCCGGATGTGTTGGCCTAAGGGTTTCGATCCAAGGGTGCCTAACTAGACACACCGCAATCACATCTGAAAAAACACTCCGGATGAACGCAAAGAAGAAGAAGAAGATAACTAATTTAATGAATTTTTAGCACATTTTTGATTACTTCACGTACTTAAGTTTTCAGATGTGTTCTACATACAAAGTGTAGTGAAACATTACAAACATCCAGTAGACTACCCAAATAATACTAGGAAAACTGTAATTATCACGATTAACAATATAACGAAGCAATTAGTATGATTAACAATTAAACTGTAATTCATCTCTTGATTCACTGGTAGTGGTTTAGTTCTCTCCTTGGCGACATATGTTTACTGATGTCCTCTCAATAATTACAACATTGCAACCCCCCCCCCCCCCCCCACACACACACATACACACACACACATTCCCTTCCTCCTCTTTCCCATTTCCCGCCAAACCAGCTATAGGATATGATTTTGGCTGAGAAAACGTGCCTAAATGTTCGACAAATGCAGTTTGTCAATGGATATCAGTGCAGTGGAACATTACAGGGAATGAGACAGCAGGTCGACTAACAAAGCTGGGCGGGTCTCTTAAAAAATCATTTAAACACAAGTTACGAAGCTGCAAAATCAATGCTATAAAGATTTGTGTATGCAAAATGGACATACAATCGAAAAACTACACTGGCCACATAAAACATGACGCTTGATATCAATGTTTAGACTACATCAGGTCATGGCTTATTTGATTACAAATAGGACGCAACAAACTGATTTACCATCTATATTAGCAATCCAGGCACGCGTGTGAAGCATGACACGCGGAACAATTTTCAATGGCACCCTGGGTGGATTCAAATATCTCTAATCCCATTAAAACAATGGAATGTTTGAATTACATTGAAGGACATGATTCTTTTAAAACTTTTCCTTTTTTCACATGATTTCAAAACTAATGTTGTTAGATATTAAAGACAGAATGTACGATCTGATGTACACTAACTGAATATATATATATATATATATATATATATATATATATATATATATATATATATATATATATATATATATATATATATATATATATATATATGTTGTTGTTGTTGTTTGTCCATCAAGAATGATGATGACCATTCATTTCATCCAGTGGGGTTGAAGGTATGGAGCCGTGGGTTCTAAGATGGCTGATAAGGCCTATTTTGGCTCGAAATGTTCTTTGACAATAGTTAGTTAGTTAGTTAGTCGACAGATCATCCTCGTTGCACATCCAACCATTCAGTCCATAAGTGCTCGGATCCCCTCCTCAGCAAATCCCGCAGCGTGTAGCGGCTAACGACGCCATTTCTGTGTTGGTTTATCAATCTTCTTTGGCTTCCTGCGTAGTGTTCTTGTTTGGCCACCCCTCTTTTAATTTGCTGCTCTCGCAGACGTTTCTGGAGGAGAATTTCCTGCAGTGGTTTTTCTGTCCTGCCTTTTCTTCACAGCTCTTGCAGTCCTGGTTGCCTCACATATGACTGCATCCTTGCGTAATGATGCACACCACGAATTTCGGTCTCTGGCTGCAGCCTCTCAGGTGTCATGATGAATTCTAAAAGCATTCAGTGAGATTTTCAGAGTGTCTTTAAAGCGTTTACTCTGGCCACCTTGGGAGCGTTCACCACAACGCAGTTCGCTGTAAAAAATTCGTTTAGGGAGCCTGTGATCTGGCATGCGAGTCAAGTGACCAGCCCAGCGAATCTGATTCTTCATCAGTAAGTGTGGATACTGGGCATGGACGCTCTTTCTAGGACTTCAGTGTCTGGAATCTTGTCTTGCCATTTAATCTTCAGTAGCTTCCTAAGGCAGACTGTGTGGAAGTGGTTTAATTTCCTAGCGTGTCACTGATAAACAGTCCAGGTTTCACAAGCATATAGCAGTGTGGATAATACAACTGCTTTGTAGACTCTTATCTTTGTTTGCAGGCTTATTCCAGTTCTGTCCCACACATTCTTGTACAGTCTGCCAAAGGCCGCACTGGCCTTGGGGATTCTTGCATTCACCTCGTCATCAATTGTGACAGCTTGTGACACAGTGCTGCCAAGATAGGTGAATTTGTCCACAACACTTAGTCTATGATCATTCACTTTAATATTCGGCACAGTGTGATTATTCCCTGGAGCTGGCTGGTACATAACTACAGTCTTCTCCAAGTTGATATTGAGCCCAAAGTTGGCACAGGCATGTGAGAAAGCTGAAACATTATGTTGCATGACCGCCTCTGAGTTGGCGTATAGAGCGCAATCATCAGCAAATAGGAGCTCTCTGACGGTGTCGCTGTTAATTTTGGTTTTAGCTTTCAGCCTTCTGAGATTGAATAACTTTCCATCCATATGGTAGTTTATGTCTATTCCAATGTCGTCGTTCTCGAATGCATTCATCAACATGGCTGAAAACATGAGGCTGAACAGTATTGGTCCCAGGACACATCCTTGCTTCACTCCATTGGTGACAGGAAAGGGTTCAGACAGTTCACGATTTTCCTGTACTCTTCTCATGAAATAGCCGCACTATTTGGACAAACTTTCGTGGACAGCCATATTTTGCCATAATCTTCCACAGTCCTTCTCTGCTGACTGTATCAAAAGCCTTGGTAAGGTCAATGAAAGTGGAGAACATTTCGCAGTTCTGTTCCTGACATTTCTCTCGCAGCTGCCTTGCAGCGAAAATCATGTCAATAGTTCCACGTTCTTTTCTGAAGCCACATTGACTCTCAGGAAGAAGACCTTGATCGAGGTGGGCTGTGAGGCGATTGAGAAGAATTCTGGCGAGTATCTTCCCTGCAATTGAAAGCAAGGAGATGCCTCGGTGGTTGTCACAGGATTGGCGGTTTCCTTTACGTTTGTAAAGGTGGACTATTGACGCGTCCTTGAAATCTTGTGGCATGGTCTCGTTCACCCATATGTTTGTGAAGACTTGGTGAAGCTGCTCTGTTAGGACCGGCCCACCTGCCTTGTATATCTCTGCTGGGATGGAGTCAGGACCAGGTGCTTTGCCGCTGGAGAGTTGCTGGATGGCTTTGTTTACTTCCACTATGGTTGGCAGATCATCAAGTGTCTCATTGGTGGGAACTTGAGGAAGGCAGTTGATGGTTTCATCATCGAAGAAGGAAGTTGCATTTAAGATGTTGCTGAAATGCTCTGCCCAGCGTTGAAGGATTTCTTTCTTATCGGTGACCAATGTTCTCGCATCTGCACTGAGGAGGGGAACTATGCCTGGTGATGTAGGACCATAGACCGCTTTCAGTGAGTCGTAGAAGTTTTTCATATCATGTCTGTCAGCAAAGCCCTGAATTTCATCAGCTTTGCTGCTCAGCGAGGAGTCCCGCATGTGCCGAAGTTTCTGCTGCACTACTCTCTGAATGTTCTTGAATGCATCTTTTTTTATGTTGACTTCGGGTCATTCAAATGTGCCTTGAGGAGAAGATGTTTCTCGGCCAGCAATTGGTTGATGTCTTCGGAATTTTCATCAAACCAGTCTTTATGCTTTCGGGGGGGGGGGGGGGGGGGGGGGGGGGGGGGGGGGGGGGGGGGGGGGTTGGACCCAAGATTTCCATAGCAGTGTTGTAAATTATGTTCTTTAGGGCTCTCCGTTCTGTTTCTGTATCCTGTGTAGCTGCAGCATTGGGCTTGAGGCGGTCTTCCAGCATATTTTCAAATGACTGCTGCATTTTCTTGCTGTTTAGGCGGGTGACATTTAGCTTTTTTTGTATTTTTCACCCCTTGAGGACGCCGTGGTGGCCTGATGTGAATGTTTATTTTCGAGACAATGAGACGATGGTCTGTCCAACATTCGGCACCACACATGGATTTTGTCACTCGAACGATGACATAGTCAATGAGGTGCCAGTGTTTCGAGCGAGGGTGCATCCACGATGTCCTATTTCTCATGGGGAGACGGAAAATTGTGTTCGTAATCAGGAGATCATGTTCGGCACATGTCTGAAGGAGGAGGAGTCCATTGCTGTTACAATTTCCGACTCCATGCTTTCCAATAATGCCACTCCAAGAGGTGGTGTCCGTGCCTACTCTGGCATTGAAATCCCCAAGGAGTATAAGTTTGTCTCCTTTGGGAACAGATGTTAGTACATTGTGCAGGTCCTCATAGAACTTGTTCTTGACATCATCTTCGTTGGTCATAGTTGGTACGTAGACACTCATAATGGTTGCATGCTTCCTTCCATTCAGCAGGGAAAACTTAATGGTCATGAGCCTGTCGTTTATAGCCTTTGGGAATCCAGCTAATTTGCCGACCAGGGCCGACTTAATGGCAAATCCCACACCGGATTGGCGTCTTTCCTCGCTTGTCCTTCCACTCCAGAAAAATGTGTAGCCGGCACCTATTTCACAGATTTGGCCTTCTTCTGCAAGTCGTGTCTCGCTCAAGGCTGCAATGTCGATGTTGTACCTGCCCAGCTCTCTCCCAATCAGTGCTGTTCGTCTCTCTGGACCCGACGCGCCGTCTCTGTCAAGTAGGTGCGTACATTCCAAGTTCCAATTGTTAAGGGAATATGGTTTACTCTTTTAGCTTTGCTTGTTTTATCTTTGTTTGTATGTCGACCGCTGTTAGGGTACTCACCAACCGCGGCTAGCTGGTTAGGTAGTGATGGAGCAGACAATGTTTAGGACACCTTTTCTAGCCCCTTCCTCATGCTATGGAGATGAGCAGTGTGTTCCTATAGAGGGCTGCTCAGTCGCTCAGGGGGCTGCCGAATCCCACTGCTGCTCCGGTCAGTAGAAGACGACCATATGGCCTGAGCCGCCTGTGTGCAGGTCTGCGACTACGGCTGCCAGCGTACCCACGCCTGCCGCTTCGCCGCTCGCCCATCGCCACAGGGCTTGAAGGTGATATGTGACGTTGGATGAAGAATGACTTGCGCGATGACTTGGGTTAAAGTGAGGAAGAGTTGCGCAATTCGTCGACCTCACTCTCTCGCCTGAGTCCATCTGAGTCCAGTGGCAAGACAAGTCGAGACGACTGGAGACGAATACAGGTGCTGTAGATGACCAGGGCGCTCTACGTGCCTTGCCGTGCTCATTGCGTTCCACAACGCTTTGCAGGTAAACGCCGTCTTGCCCGTTGAATCAGGAATTTCTTCTGCGCAGTCTGCGCATATATATATATATATATATATATATATATATATATATATATATATATATATATATGCCAGTTATGAACAAATTAAGCTAGGAGTACGGCAGGGATGTGTCTTTTCACCGGATCTTTTCTCCCTCTATAGCTAAGTAATAATGAGAGATATCAAAGAGAAGCCAGGATTACTAATCGGAGGTTATTATATAAATAATATACGCCATGCAGATGACACAGTATTGGTGGCAGATATTGCAAAAAATCTACAAAAATTGTTGGGCATTGTAGTAACACAGAGTACAAACAAAGGACTCTCCTTGAATATCAAGAAAACAGTAACAATGGTGATATGAAAGAAAAAAGTGACCCAAAATTTGAAATGAGGATAGAAGAATAATTTTAAATACCTAGGGGTATTTATAACATCAGATGGAAGATGCACAACAGAAATTAAGAGCAGAATAGGGAAAGCAAAAGCTGCATTTAAGAAAATTAAGAGTATCTTATGCAATAAGTCACTATCATTGAATATAAGAGAGTGCTCAAGTGCTATATAGAACCTGTTTTGCTTTATGGCAGTGAATCTTGGAATATAAATGAATAAATTAGGAAGACCTTGGTAGCAACAGAGATGTGGTTCTTGAGATGAATGTTGCGAATCCCTTGGACTGCCAAAGTAACTAAAAAGAATTGCCTGAAAGAAGCTAATGAAACTAGAACATTATAATATACAACAAGAAGAAAGAGACAAACAGCTTTCCTTGGTCATGTGATGAGACGAGAGACAATGGAGAACGTCGTGACAACTGGACAGATCGAGGTGAAGAGAGGCAGAGGCAGACCAATAGAAATAATGCTGGATGGATTGAGACGGTGGCAAAGAGGAATAACATCAGCAGAGTTGATCCAGAAAAACAAAGACCGAGATCTGTGGAAGTCATGACGGCCTACGCCACAGTCATGGCACTTGATGATATATGCCAGTGTTATATCACCGGTCTCTGTGGCTAAGGGCTTGCGAACGCGGTTTGTGAGCCCGTATACCCGGGTTCGAAACACGGCGATGCTGGTTTTTTCGAAAAAGGTATAGGGGTCGGTCGTTCAGAAAGCAATGGCAAACTACTGAACGTAACACTTGCCTAGTACATCAACAGCAGCTGAAAATGCTGGTGTTGACTGCAACGTCCCGTAAGGGATACGCAACACAATAAAATAATATATCACCTCGGCCTTGGCATAGATGTTGGTTTTGCTATTAAGTTTTATGAAACCTGATACCGTTAAAATGTCTTGTTCTTCAAATTGTTGGGCTTCCTATTTTAACAAAATGTACATATAGCAATGTTTTAATCAGATTTCAAAATAATATGTTCAGAACTTATATTTTGCAAAACTCTATATTGAATTTGTCCCTATTTATATTAAAGTATTGAATAATCTAAATATTACTGAACAATTGTTTAATGCATCTGAAACAGGCAAATACAAGATCAAGATTAAATTAATTTGTCTCAATGGTTGTTGTGTATACAAATAAGGTGGACTTTGGTTGGCACACTGAGTGAATCTGCAAGGACTTGGGTTGGCGCGCTGAATGAAATTGCAAAGTTATTTCGTCATAATACTACAAAAAAGGTTGCCGACCACTCATTTATAGCATAGGTTCAAAATAGGTTCATCGGATCTCTGTGTTTGTGGCAACAGTCCCAGACAGTCAGGCATATACCACAATACCGTCTTTACGGTAACGAACTTAAATAATTATCAACCATCAAACGCCAACTAACTTCCTTCACACACACACAAAATGTACGGGAATGTCATAAACTTGACACTATTACTTACATTAGAGTCGAGAAGGAGGACTGTGAGATTAAAGTGGAGGACATTAGATGAGTACTGAAGCGGGCTAAAGACACAGCGTCAGGTCCGGATGGGGTGAGATACTGCCAAATGAGGAACATAGATGATGGGGACTTGGAGGAAATGGCTCTTTATTTCAACCTAAGCATCAATACGGTGGAAATGAAATGGCTGCATAGCTACTTGCTCCCACTCCTAAAGTCAGGTAAGGATCACTCAAGACTTAATGGATACCGAATCATAACCCTGCAAAACACGTATGGCAAAGTCCTCGAAAAGATATTAGCACGCAGGCTCCAGCGACATTTGGAAAGTCGTAATCTGCTTCCCCAAGGACTCGGGAGTTACCGGCCTGGGAAGGACACCTAGGCCAATGCTGCGACTTTTGCATTCGATGTCTACGAGGGCTTCCATGATAAACAATAGACAGCGGCGGTAGCTCTTGACCTGGAGGATGCGTATAACAGGGTCAGGTATGATCGGTTAATACACACACTGTTGGACATGGAAGTCTTCCCTTGCCTTGTTAGATGGGTTGCGGCAGTCCTTTATGAGCGTAAGGTTGCACTGCGCATGGATTCCTGGACTTATGAGCCTTGTACTATTACACCTGGGTTGCCACAGGGATCTGCCTTGTCCCTAGTGCTCTTTAATGTCTACACCAGCAAAATCGCAGCTATTGAGACAAAAGGTGTGGGTAGAATCTTGACATTTTCAGATGATGTGCTGGTGTACAGACAGGGCAGAGACAGGGCCAGTTTGGCGAAAGACTTACAGGTGGCAGTAAATAGGGTAGCGGAGTGGTGCAGGGACGCAGGGGCCATTATACACCCAGAGAAGACATCGGTTGTGCGGTACTCCATGGATAACCGGATTGCCAAGGCAGATGTCCCAGGTATTATGTTGAATGGATGTCCTCTTAGTCGAGAGAGTAAATTGAAGTACTTGGGTATCACCTTTAACAAGTGTTTGTCTTTTAAGGATCATGTGGAGCGTTTGGTGGTGAAGGCTGGTAGGGGACTTAATGCATTGAGTGCCATGGCAGCAACCGGGGTAGATCAGAGGATGCTGTACAGGCTCTTTCAGCAGTTAATAATTTATGTCATTGAGTATGGTTTGGGGCTGTTGACAGTATCAAAGAGTCAGCTTGAAAGGTTGGAGCGCATACAGAATGCTGCCATGCGGTTAATCCTGGGGTGCACAAAGGACACACCAATTATATGCGTGAGGCATATCCTGACGCTACGAACAATGACGGATAGGCATATGGTCCTTCAGGCCAAATGGTACCTGAGAGTGGCCGCAGACAGGCTGCATGCAGCAATGGATATGGTCAAGGGTCATAGACTAAGACAAGGCAGGTCCTGGATGGCACAGGCAGAACTTTCTATACGTCAGGTGTGTGATCTAGAGACCATCAATAGTGAAAGAGAGTGGGTTGAAGTTCCGGAAGACATCACGGACTGGCACAATGTAATAATAACACTGGGTCGTGAGTGCAGAGAATGGGCAGCGGGAGGTACTGAGTGTGAAGTGCAACAGCTGATCCAGAGCAACACACATCATGGTGACATAGTCATCTACACCGATGGGTCAGTGGTGAGAAACAGACGTAATGGCTGGGGCTTTATTGCAAAGGCTAATGGACGAGTCTTGAAAAAGGAGAGTCTGGCATATGAGACTGCGACCTCCAGCATGAGAATGGGGGTGGAGGCAGTAACAGCGGCATTCCTGTGGCTAGTGGAGACCACTGCAACACACGTTGTATTCATTACGGATTCAAAGAATATACTTAGTAAGGTGGAGAAAGGAATGTTTCGTGTGGAATGGCTCTCGTGGCCTCAGAGGTCACAGATTGTGTGAATTGTATGGATATTTTGCCCTGGCCATGCGGGGGTACGGGGGAATGAACAGGCTGATAGGCTAGCAGGGAATGCCTATGGACAAGGGGGAAGTGGTCATGCGCTTGTGGGACCAGGTGGAGAAGGCGGAGGAGCAGATTGAGAACCCATATGTGAAAAGAATGAGATTATGGGGGATAAGCAGAGGTTATGGAAGAATCTCAAAACTGAGAGGAAAGACCAGGAGAACTTTTAATCGGATAGCGGTGGGAACGATTAGTAGTATGACTCTTCGCTGGCTGTTTAACGAGGGGACGGAGCACGTATGGGAATGTCCTGAGTGCAGTGATGTCGGTTCTTAACTCAACGCTACTCAACAGAGTCATTAACTTAGAGAAGGAGAAAGAAGAAGAGGAATTTGTGTGAATAAGAATTGTCTATAAATACATGCAAAATTGTCAACAAATGTAATCATTTAAGATGTCATACCCATCTGAGTTGGCCTTGGCAAATGCGTCACTTGTGGAATCATATTCATCCATTGTGCTGTTCGAGCCAGACTCCACATCTTCATAGTCTGCGTGTTCCTGTAGGTGTCTTTGGCGTGTCTCAAACTCTGCAACTGTCATCTTTTCAATCGGAGGTGCAATGAATTCTACTACAGAAGTTTCTTCGCACGACTCAGAAGCATTTAAGCGCCCTCTAAATGCCAGAATAAGCTTGCATGTCAATGGGATGCCAATGGTGGGGTGTTTTACTGATTCGTCAGCGGAACAGTACTCGGGTAAGCTGCCTTCTTTGGGTGAATAAACAGAGTGTGACATTTGCCTGAAGAATGTTGAGGCGGTTTTGACAACTATACACGTTTCTTTCAAAATTTTCAGTATCTGTAAGTCTGTGGGAAGCTCATATATAGCTTCGTTTTTGACATCTTCGGAAATACAAGTGACACTTTGACTAGGTAAAGGAGTGATTCCATCCAACAGGTCGTGCATTGATATTAACCTGCTACAGTTGTGGTCTGTTTTTAGCAGCATAGTTACTTCAAAATCCAACGGGAGTTTAAGCCTGGTGCTCCCGCCAGCCTCAGGATCAATCCGCTCACATTTTAGAACCTGACAGTATCCACTTCCCAGTTTGGTTTTGATCATAGAAGGGGTGTTTGACGTTACTCTTATGATATCACCAAATCTTAATGACAACGGTTTAGGAAAGTCTGCAGCAATATCTTCTAGCACTATGACCTCTGACCCTATAGGTAAACACACAAATTCAGAAACAAATTTTAATCGTTGTGGATACTCAACGAAAGAAAGTCTCACATCTTTGGACAGCGCAAAGATTGTATCACTTTTTGTGTCTTTTACGTAAAGTCTTTTCACAACATGTAGTCTGCATATGATGATTTCGTCAATGCCTCTTAACATTTGCTGAAAGTATGGATGGTGCTCAGCGTTGCTTACAAACTTGGCTACCACTGGAAAAGAAGAGCAATAAATATCAACGAAGGTTTGGATGTCAGTAGGAATTTGAGGCTGTGGTAAAGGCGGAGCACTAGGAGCCCTAAACATCGGGAGCTCATCATCAAGAACTGTATTGATTGCACATGATTGTGGTTCTTGAAGTGTTGAGACGGGAACCTCGTAGTCACTTTGGGAATAAGTTCTAACTTTAATGTTTGCAGTTGCAGGAACTTCCCATGTAGTTTCCAGATCATTGCACGGTGATAAAGTAACAGCCAGTTCGGGTTTTATCATGTAAACAATACCATCAGATAGGAAAGGTAGATGTTCATGGGCGATTTGAAATTCTAGGAATGTTGAATTCGGTTTGTATATTTGGGTCATGGTTTTATTTTTCATTCTAGAAATATCAGATTCTTGTGAATTGTTGCATATTGCATATATATCACTGATAACATTAGACCTATCTATTATCAGTCTACGTTGAACTGGAGCCATGTCTACAAGTTCTCTCAAGGTATACTCATTTTCATCTTCCAATGGACGAAAATGTCCTTTGCAATCTTGTGACAGTATAATAATGTTGTCTTTAGAGTCCCGCACTTGTAACCTTTCATGTCCGTTTTTATAATCTTTAATAATTCGGACAAACCAAAACCGGTCTCCTTTGTTCACAGACATTCCAGGCAAATAGGGATCATCGTAAGACGTCGTGGCTTCGAAGCGAGTCGGGCAATCTAGCAGTAGATCGGCTATGGTTGGGTACACGATTGTGTTCTCACTCGTGTCGGTGGTTGTCGGTGGCAAAACCTTGAACTTCACTGAAGAATCTAAAGTAACATTTACCTCTACAGACGGAAAAGTAGATGTATCATTCTCGGATTGAAAATGTAGTGTTACCTGCTTAACATCGCAGGATTTTAGAATCAGAACATCCCCACAGCATATCTGCACTTGTTTGCTCACAAAATTACCATGCGTAACGCAAACACAATGAGGAAATGTACACGTTCTTATGAAATCACTGAAATCCATTGATGATGTATTAGTTAAACGTTCCGTTCTAAATTGTCACAATATACGGTCACACTCTCAACACCCCTGGTAGCACAATATACGGTCACACTCTCAACACCCCTGGTTCTGGTTCTGGTAGCTAACAACGCAAGGTGGTAAAACCCAGTCTGTTAGTAATGTTATCGATCGTTCTAAAACAGCACACCTGAGTTGACCTCATTTTCGCAGTATTTCATTCAGCCTTGCATCGTCGTATTGTTGGTGTCATGTGCGTAACACTAGACTGGTAAAATAATCCATTGTTTTACAGATAAATGCATGTTCATCTAGCATAAAAAACATGGTTCATCTAACAAGTACAGATAAATGCATGTTTATCTAACAAAAACATGGTCATCTAACACGTCAGTAACGGTAGTGGACCTCGGTAATGTTGGGTAACACAAGAGGCAGCTCTGCTGTCTCCAGGCATACGAGTCAGCACATCATATACGCGGCTGCTTAAAGTTATTGACCTGGGAATCCCTGCGAGGGGATAGTTAGATGGTGACGAATTGATATTCAGTAGTGTATATCTATTCTTCGTTCACCTGACATATGGCATTGATCAGCGCCTGTCTCTTCGTATCGATTTACACGCACTACCGTCTTCTGTTAAATGTGATTATTTAAGCGAAACATCTTGTTTGTGGTTCTGCCGCTGATCCCTGTTGTGCCGATGGTGTATTCAGCAGCATTGGGGGGAGGGGGGGGGGAGGGGGGGGGGGGGGGTTTCGTGAAAAATTATTGCAAGAATTTTTTGAAATCTTATACAGTACAACAATATGACGAATACCAGACAATACACAAATAAATGTTATAATCAAGGCAACTAGAATTGTCAGTAAAAGTCAACATTATGTGTGGTTCCAAATGTTGCTGCATGTAGCCGGGGGCGGAGTTGGGGTGAGCGCCCAACCTTGCATAAATACCCCAACGGCTCGTGCATTCATCACCTATGCAGTAAAAGTCGAACTCCTGGCCTTCTCGTGGCGGAGCTGTTTTAACTAACAGGAGAAGGTGCGGTGGCGAGTCACTGGCGCCTAGAAATAACCAGAACGCTCTAGATGTGTATGCACGTACATGCATGCGTAGACACGTGTGTGCGTGCCTACATACCTAAACTCGAGTAAGACCACAGTCTGCTCTAGCAAAGGAAAGGTGCTGAAGACGGAGGCAACCAGCCAGAAGGCGCACCACAGAAATCAGGATGCCACGCAATCACGCGTAATGAAATATGTCGACTACTGCTAAATGTTATGGTGCTCGCCCTGCTTTGGACCACAGGCAGGTGCATTGGCGGGCCCTATGCCTCGAAAGGGTCCAACTACAGCTACTGGAGGTCCTTCTCAGATGTCCTGTGGAGCCAGGGGACCTGAGAATAGAGCGTCTGACCATACTAAACAAAGACTAAAAATCATTCACTGGAATCCGGAGAGAGTCAGCAAAACAAAAACAAAAACCAAAAAAATTGAACTAGAAAACATCTTGGACCAAGAAAAAGTAAACGTATGTTGCTTGCAAGAAACTCACCTCAACGAAAATATAGTCTTCAAAATCAGAGGGTACCAGTTTTACCGATCCGACCGAAAGGACAGGCGAAAGGGTGGGATATTGACCCTTATAAAAAAATAACAGCACTGCTTTTCAAATTGAAGTTTACATGCAAGGGGCTGAGTATCAGACACTTAAACTTAAGACAGGCAATGCAGACCTACATCTGATCAATTACTACTGTCCAAGTGACCGCCCACAGGCACTGGACACACTACTATTAACAGAAAAAATGATTGTGTGTGGCGACTTCATCAGCCACTCGCAGAGCTGGGGCTATGATCACATGGACCAGAGAGGAGAGAGACTGGAAGACTGGCAGGGTGAGAACAGATTCATCTTTATTAACAAGCCGTCCAACCCACAAAGTTTCTACTCGAGATCATGGCACACTACAACTACACCTGACCTGGCTTTTCATTCACCAGACCTGGAGTGGAACATTACACGAATCGTTGGGAAACAGCTTGGTGGCAATGACCATCGGCCAGTCTTTCTAACTGTAGAAAATAAGCTTGTAAGTGAAAGCAGCACCCTCTCGAGGTGAAATTGCAAGAAAGCAGACTGGGCAATGTACAAGCATCGCACCAGCATACTGGTTAGAAACCTTGATACTGAGAAAGACATAAATAAAGTAGTTGGAGAGTTTGGGAAATACATACTACAGGCAGCACGAGAAACAGTACCAAGAGAAGCCCGTAAACAATATAAACCCTGCTGGAGTAGTGAACTGGAACAGTTGCATAATGTTGTGGAAGTGTGAAGACAGCAAGGAGAGTCAAGAGCACCACAATAAATACCAGCACACAAAAGCCAAATTTCAAAGAGCCAAGCTGCAAGCTAGACGAAAAAGCTGGCAGGAGAAAACAGAGTCTCTGAACTCTCTGAGACAAGGAAGTTGTGGAAGCTAATAAAACAACTTAACGATGAGGGCACAGGGAGAAACTCAAAAATTGCACTATTTAAAGACGGAAACATCTTAACAGGAAAGCAAGCAGCTGACCATTTTCCGGTTTCTTTCACACAAGATAACAATATCGAAATTAGTCCAGAGAAACAACACGAGATTCGAGAGAAATGGCAACATACAGGACAGAAGGAAATAGTACACGAGGTTCTGGAGGCACCTCTCACAATCCGCGAACTGGAGCTAGCTATATCAAACCTGAAAATGAGAAAGTCACCAGGAGCTGATGGTATCTCCAATGAAATGGTCAGGAACCTAGGAACAGAGGCCAAAGAGTCTTGTCCCCCACACTTTTTCTAATCTTTATCAATGATCTTGTTGCTAATCTACCGCATGGAATTAAAGCGGCAATGTACGCTGATGACCTGGCTCTATGGAGCACAAATGAACATGCATCAGTGGCCACCAGATTACTACAAAGAGCTGTAGAAAACATTTGTTGCATGGGCAAATAGATGGTGTGTCAGCATAAACACTGACAAGTGCAGCACCACCCTATTTACCCTCTCTCCAAAACAAAAGGCAGGGACCATCCAGATAAATGGAACACCCCTACAAGAAGATAAAGAACCCTTATACCTTGGAGTAACATTTGATGGCAGGCTGACATGGAGAAAGCACATCAACACACCATCCTGAGAAAACTAAGTGGAACCACATGGGGAGCCAGTGGGAAAATACTTAGCAAAGTTTATCAACAGAGCATACGACCACACCTGGAATAGGGGTCAACTGCGTGGTGATCAGCATAAAAAAAACACACTACAAGAGTTGGACAAGGTGCAAAATCAAGCACTTAGAGTCACCACAGGAGGGATGCGATCAACCCCTATAGTAGAGATGGAGAAGATGGGGAGGACACAAGCACTGAGAGAGCGCAGAGATACGAAAACTATAATACAAGCAGAAAAGTTCCTCAGCTTGCCAGGCTACCCTACGAAGAACAGATTTGAAAACTTAGCTATGGGGTAGTTGAAAAGAAGCAGTTTCATCCACCAGGCCGAATGACTCTGCAGAGAAACCACCGATTTGCCCACAGTTGGTATCTCCCTGAAAACTATCCCAGAGCGAACTCCATGGAAAGATGAACATAGAATATCACAAATCCAGACAAAAGTGAGAGGAATATTTGACATGGAAGAACAGAACAGTGACAGCGCAGAATAGCCACTCGCAGCTTCCTTGATGAAGAATACCCACAGGACTTCTGGATCCGAGTCTACACAGATGTTAGTTAATCTTTCCTCTTGAGCCCAAAGCGGAGCATAGGGCAGAAGTCATGGCTCTCCATGTCTGGCGGTTCGCTGCCACCTGTTGTAGATCTTGGATGTTTGTTTAGCAGTTGAATGAGCCCTCTCTGATGATGGTTCTACGCAGGGACTCTCTTGGTCTTCCCCGTTTTCTTTTCCCTAACGGTGTCCATATGAGGGCTTGGTAGGGGGGGGGGGGGTCTTGTCTTGTCCATTCTGAGTACATGGCTGATGTAGTTCCAACGGCATTTTCTTATATAATGTATACAATATCTTGCTTAGTCTCTTGTCTTATTTGCGTATTGGTTCTAAAATCTGTCAAGTGGAGGTTTAGAATTCTTCTAAGACATTTGTTCTCAAAATTGTCTAATTTTTAATCTAAAGCTACCGCTGACTTCCAACGTTCACATCCATACGTTAACACTGGAATCACACAAGAGTTGAAGATTTTAAATTTCCTGTGTTTGCTGAGTGTCTTTGACTTCCAGATGTTTGACAGTTTATTGAAGGCGCCAGATGCCAGTGCGATTCTAGATGATATTTCTTGTGTTGAGTCTTCTGTAGATGTCATTTTGCTTCCTAGGTACGTGGAGCTGTTGACTTTTTCAAGGACTAGTTAGTTAGTTAGTTAGTTAGTCGAGGTTCCAACTTCACGGCAACGGGTCGTCCCCATTATGCTCCGTTCCTGTGCCAGTGAATGTCACACAAAATTCCCCCCACTGTCCAGTGTGAAAAGTGGAACAGACAGGAGTCTCGGCAATCCAACAGCCCGCACAGTTACACTGTGCATATAATGCCGCCGCCAGAATGCCAATACAAAAGTCCTCCACGAAAACCACAGTTCATCGTCGATGGAATCGGCAGTCACCAGAAAGACCTCAATGACCCGGGTTTTCTCACATGGCTCTGTCTCTATCCGCAGGGCGACCCGCCGAAAGCGTCGCATTAAGCACGAACTCCGTAGCTCCAGCGCCAACTCCCAGGAGTCTCCTGAAAAATGCCGAAAACGCAAATCAGTCAATTCAGCAACAGCCAGTAGCCATTGTTCCGAACATGCAGGGCACTGTATAAACAAAAGCGGACACGTAGATCCATTTCACGTGAATATCACAGCTCACAGAGTCGCGCCACGCACTCACTCAGTAGCAGGGGGACGGAACCATATACTACCAGTCCAACATGAGGAAAATACGAAATGCAAACCGCAGCCACAAAGATAAATACTCCAGAGGCCGTAGCGGTTCAATGTGTAACCGCCATGCTGGAGACCGGAAGTTTTTCAAGAACGTGGTTGTTTAATTTGATGTAGTGTGAACTGTTGGTAAGATCAATAGTTTTTGTTTTGGCGGTGTTAATTTGGAGACCAAACACAGATGAGCCAGCACAAAATGCTGTTCGAAATGGAGGAGCGGGAGTGTACATAGAATACCAAATAATACTAGGGGCATGGCCAGAGTACCAACAGGAAAGTTCTGCCATAACTATGATGCTGAAATTGAGGCAATCAAGATAGTAACAGAGAGATTACTAAATACCAGCCATGGTACACAACTGTAGTGTTATTTACAGATGCAAAATCAGTACTCGGGGTGCTCCTCTATGGGAAATTGCCAGTACTAAGGACACTATTTTCTGGAGTTAACACTCAGCATAAGGTCACCATACAGTGGATACCATCCCACTGTGGAATACCTGGAAACGACAGAGCTGATCGATTGCCTAAGGAAGGAGCAAAAAAGGAATAGCCTGATGTGCCCGTTACATACCACCAAAAGAAAAAAGAATGATCAAATCAGTCAGAAAGCCACCAAAACCGGCCCAAGACGACTACCACATTATGGACAGACCAGAACAAGTCATTATTCTGCACCTCGAAACGGGACACAATAGATTACGCAACCACGTGTATACAAAATTCAAGTAGCATCCAAAGATCTCTTTGGTATTCATCGTCAATAAAATTGAGAGTGGATGTTCTGCGTTGTACACTGTTCTGTTCTTTCTTGTCGAATATTCCTTTTACTTATGATGTGGACTGGTAGTCTATCTTCCCCTCTCCATGTTTACTGGTAGTCCGTGTTCCCCTCTCCGCGAGGCCTTTTCTGGCATAGCTTTCAGAGGACTATAGAGCGCAGATAGGTCTGTGGTTTGTCTGCAGAGTCGTTTGGTTGATATGTAAAATTGCTTCTTTTCAAATGCCCTATTGCTAGGTTTTGAAAATATGTTCTTTATAGAGTTGCGCGGCACACGAGGAACTTTTCTTCTTGCATGTCCATCTTCGTATCTCTGCGTTTTCTCAGTGCTTGTTATCCTCATTTTCTTCATCTCCACTAATGTGGTTGTTTTATCACCCCATTAGTGACTCTAATTGTTTGATTTTGCAGCTTTTCCAGCTCTTGGAGTATTGTACTTGATGCAGATCCATTTGCAGATATGGCAGCATTCTCTGTTGGTAAACCTTAGATGTTCCTACTGTCTTCCCGTGTGATTCCGCTTAAGTTTTCTCAGGATGGTTATCATACTGTTGGCTCCTGTTGATAGAGCAGACCTTGTTGAGTGTCTTTTCAATGACTGCCTGTCATCGGTCGTGACTCCGTGGTATGTGGGCATGTTAGTTGCTTATCTTCTCTTAGTAATACAAGGCGACTAGGGCGGGTTAGCGTGGGCCTGGCTATCTCAAACTTGAACTGCAAAATCCAACCAACCATCAACAATTCTGGAAAGAGAGAAAAGAACAATGATTTAGCCAACGAAGATGAAAAGATGATCTTCTCATAGAAGTATGGAGCGATGCAAAGAAGATGTTAAGAGTAAGGACTTATCTCTTGTTCATATGTATCCATGGCAACACCTTCTAATGGTGAGCCTGTTATCTCAGAGTTTGCTGCTAGGTTGCCGAGTCACCGGCGGTGTACACGGGTTAGGGTCAGTGGTCCCATGAGGTAAACGCACATATGAAATAAGTACATAAACCTGCTTACTGAATGCTTGTTGGCGTGTACTTCAGTGGAAGCTGCGCTAGTGCAGTGGCTAGCACGCTTCCTGCTGACCCTCCGGTCACGAGTTCGAATCGGCATCGAGGCCGATGTGTAAAATTGACTTGGGCTTCCAGGCCGACCCAGCCTACAAATTGATACCGGGAAATATCTCGGTAAGTGGGGATGGCCTGCGTAATATTGACCACGTCAGCCCTCAAGTGTCGGATTGTGTGTTAAAGTAGGGGCTAGCACCATGTGCACAATACGCTCAAGTCGAGGAAAAGGGGGACTTTTATGCACTTTTACGTCTTTTTTTTTAAAGGGTGCTGGGCTGAATAACGAAACAGTGAAGACCAGAGGCGATGGAGGTGTGATCTTTCGAAGATTTTTGATAACATTGTAAACAGAGAAGAAATTAAAAGCTGCAAGTGTCACAATTTTACTCATCACCGCAGCAACACACTTTGTATTCATTCATGGACTATGCTTTGAAAGTGGAGAAAGGAATGTTTCGTGCAAAATGGCTTGCCTCGCTTCAGAGGTCGCAGATTGTAAAAAAAAATTATGGATCTTCTGCCCTGGTCATCGGGAGTGCGGGGGGAATGAACAGGCTGATAAGCTTGCATGGAATGCACCTCTCGGTGGTAGATTACTTATGGACAAGGGAGAAGTGGATGGGCGCCTGTGGGACCAGGCTGATAAAGCGGTGGAACAGACTGAGAATCCGTATATGGAGAGAATGATATGGCGGGAGATTGACGGGGGTTCTGGACGATTTTAAAAACTGAGAGGGAAGATCAGGAGAACTTTCAATCAGATGACAGTTGGAACAATTATCAGTATGACTCTTCGTGGCTGTTGAGTGAGGGGAAGGAGCGACTGTGGGAATGTCCTGAGTGCAGTGATGTCGTTTCTTAGATCAACTAAACTCATTAGTACCATAAGGAAAATACAACTGAAACATGTGTGCTAAAATAAACAGAAGAGAAGAAACAGAGAGATTATAACATGAAACAAAGCGGTATGTTGAGCTCTTGCGGACAAGCACGAAAACCCGCACATACCTTATAAGCAGTGGCGGACTGGGTCTGCAAATATTGGTTACCAAGACTAACAGGTCATCCATATTTTGAACAAACTGTCTACTAATGTTTAATGGGGCCCACTCCATCGGACAAACTATCATTCTGGCCATTCCTCCGCTGCTTATAAGTATCTCAGGCCATGTGAACAGAAATCACAGAATAAGCAAATAACATATCCTACTTATGAATGAATGGGGAACTATATTAGGAAAATAAAGAAAAATTATACAATAAAGACTAAGAAAAACAAAAACAAGAAATACGTAAAGAACGTGCCACCTGTCCGATATTTCGGTTATAATGATATGTTTAAAGAAATACGTAAAGAAATACGTAAAGAACGCGCCACCTGACCGATATTTCGGTTATAATGATATGTTTAAAGAACAAAACAAACTAATCTGAACATTATCATGAATATTGAGAACATAGATTCGTGTGTTGGCTAGGAGAGGCTGTCAAAGGCAAGAGGGCTGACTTCACTGCACCAGGTTTTATCAAATATAACTTGGTCTCTCTCCGGAGAACAGCCAGCCGCCTACCAAGAGCCAGAACTGACTAGTTCCGCGACGACCCCCAGTGGTTTCCGAAATTTTTTTTTACTCGTAAACCGAGTAAACGAATCCGCGACCTTCTGAGCACACCTCAGTCGGCTTCACCACTTTGCCACACAAACCCCTCCTCTGTTATGTTAGAGAATACTAGTAGTCGGGGGAGATTAAGACAGACAAGTGCACGTGGAAAGCTTAATGATAAGCAACACCTTTTTTATAGTCCATGCTGGCGTTGGTAATCATGTCGTCTACATCCCCCTGTTTCGTGTGATGCCAATCATTTCCGATACGGATGTTCCTCCAGCCATGATATCAAACTGTCCAACATCTTCTCTATAGGTCTTACTGTGCCTTTCTTCCCCTCCATCTTTTCCGTTGTGACGACATATTCCAGTTTTCCCCTTCTCATGGCATACCTAAAGAATGTGGACTGTTTTATTCTGATGCCAGTAGCCAGTTCTCCTTGTGAGTTAACTGGAAGAAGAAGAAGAAGAAGAAGAAGAAGAAGAAGAAGAAGAAGAGAAGAAGAAGAAGAAGAAGGAGGAGGAGGAGGAAGAAGAAGAAGAAGAAGAAGGAGGAGGAGGAGCAGCAGCAGCAGAAGAAGAAGAAGAAGAAGAAGAAGAAGAAGAAGAAGAAGAAGAAGAAGAAGAAGAAGAAGAAGAAGAAGAAGAAGAAGAAGAAGAAGGCGCAGTACCCACTAGCGACGAGTGGAATATATGACTTGCACCACTTCAAATTCCTCTCATGGGTTAAATGTTGTCTATAACTGTCAATCGACTACCAATCTTTCTTGTCTATCCCGCAGGATACCAGAATGTCACATAAATATCAACGGTCATCCCCAGAAAATTCTCGATACATGAGAGGGATCTGGCCAACACCAAATACCCCAGCTTCAGACAGGACACAATTTGACCGGACATTGCACTTTCCATCGGACCTTGTCCTCCTTTTGATAATTGAGTTGCTGATGAAACCTCCAACTCACGATGGGAATGGGATGTTTAAATAGTGAAGGCATAGAATGCAGGGCGAGAAATGGTCGCAGGAAACGCTCAGCAACAGAACTAAGAAATGCGGCTGCAACACGACGCCTGTACTGTAACTGCGGGGAATGCATCTTTGTGAACGACACCTGAATCAATAAGTGGCATAAGGGTCTAACCTAAGCATGCATTGATGATGATATACTTTTCCAGAACCTGTGAAGAGTGGCCAACGGTCCAGAACTTATAAAGACAGTCTCATTCTGCCCTTTAGGTTTGGTATTAAGATGCCTGCAGCACAAACCCAATAACCTCAATAATGTAAAGAGACTATCGAACAAGGCTGTTTATGCTTAGTTTAGGCTGTTCAACATCTCACAGCCGCACATTTTCATGTTCCATTTTCTTCGTTTCTCCTCAAAGACGAGATGGAATTTTATTAAACCTTATAAAACCAAGATGGCCACCATTAGATGTAAACACTTTGAATTTAACGCTGATTGCACATACTCAAACCAAGTTTGCTATTTTGTCTAAACTTTCATTCTTCAAAGATGTTTCCATCTTCTGGATATTTTAGAGGCATAAACTGCCCTTTTTATGTCAGTGGCTTATGTGAAAGACCTAACTGTCATTTTCGACATTCTCGAGTCGAGGAAAAACTTAAGCAAGGTATAGTATACTAAAAATAAAAATACTGTAATTTAATTTAGTGTATAGTATTATTATTACCATATTATTATTAATAAGTACTATTATTTATTATATTATTATTGTAATAATGAGTAATATGAAAACTTAAGTAACTGAGAGTAACTGTACTCATATATGATCAGTGTGAAATCAAATATGTTACTACTGACTGTGGTTAGAGAAATGAATCGAATCGGTTTATTTTGAATGTACAGAAAACGTAAACCTAAGAATGGTGTCAGTGTCAGGTATTTTTTCTCAGAATACATTGATAAGCATTTTAATTTTTTGATAAATGAATCTTGATCTTGCTGTTACTCAACTAGAAATGTCTTCCACTGGAACCCACATGACAAAATAAATGGAGGGAGACCTAAAACACAAGGAGAATAGGTTAGAGACAAATTAATAGTTAATATGGATAGGGCATGGAGTGGGCTGCAGCAGAGCTTGGCATGCTGAGGTCTATAATGCATTTTCATTTGGGAGTAATGGGCACCAAAAAATAGGGCACTCTTCCGACAGACGGGTCTAAATAGTTCTGCAGTGAATAATTGTATATAACTAACACTAACCCTAACCCTAAACCCTAACTTATTCACTGCAGAACTATTTAGACCCGTCTGTCAGAAGAGTGCCAAAAATAGCAGTGAAGCAAACTAATCTATTACTAAACGTTATGATAGATTGAATGGCCAGCAAGTCTAATATTATATATTGTTACATATAACTCTCTCTCGCTCTCTCTCTCTCTCTCTCTCTCTCTCTCTCTCTCTCTCTCTCTCTCTCTCTCTCTCTCTCTCTCTCTCTCTCTATATTATATATATATATATATATATATATATATATATATATATATATATACACTAGCTGACCCGGCCCGGCTTCGCCCAGTCCCTGGTGGGGAGCATCTCATTTAATTCATATGTCATATAAGTTCTCGTTCCCGTTACCGACTATCTGTCTGTCTGTCTGTCTGTCTGACCCGGCCCGGCATCACCCAGCCCCTGGTATGGAGCATCTCATTTAATTCAAATAAGTAGTCATATAAGCTCCCGTTCCCATTCCCGACTATCTATCTGTCTGTCTGTCTGTCTATTTGTCTGTCTGTCTGATCCGGCCTGGCTTCGCCCAGCACCTGATGGGGAGCATCTCATTTAATTCATATAAGTAGTCACATAAGTTCCCGTTCCGGACTGTCTGTCTGTCTGTCTGTCCCTCCCTCTCTGTTTGTCTGTCTGTCTGCCTGTCTGTCTAATCATTTATTGGTTGCAGTTAGAACAACCTTAGATAAACGAAGACCAACTTACAAAAAGCATTAGAAAGAGCACTTGAAAGATCTTTACATCTTCCCCAACAGCAGCAGAAGAAGAAAAAGGAGGAGTAGGAGCTGGGAGGAGGAGGAGGGAGGAAGAGAGAGGCAGAGAGAGGAGGAGGAGGGAGGAATAGGAGGGAGGAGGAGGAAGAGGGAGGAGGAGGCAGATGGAGATGAGGAAGAGGGAGGAGGAGGGATGTGGAGGGAGGAGGAGGAGAAGGGAGGTAGGAGGAGGGAGTAGGAGGAGGAAGGAAGAGGAGTGATTAGGAGGAGGAGGAAGAGGGAGGAGGAGGAGGAAGGAGGGGGAGAGGAAGAGGGTAGGAGGAGGAGGAGGGGAGAGGAGGAGGATTATAATGCATATGCCTGTAGATAACTGCAGCGAAAAGGTGGGTCTGTCTATCTATCTGACCCGGCGTGGCTTCGCCCAGCTCCTGGCGGGTAGTGTCTCATTAAATTCGTACAACAACAAAAAGTAACTTAAAAGAATGTCCTTCCACACACCATCCATTATTTTTAATGAAAACTGTTTCTAATCACCTACATGACTGTAGATAACTTCTTAAGCATAAAAAGATGAGTTACAATGTTATGCATTATGCATTATTTTTATAAAAACTTTGAAAATGCCTTAAAGATTGTATCATTATTTATTATAACTCATATGCCTGTACATAACCATAGACAAAGAGTTTATAAATCTTTGAAAACGATGCAACAATATGACTATAAGGTATACAGAAAAGTTATTAAACGTTATGCCCCTTGAAATAGCTTTTCTAGAGTTAAGTCCCCTTGCTATATAGAAATTATAATGAAAAATTAAATAATATTAAGTAAGTAGCCGATTTCATACTAAAAAAATATCACAGTTGGCAGCGCGGGAATGAGAGGAAGACGTGTAGAAAATTTCATCTCAATCGGATCGACCGTTTGCGAACGCATAAAGGACAGACAGAGATACAGACGGAGATTGCCTTTTATATATATAGATATATATCTGTGGCGGTGGGGTTACGACCACAGTTCTTGATCCCGCATACCCGCTAGCGAAACACAGCTGTGTGCAGTTTGGCAGCAGGCCGCGTTGCATTGGTTGTTTATGAAATGGTATTGGTGCCGGTCGTTTGGAAAGCAATGGCAAACTACTGAATGTAAACTTGCCAAGACAGCAAAAATGCTGATGTTGACTGCAACGTCCTGTAAAGGATATACAACCTACTTTTTAATATACATTTAATCATGTGCCATGCTGGTAAACGTGGGTGGTCATGTTTTACCATCTCACTCGATCTTGGAGTCGTGGATCAGCTCAGTGTTCTTGTCTCGACCATACAACATTTCCAAGCCATCCAGATATTTACTTCTGCCCTCTCCTTGCTCTCTTCCCCTCGATCTTGCCAGTTGTCACCAAGTTCTCCAATTTATTTCTTCTCATAACGTGACCACAAAATTGTGACTGTCTACATCTAATTTCTCTAATCAGTTTACGGTTTTCTTTGTTTCTTGTAGGTCTTGTTCATTGCTTTTTCCGCCTGTCCATGGTATTTTTTGCATTTTCCTCGGAAACCACATCTCCACAGCCATTAGATGTTTTTCAGCTTGTCTGCTCATTGTCCATGTTTCACATCCATACAAAAGCACAGGTTCTGTGTAGTACCTCAACACTCTTTTTCTTCTTGCAAATGACATCTTTTTATTGGTCAGTATGTTTTTCACCTTGCAAAAGGCTGCCTTCGCCATGGCGATTCTTGTTCCAATCTTTTTAGGCATATCCCATCAGATGTTATGACTGTTCCGAGATAATTGTACCAATTCACCTGTTTAAGAATATTCCCATTTACTTGTATATTACATTGTGGTATTTTCTTCTTCTTAATGACAACCATAATCTTTGTCTTCTTACAATTTAATTCTAACCCAAGTTGTTCACTGTGTGCAACAATCACATCTACTACGTGTTGCAGATCCTGCTAATTTCTGCAGTCAATACTGTATCCGCATATCTAATGTTATTTATGTTATGTCCCCGATGATGATTCCTTTCATATTGTTAACATTTCTCAACATATTTTCACTGTACAGGGAAAAAGGATCTGGAGAAATTACTTCCCTGTCTCACACATCTCTTAATAAGCTGATATTGACCTACTTCATTATCAATCTTTATGGCAGCTTGTTTCTAATATATGTTATTCATGAGTCTAATGTCTTTCCCATCAAACTGTTGCAAGCACACCACAAGTATCAAAATCCACTAACTGAAAAATTGTGTGTGTGTGACCCGTGCTTTTGAATGGATGTAACTGCTGGACAGTGAGTCATGAAGAATGTTCAGAATAACGTGGTCAGAAGAAAGCAAGTGCTGAGATACCGAAAGCTTCAGGTATTACACAGTCTCTCATAAAAACCATAAGTAAAAGAGAAATTAAATTGGAATAACGAAGAGACAAACAATAGATTGCATGATTTATTGCCTGAAATTTTGCTGCATTTCATCCGGTACATACTTCGAAATCACACATCATAAACTAAAGCAATAAGATAAATCCTTCAAGCTGAAATATACAACACAAATATTCACACAGCAATTTGAATTGTCTACCACGGTAATTTGAAACTGACTAATCATGTCTTTTTGTTTGCAGAAAGTTGGTTTTTGTAAATGAATGGCAGTTGCCACTGCCAGCTTTAACATGCAACCATGTTATATGTTAAAACATGAGATGCATTATCCCTATCAATCATGTGACATGTTTCAAACATGTACCATCCAGTTGATGATGTAGGAGATGTGCGGTGTGTAGGCATTGCCAGGTTACCAGTCTTTGTTTATTTTTCTGTCTATTCAATTGGGTATGTGTTCTACCATGCCTCTATTCTTCTGATGTAGGTAGACTAGCACCTACAGGTAAATTGATAAATACAGTTGGGATAGGTTCTTTTACTGCTATGGTTCTGCATCTAATGACTGGAGTTGCGGCACAGGATGTTTGGCAGACTATTGTAATGAACGAGTCCTGTAGACATTGCATTATGTCATCCCCTCTAAAGGTTAGTTGGCTAAGATACCTTCAGTATGGGGACTGATCATTCGCTGGGTGTTGGTTTTGGCTATTGGCAGTGGTGCTTTATAAACCCAGTGGGGTACCCATTAAGGTGTAAAATATTCTTTAGAGTTTCAAATTCCTCTGTCAGTGTCTTTGGTGCATATCTTTTTGGCTCAGTTAAATAGGGTCTGTACTAAGCCACGTTTGTACTGAACGGGTGCAAGACTGGAAATTTAAGTATTGGCCTGTCCACATTTCTTTGTGGTATACTTATCTTTGAATTGTGCGATCTGCTGTAATTAGAATATCTAGGAATGGCAACGTTTGATTGTGTTCATGTTCCATGGACAGAGATATCTTCTTATATGTGTGGTTCATTGTGCCCTGAATTGGTGTTGCTTGTTGCTTGTCTGTGGTGATGATTATTCCATTGTCCACATAACAATGGTAGAAGACCTACGTTTTTAATGTCCGAGGATCTCTTTTCTTCTAAATGTGCTATGCAGATGTCTGCTACAATAGTACTAAAGGGACTCCCCATAGGAGAAAATGTTTGAGACAATTAAATTTTATGTTGGTGGTACATAGCAATAATAGTCCCTCAAAAGTAGGTGTCGGCATGTATAGTTTAGTTGTTTGTCTTTAATGCGTTCACATATCATTTTCACTGTCTCATATAATGGAACGTTGGTAAATAAGGATGTTATATCCATGGATGCCGTGTGTTTATGATTTAAGTCCATGTGTCTAAAAATTCCACCAGTTTAAATGTATCTCTTGAGTATTTTTTGGGATCAAAGAACTGTTGTATTGGCTTTAAAATTTCAGCTAGCCATCTCTCCATACGGTCTTGAGCAGAGTTAACCATGGACAGAATCAATCTTAATGGAATTCCAGGCTTGTGAAGTTTGGGTAGACCTACATTTGAGGAGTTTGGGAGCCACATGGTGTGCACATTTTTGCAGTATCCTCACTGATAAGTTTCTTATTTACAAGTGACTGGATCTCTTTCCTCATTTTTGCATCCAGGTCCTCCAACTTGATTCCTTTGGGATCTAACTTGAATTTAAATTCATCTGATAAAATTTCCTCCATTGTATGATGGTAGTCTGACATGTCTATCAATACTACACCACAACCTGAGTCTAGTTTTAGTATCACCTTTAATGCTTTTAATGTGGTACAGTGTTCACATTAAATGTTTGGGGCATATTAACAGAAGATGAGGAATAGAGAAAATAGCTTTATGTGAGGGGAAAATAGTGGACAAGAGAGGCAGAGGAAAATAGAGGAAGGTGTATGTGGAAAGCTTAAACAGCATGGCAAGAAATATTAGAATAAGCAACATCAGCTTCATCAAAATATCAGACAACTGAGGATTGGAATGTCTTCACCAGTGATGTCTCCTCATGACCAGATACTTGTAGAAGAAGATAGGAATGTCTTCACCAGCGATGTCTCCTCCAGACCACATACTTGCAGCCACATACTTGCAGAAGAAGATTGGAATGTCTTCACCAGTGATGTCTCCTCCAGGCCAGATACTTGCAGAAGAAGATTGGAATGTCTTCACCAGTGATGTCTCCTCCAGACCACATACTTGCAGAAGAAGATTGGAATATCTTCACCAGCAATGTCTCCTCCAGATCACATACTTGCAGAAGAAGAATGGAATGTCTTCACCAGCGATGTCTCCTCCAGGCCAGATACTTGCAGAAGAAGATTGGAATATCTTCACCAATGATGTCTCCTCCAGACCACATACTTGCAGAAGAAGATTGGAATGTCTTCATCAGCGATGTCTACTCCAGACCACATACTTGCAGCCACATACTTGCAGTAGAAGATTGGAATATCTTCACCAGCGATGTCTCCTCCAGACCACATACTTGCAGCCACATACTTGCAGAAGAAGATTGGAATATCTTCACCAGCGATGTCTCCTCCAGACCACATACTTGCAGCCACATACTTGCAGAAGAAGATTGGAATATCTTCACCAGCGATGTCTCCTCCAGACCAGATACTTGCAGAAGAAGATTGGAATATCTTCACCAGCGATGTCTCCTCCAGACCACATACTTGCAGAAGAAGATTGGAATGTCTTCACCAGTGATGTCTCCTCCAGACCACATACTTGCAGCCACATACTTGCAGAAGAAGATTGGAATGTCTTCACCAGTGATGTCTCCTCCAGACCAGATACTTGCAGAAGAAGATTGGAATGTCTTCATCAGTGATGTCTCCTCCAGGCCAGATACTTGCAGAAGAAGATTGGAATATCTTCACCAGCAATGTCTCCTCCAGATCACATACTTGCAGAAGAAGATTGGAATGTCTTCACCAGCGATGTCTCCTCCAGACCACATACTTGCAGCCACATACTTGCAGAAGAAGATTGGAATGTCTTCACCAGCGATGTCTCCTCCAGACCACATACTTGCAGCCACATACTTGCAGAAGAAGATTGGAATGTCTTCACCAGTGATGTCTCCTCCAGGCCAGATACTTGCAGAAGAAGATTGGAATGTCTTCACCAGTGATGTCTCCTCCAGGCCAGATACTTGCAGAAGAAGATTGGAATATCTTCACCAGCAATGTCTCCTTCAGATCACATATTTGCAGAAGAAGATTGGAATGTCTTCACCAGCAATGTCTCCTCCAGGCCAGATACTTGCAGAAGAAGATTGGAATATCTTCACCAATGATGTCTCCTCCAGACCACATACTTGCAGAAGAAGATTGGAATGTCTTCATCAGCGATGTCTCCTCCAGACCACATACTTGCAGCCACATACTTGCAGAAGAAGATTGGAATATCTTCACCAGCGATGTCTCCTCATGGACCAAGGCTTCCGGTAAAATGGCGACAAGATGAAGCGTTACTTTTCGGAGGGAAGCTATTTAGTGTTTTTCATTGGATTTCGTGTGATTTCCTTTGGATTCCCTGTGAATAGTGTTTCCCTGTGGATTATGTGATGTTATATTGTGTTCCTTTTATTGGAAGTTTTCAAAAGAAGCCACGGAAGGCAGGTGGTGGATGTAATTTTGAGGGCAGCCGACAGATATTTGTGGGTCATGGCCTCGATTTACACGACGGCAGGCAAAGGAACTCGTCTTGAGTCAATGGCTGCGGTCTCCGACCAGTAAGGTCACTGCCATAGAGGAAAGCAACGGCAAACTACCTCTTTAAAAGTGCCTAGTATATCATGATTCGCTTAAAGACCGATCATCGCAAGACAAGGACAGAGACGTTAAAATTAGCAACTTGGAACGTTAGGACGTTAAACAAAGACGGAAAATTAGAAAACATAAAACAAGAAATTGAAAGGGAAAAAATTAATATTTTAGGTATGTGCGAAACGAGATGGACAGGAGCAGGCATCAAGATAGAAGAAGATTTCAAGATTATTTATTCTGGAGGTGAAGATCGTCATAGGGGAGTGGCAATTATTCTGGACCGGAAAACATCAAAATCTATTCAAGGATATTGGGCCGTGTCGGACAGAGTTCTACTAGTTAAATTAAGTGGCAGACCTTTTAGCATAAATATTATTCAAGTATATGCCCCAACAGGAGAATCCAGTGAAGATAGTGTAGAAGAATTTTATAATGACATAGAGTCTGCCTTAAAGAAATGTAAAAATTCAGAAATAAACATCATAATAGGGGACTTCAATGCAAAAGTAGGAAATCAAGGAGATAGATACACAGTAGGAAACTATGGTTTAGGAGAGAGAAATGAAAGAGGATACAGACTCGTAGAGTGGGCAAAAGAACAGGAAATGATTGTAGGAAACACCTGGTTCAAACAACACCCTAGAAGATTATGGACATGGAGGAGTCCTGATAGCAGGATTAGAAACCAGATTGACTACATTCTGATTAGCAGAAGATTTAGAAACGCATTAACAA
Organism: Cepaea nemoralis; assembly: GCA_014155875.1. Taxonomy (NCBI): domain Eukaryota; kingdom Metazoa; phylum Mollusca; class Gastropoda; order Stylommatophora; family Helicidae; genus Cepaea; species Cepaea nemoralis. The sequence continues at coordinate 849,576 of JACEFZ010017415.1, read as the reverse complement.
TAGCAAAAACAGTTCCCAGTGCTGATTGTTATAGTGACCACAGATTACTCACAGGAACATTGAGGATAAAGTTGAAGAAAGTCAAGTATATAACAGGAAACACTAAATATGATTTGTGTACATTGAGTAATGACAAGGAAATACAAAACAAATTCAACATAGAAGTACAGAACAGATTTGAAATTTTGTCTGATCTAGAGATCCTATTCCAGGATGTGGATGATCAATGGGAAACGTTGAAGAATTCAATCAATGTGGCTGCAGAAACAACTATTCCAAAATTAAAGAAAGTGGGTAGTAAGAAATGGATGACTGAAGAAATTTTACACCTCATGGAAACAAGAAGACTCAGCAAAAATAATTCTGTCAAATATGAAGAAATTCACAGACAAGTCAGAACATTATGTAAGGAGGCAAAAGAAGCATGGCTTGAGGAAAAGTGCTTAGAAATTGAAAGCCAACACAACAGTCAAAATACCAAATTAGTGCACAAAAGAATTCAGGAACTTACTAATAAAAGAACAAGTACATCAACCGGGTGTCTAAAAACTGAAGATGGCAAAATCATAATAGAAAAAGACCAGATTCTACAGGTATGGACAGATTATGTGAAACACCTTTATGATGATAACAGAGACGAACAGTATAATATTAGATTTAATAATGAAGGACCGCCAATTTTGGAGATGGAGGTTCGAAATGTTCTTAAGCATATGAAAGCTGGCAAGGCCCCCGGTGCAGATAACATCACAACAGAAATGATTAAAGCTTTAGAAGAATTTGGACTAGATCAAGTCACCAGACTGCTGAACACATTATATGATACTGGAGATATACCTCCTGAATTATGTAACTCTATATTTATTGCAATCCCAAAGAAATCAGGAACCTTGGAATGTGATCAACATAGAACAATTAGTATAATGAGTCACATCACAAAGATTTTGCTAAGAATTATCATGCAAAGAATGAGGAAGAAGATACAACCTGAAATAGGGGAAGAACAATGCGGGTTTGTAGAAGGAAAGGGTACAGTAAATGCTGTGTATATGCTGCGAACAGTTATTGAACGTGCTATAGAAGTAAACAAGGATATACATCTTTGCTTTATTGACTATACAAAGGCTTTTGATAGCGTTAGACATGTCAGCATGGTGGATATGCTTGCAGATCTACAAATTGATGGGAAAGACATTAGACTTATAAAAAACATATATTGGAAACAACAAGCTGCAATAAGGATTGATAATGAAGTGGGACAGTATCAGCCAATTAAGAGAGGTGTTAGGCAGGGATGTGTGATGTCTCCAGATCTTTTTTCCCTGTACAGTGAAAATATTTTCAGAAATGTAGAGGATATAAATGGAATCAGCATTGGAGGACGAAACATCAATAACATTAGATATGCAGATGATACAGTATTAATTGCAGACAATGAGCAGGACCTGCAACAATTAGTAGATGCGGTTGTTGTACACAGTGAGCAACTGGGGTTAGAATTAAATTGTAAAAAGACTCAGGTTATGGTCGTCAGTAGGAAGGAAGAAGTGCCACAATGTAATATACAAGTAAATGGAAATATTCTTCAACAAGTGAATCGGTACAATTATCTTGGAACAGTTATAACATCTGATGGGAGATGCCTTGAAGAGATTAGAACAAGAATCGCCATGGCGAAAGTAGCCTTTAGCAAGATGAAAAACATTCTGACCAATAAGAAGATGTCAATTGAAACGAGAAAAAGAGTGTTGAGGGGATACATAGAGCCTGTTCTTTTGTATGGATGTGAAACTTGGACAATGAGCAGTCAAGCTGAAAAGCATCTGATGGCTGCAGAAATGTGGTTTCTGAGGAAAATGCAAAGAATACCATGGACAGATAGACAAACCAATGACCAAGTACTACAGGAGACAAATGAACATCGTAAACTGATTAGAGAAATTAGACGTAGACAGTCAAAATTTTTTGGACATGTTATAAGAAGAAATGGATTGGAGAACTTAGTGACAACTGGCAAGATCGAGGGGAACAGACCAAGAGGAAGACCGAGAGGAAAATACCTGGATGGCTTGGCCACATGGCATGGACGAGACAGGAACACTGAGCTGATCCACGACACTGGTGATCGAGTGAAATGGCGAGTCATGACCGCCCACACTTTCCGGCATGGCACGTGATTGATTGATTGATGTCTGCTCCAGACCACATACTTGCAGAAGAAGATTGGAATATCTTCACCAGCGATGTCTCCTCCAGACCACATACTTGCAGCCACATACTTGCAGAAGAAGATTGGAATATCTTCACCAGCGACGTCTCCTCCAGACCAGATACTTGCAGAAGAAGATTGGAATATCTTCACCAACGTTGTCTCCTCCAGACCACATACTTGCAGAAGAAGATTGGAATGTCTTCACCAGCGATGTCTCCTCCTGACCAGATACTTGCAGAAGAAGATTACAAAGTGAATCTGTTGAAGTCACTTTCACTAACTTTTATTTTTTCTAAAGATTTGTACTTTTCTTAAACAATTAGACTATCAGACACTGTTGATAGTAAAGTACATCTGTTTGCCTATTCTTAACCATTTTGTCAGTACAACAAATCACAAATAAAAATGAAGATAAAACGTGTCAATCCCTCCAAACATAAACAAGGTGCTTGCTTACTCATGCTTCACAATTTGTCCAGACATACATTTCATGACGTGTAATAACATTATTTGGGATATCAATTTGTCAGAATAAAATGTTAATTTTGAAGGCCACACAGAAAACTTTGGCATTCAGTTACACTTGAATATTGACTTCTCATTCAGAAATCAATAGCAAACTCTGAACACCTAGTAATTACTGAACACCTAGTAATTACTGAACACCTAGTAATCAACCTGGGGCACAGCACTCACAATCTTTTATTGTCACTGGTTTACATGGTGAAGTTGGTTAAATGTAACTATAGACTGCTGTGAGAATCGCTGTGATAAGGCATGTTCATTGACAGTGTTAATAAGAACATGGGTTATACACATTTTTGTGTCAGATCTTAGTCAGATATGACTGAGCTACCGTATAACAGTAGACGGTACTACTTGCTTTCTGTTAGCGCCGAAAGTTGTGCGGCACTTACCAAACCCGACACCCCACATTGTGCCAACGGCTTCGGGCGGAAGAGCACAATTGGGAGGGTACAAGCCTTACCCTGGTGCGAGGAAATGCAACCTAAAGACAAAGTGTCATGGCAGGGCAGACCAGGCCCTAAGCCTTGGTTGGCGGCTGGTCTAGGATCGAAGCTCCGACAGGCGGACAATTAGAGCATTGCTTTGCTGATCCGGCAGCTTGTCTTGTTCCAGATGTAGAGGTGTTACCTTTCCTCTGGAGTGAACTAGGCAGGCTGAGAGATGGATCATGCTGCATGGGCAACACATGATCTCTATATTTTAGCCCAAGCTTTGTGCTATGGAGAGGCAATAACACCATCCCTTACAAACTATCGTCTGTCAAGACGGCAAGGTGCCAGTGAATGATATACACATTTAGAAATATTTGGGGAGGAGCTTAATTAAGCACATTGTTGTCTTCATGCATGTTGTAACATGCCACAGTAATGAAATGCAAGATCTTCTGCTGAATAAGTTCATTATTCTCTTTTTATTACGCTGGTAAAAAATGTGTAATCTGTTACCGGTATATACATTTAGGGCTACAGTAATATGTATAGTTATTGAGCAGTGTTTTTGTTTTTTTTCTACTCAGAAAGTGGTCCAAACTACTCCACAAGTGTCAAGCCATATCAGCCTGGTACTGTCCAGCTATTTCCGTCAACCTCATTGCAGGCAAATACTTATGGGCAAAAAGATGCTGCTAGCTACTCCACACCAACACAAATTGAAGCGGTTAGTTCTCGTGAGCCATACCAGACTTCAGCCAGTAAAGAGGCCCAGCTGACAGTTGCTAGCATTTGTCCTATTCCATCGTTCTCAGAAGGCCCACAGATTTTACCTGAGCCTGATGATTTGCCTTTACAGCTTGCATCTTTGCCAAAGATTTCAGGCTTACCAAAACCCAAACCTAAGGGTCCAAGAAGCTCAGATCTGCCATCATACATACCAACTCCAAAAAGAGTTCAGCTGATAGTTAAAGGGGCTGTACCTTCATACAACCCAACTCCAAAACATGCAGAAAATCGCCACAAGAAAGTCTCTAGCCACACGGTCGAGTATGATCCAGTGAAAAATTTTTCTTTCCGGGATAAAACAAATTCAGACATAGAGGATGCTGACCACACTGATAGTCAGGATGTTCTTGCAAATGAATCACAGGAAACAGATACCCTTCAGGGTGAGATTGTTCAAGCAGTTTCTAGTCATGATAATGGCAACAATCATACTGAACAGAAAGCACATGCGGATGACAGTGATTTAACAGACTCTGATGAAGATGTTAGTCAAAAATACGATGGGAAAAACCATCCTGATAAACAGCTTCCACATTACGCTGAATTACTAACACCATCTTCATATTTTACTAATAAACTCAATTCTTCTATAGATAGGAAACTGTCTTCAGACTCAGATGTCAGTTTATCTGTCAAATCTGGTGTGACTGTGCAACATAACAGCTCTGTAAGTAATGATAAATCACATAAACATAACAGCTCAAAACCCTTGCACAAGTCACACCATTCACGTCATTCACAATTAGCGTCAAAATCATCGTCGTCTTCACAAGAAAAAAGGAAAGTATTAAAATCTACTTCATTGTCTTCAGAGAAAAATAATAATTCAGGAGCTTCTACACATGCTAAAACTCACAGATCAACATCACACTCAGAAGTGAAACATTCTCGTACAGTTAAAGACAGCAAAAGTGCATTAAAGGATAAGACGGAGTTATCCTTGCTCCATTCTTCCAGAGATTCTAAAATACCAAGTGACTCAGTGTCCAAGAAAGAGAACAGACATAAGTCCACCAGGATATCATCATCATCATCATCACAGAAGAATTATAAATCAAGCTCATCGTCATCATCATCGTCATCAAAAAATGATTCTCACTCTCGTAAAACAGACAGTTCAGAAGCATCTCACAAGTTTAAATCCAAGGATTTACCAAATGGCCAAAATATTCACAAGAAAGAAAATGAGGACCAAACATCAGATAAATCTTCCAAATACAAACGTTCTGATTCACAACTCAGTCAGAGTGGACAGACTTCTCAGGTTAAAGAAACAGTACATCATAATGGTACCACTATAAAGAAACACAGCAGCAATAACTCAAGCCACAAATCTGACAGTCATCGACGTAGTAGTTTGAATGGGCCCAACTCATCTAATATCAGGCAGGAAGGTAGAGGCGTTCATGAAAAAATAAAGGAGGATGACAAGGGTACGGTAAGAAGAAGCAGTGGTGACAGCTCAGTAAAAGAGCTTACAAACAATCATAAAGGAGGAGAAATAAATAAAATAAACACAATAAGACAAGGAAGTACAGACAACTGTAAATCAGTAACAAAACGTAGAATAAGTGACTTAACAACAAATCTCTTTGGAAAGGAAAGTGAGGGATCTGGGTCTGAGTCAGATGATAAAATAGAGGTCGTCAGTGAGAAGGCCCCACCACTTGTACACACGCTCAGTGAATCAGACCATGACATGGACGAGGATCACTCAGCAGCGCTGTTCTCAGATGATGTTGATCTGTTGTCTGACTCAGACACATTTGATGAATGTCTGAGAATATTTGAAGAGACTGAGAGGCGTTTGGCTGCAAAATCAAGAAAGTCACAAAAACTTGGCACAAATCCAGATACAGCCAAGCTTCGAGAGGTGAGTGCAATTGGTGTTTCTCTTCACAGGACTTAGTAAGTTATTTGGCAAGGGGAAACATAACTTTTTATTTAAAAATTTTTTTTATGTTTGTTAACTGAGACTCTATATGTTTTGTGAACTATTTAAAAAGCCCATATTTGTGGCAGCTATTGAGAGAATCGTCTATTGAAAGCAAAGTCATTCACAGCCTGATCATATGAATGAGGTCTATTTCTTGAGGGTTCCAACTCACTACTTGTATACTTTAAAATCTAATAGGTCTCTTATAGATCGTTATCAGTGAATGATAAGGCAGATGTTGTCAGGATCCTTTGGAATCATGTTTACATTGTGGAAGAACATATATATCATCATTGGCTGGAGAGAATGGTGCAGCAGGGAGTGACTAGATGATCTGGTTGATACGCAGTACTCCGAGGAAAGGCCAGACAGACACATAATAAGATGCAACGGGTACCATTAGTAATGGGACTCTTCTCTGACAGTTGAAGATATGGAAGGAGCATGTATGGGTATGTCCAAGGTGCTGGGATGCCAGTTCTTGACACAACTCAGTTGACATGAGTTGAGTGGAATCGAGTCAAGAACTGATGACATCACAGCACTCGGGACATACCCATACATGCTCCATCCTCATCTGCAATAGCAGAATTGAAGTATCGTTCATGAGGTGAGATAGCAGAGCCAAGAGCATCTACATTCTTCAGAATCCCTGAGCCCAATGTATTCAATGACAACGTAGTCAGATTTTGTGGGGAATATACACAAGCATTTCCTGAAAGTTTGAATCTGTTAGTTAGTTAGTTGACAGATCATCCTCATTGGACATTGAACATTCAGTCCATAAGTACTTGGATCCCTTCCCCAGCAAATTCCGCAGCATGTCACGGCTCACGACACCAGTTCTGTGTTGGTTTATTAATCTTCTTTGGCTTCCTGCGTAGTGTAATTGTTTGGCCACACCTCTTTCAACTTGCTGATCTCACAGCCTGACCATGGTTGTAGACTTAAGTCATCGCTTGGTTCTTGTAAACGACTTTATTTCTCATAGAGCATTCAGAATGTCTGCCTGGTCCATGGCTCGCTTACCTTCCACAGTAGCCCTACCTGCAAGCCTGTCAGCCTGCTCATTTCCTTGTACACCCGCATACCCTGGCACAAAAATGAAACTCATCTTTGCCAACCGAGACCACTCCAGAGACAGCAACCACTCTCTTCAGACCCACCCCATCTCTATCTTCCAGAACATACTCATTGAGTCACTAAGGACACATGCCCAATTGAATGTCTGTGTCTGGAGCCATGTTATTGCTTTACTTACTGTCATGACTTCCATAGTCAGGCTACTTGTGGTCATAGCAAAAGCACCAGACTCTTCCTTAACAATTTTCTCTCCGGCCTGAGCCTAAAAGGCCTATGAACTTCTCACTCCTCAAACGACCGATCCATCCGTGTAAATGACAGCATCATTCTCTAAAGAATTCTCGAAGATCAGAGCCTGTACTTCCGCCTCCACAGCAGCTAGATTTTCTTGTCTGCATTTCCTGTCTAGTTGGATGCACACTGAAAGGGATATACAGAACTCTGTTGGCACTTGTACCCACTCTTTGCCAGGTTCTAAGTCCTCAAGTGAACACACCTGTTGAAGAATGTCTTCAACATGACCCATCCACGACTTTCCTTTTTTTAGCCTGCTGCCCTTTACCTTCTTAATCTCGCTATGCAGTGGATGTTGTGTGTTTGCGTTGACTCTGCGGTAGGCACGTGCTCTGTAAATTTGTATTCTGTCCCCAGTGGTTGGAAAATCAAGAATCACCCTGCATGCTCTTGTACGTCCAAGAATAATGCGCGTAGCTTCGCCCTTTATTCTTTCCATCCTTTCCATCTCCTTATGGCTGAGAGTCAGGATCACCATCCATACATCCATCATGTGCCATGCCGGAAAGCTTGGGCGGTCATGACTTGCTATTTCACTCGATCACCAGAGTCGTGGATCAGCTCAGTGATCCTGTCTCGACCGTGCCATGTGGCCAAGCCTTCCAGGTATTGACTTCTCAGCCTTCCCCTTGGTCTGAAAGGACCAGACCCTCGTAAAGAAGACATAGATGGCGCTGCTCACAGTTTGCAGCCGCCATCACCTGCATCGCAGTCAAACCCCGCTTGGCCTTTGTTATTACCTGGTCTACTTGCTCAGTTTAAGCGAGGCTTCGATCAAATCGTATCCCCAGGTAATTCATTGCCTGCGTTCTTTCCACAGTCTCTGAACGCAGATTTACAGTTGGCGTTGGGGTGTTGACAATATGGAAAGTTTGAATCTTGCATATATGTCCTTCATTTATAATTGTTCCCTTCTTACCATGTTTTCCACTAGGAATAATTTTTTAGATGTTTTTGTTTAAAGATGAGCAGTGGTGGACAATGTTTTCCTCAAGTGTAACCATGTACTTATGTTATTACTGTCACATCTTGAATATCATGAGGCTGTAACATTTGAATCCAGCTGCTGGCTTAAGTTCTTCTGTCTCTGCTGTCCTGTATCCCCCATTGGGGCGTAGGCCCTCAAACTACTCATACCAGCTATCCTATCTTTTGCTGTCTCTTGCAGCTGCCTCTATGTCACACTCATATTATTCATCTCTGCCTCAAATTCTCTTCTCTGTGTTTGAGTTGAGTTGAGTCAAGAACCGACATCACTGCACTCAGAACATTCCCATACCTGCTCAGTCCCCTCGTTCAACAGCCAGCGAAGAGTCATACTACTAATCGTTCCCACCACTATCTGATTAAATGTTCTCCTGGTCTTCCCTCTCAGTTTTTAAAATCGTCCAGAACCCCCGTCGATCTCCCGCCATATCATTCTCTCCATATACGGATTCTCAGTCAGTTCCACCGCTTTATCAGCCTGGTCCCACAGGCGCCCATCCACTTCTCCCTTGTCCACAAGTAATCTACCACCGAGAGGTGCATTCCATGCAAGCTTATCAGCCTGTTCATTCCCCCCGCACTCCCGCATGACCAGGGCAGAAGATCCATAATTTCTTTTACAATTTGCGACCTCTGAAGCGAGGCAAGCCATTCTGCACGAAACATTCCTTTCTCCACTTTCTAAGCATAGTCCACGAGTCCGTAATGAATACAAAGTGTGTTGCTGCGGTGATGAGTAAAATTGTGACACTTGCAGCTTTTAATTTCTTCTCTGTTTACAATGTTATCAAAAATCTTTGAAAGATCACACCTCCATCGCCTCTGGTCTTCACTGTTTAGTTATTCAGCCCAGCACCCTTAAAAAAAAAAGACGTAAAAGTGCATAAAAGTCCCCCTTTTCCTCGACTTGAGCGTATTGTGCACATGGTGCTAGCCCCTTCCAGAACCGATCCCCCGCAATCTCATTCTTTCCACATATGGAAATGGAGGTATTTATCTCTTTGCTTTTCCTTTGCTCTTTTGACATCAGTTTCGCCAGTTGTCACTAAGTTTTCCAGTTTATTTCTCATAATGTGCCCACAAAATATATATAGTCTGCTTCTAATTTCTGTAATCACCTTACAATTTTGATTTGTTTCTTGAAGAACTCTCATTATTTTTTTTCTGTCCATGGTATTTGTGCTTCATTAGATAAGGCATTTGATAAAGTAAAACATGATGAACTGATTAAAATGTTGGAAGATATCAACATTGATGGGAAAGATTTAAGAATAATAAAGAATATTTGCTGAAACCAAGTAGCAGCAATTAAAATGGGAAATAAAGAGGGTAGTTACGAACAGATAAAGCTAGGAGTATGACAGGTGTGTGTCTTGTCACCAGATCTCTTCTCCCTGTATAGCGAAGTAATAATGAGAGAGATCAAAGAGAAGCCAGAAATACTAGTTGGAGGTTATAATATAAATAATATATGCTATGCAGATGACACAGTATTGGTGGCAGATAATTCAACAGACCTACAACAATTGCTGGACATTGTAGTAACAAAGAGTGCAAGGAAAGGACTCTCCTTGAATGTCAAGAAAAGAGTAACAATGGTGATATCAAAGAAAATTGTGACACCAAAATGTGACATAGAAATAGAAGGGAAAATTCTTAAACAAGTGGACAATTTTAAATACCTAGGAGCATTTATAACATCAGATGGAAGATGTACAACAGAGATTAAGAGCAGAATAGGGCAGGCAAAAGCCACATTTCAGAAAATGAAGAGTATCTTATGCAATAAGTCCCATCCATCATGTGCCATGCCGATAAGCATGGGCTGTCATGTTCTGCCATCTCACTCGATCACCAAAGTCGTGGATCAGCTCCGTGTTCCTGTCTCGACCATGCCATGTGGTCAAGCCGTCCAAGTATTTACTTCTCAGTCTTCCCCTTGCTCTCTTCCCTTCGATCTTGCTAGTCGTCACCAAGTTCTCCAAATCATTTCTTCTCATAACATGCCCAAAAAATGGTGACTGTCTATGTCTAATGACTCTAATCAGTTTACGATCTTCGTTTGTTTCTTGAAGGACTTGTTCATTGATTTTTCTGTCTGTCCATGGTGTTCTTTGCATTTTCCTCAGAAATCACATTTCCACAGCCAACAGTTGTTTTTCAGCTTGACTGCTTATTGTCCACACTTCATATCCATACAAAAGTATAGGTTCTATGTAGCACTTCAACACTCTTTTTCTCAGTTTCAATTGATATCTTTTAATTGGTCAGTATGTTTTTCATCTTGCAAAAGGCTACCTTCGCAATAGCAATTCTTGTTCTAATCTCTTCAAGGCATCTCCCATCAGATGTTATGACTGTGCCAAGATAACTGTATCGATTCACTTGCTTAAGAATATGCCCATTTACTCGTATATCACATTGTGGTATTTCCTTCTTCCCAGTAACAATCATAATCTGTGTCTTCTTAATATTCAGTTCTAACCCTAGTTGTTCACTGTGTGCAACAACCACATCTACTAAATTTTGCAGGTCCTGTTCATTGTCTGCAATCAAGACTGTATCATCTGCATATCTAATGTTATTGATGTATCATCCCCCAATGTTGATTCCTTCCATATCTTCTATATTTCTGAAAATATTTTCACTGTACAGGGAAAAAAGATCTCGAGGCATTACACATCCCTGTCTCACACCTCTTTTAATAGGCTGATATTGACCTACATTGTTATCAATTCTGATGGCAGCTTGTTGTTTCCAATATATGTTTCTTACAAGTCTAAGGTCTTTTCCATCAATTTGTAGATCTTCAAGCATGCTTATCATGTCGACATGTCTCACTTTATCGAAAGCCTTTGTGTAGCAAAGATATAGATCTTTGTTTACTTCTATAGAAAGTTAAATTACTGTTCTTAGTATATACACAGCATTTACTGTGCCCTTGCCTTCTACAAACCCACATTGTTCTTCTCCTATTTCGGGTTGTATTTTCTTCCTAACTCTTTGCATGATAATTCTCAGCAGCAATAAGTCTCTGTCACTGAATGTAAGAAAGAGAGTGCTAAAATGCTATGTAGAGCCAGTTTTGCTGGATGGCAGTGAATTGTGGAATGTGGTTCCTGAGACGAATGTTGCAAATTTCCTTGGACTGCCAGAGTAACTAACAACGACTGCCTGAGACAGGCTAATGAAACTAGAACATTATATACAACATTAAGAAAGAGACAAACAGCTTTCTTCGGTCATGTAAGTAGAAGAGAGGCATTGGAGAACATCGTGACAACTAGAAAGATCGAAGGGAAGAGAGGCAGAGGCAGACCAAAAGAAATGATGCTGGATGGATTGAGACAGTGGCATGGAGTAATACCATCAGCAGAGTTGATCCAGTACACCAAAGACCGAGATCTGTGGAGAGCCATGAACGCCCATGCCAGCTGGCAAGGCACTTGATGATGATGATGATGATGATGGTACTCTTTGCATTTTCCTCAGAAATCACATTTTCACTGGCATAAGATATTTCTAGGCTGTCTTCTGATTGTCCATGTTTCTCATCCATGCATCATATAGGTTCTGTTTAACAGTTCATCACTGTCTTTTTTCATGCATTTGGCACCTTTTTTTATTAGTGAATATATTTTCTATATTGCAAGCCTACTTTTGCAATAGCGATCCTTTTTCTAATCTTTACAAGACATCTTCCATCAGATGTTATGACTGTTCCAAGATGGTTGCACCAGGCAGTAAGAATAATAATGGTCATAAAAGGCATTCCTGTTGCATGCCTGTTCTTATTTCAAATGTATTTGTTAGTTTTCCCTTAAGAAGAACTCCACTTCATGCCTTTTAATGTTGCCCGTATTAAGTTAGCCAACTCCATGGCAAAGGAGTAACAGACTCAGTTCGTAATCCCGCATACCTGTGTTCGAAACACAGCTGTGGGTGATTTGGCAACAGACCGCCGTATGTTGGTTTTTTATTAAATGGTATGGGTGCCAGTCATCCAGAAAGCAACAGCAAACTACTGAGCGTAAACTTGCCAAGGAATCACAAACAGCCAAAAAATGCTGGGGTTGACTGCTATGTCCTGTAACCAAAAATGCTGGGGTTGACTGCTATGTCCTATAAAGGACATGCAACTAACTTTTTTAAAATTAGGTTAATCATCTGTGGGATCACTTGGTGCCTAAGAATTCCCGAAGGGATTCCCTATCAATACTGTCAGAAGCATTTTCGTAGTCCACAAATCCGATAATAAGGGGTGAATTCAGTTTAATGATTTGCTCTGTAATTACGCATAATTTGGCTATCTGGTTTGGTCAGAAACCTATCTGTTAATGCCATTGTCAATAGCATCTCTTTATCTCTGCAGAATGATCTTTCTTAATGTGTGCTGCAGTAATCAGTAAGCACATGGTGCACTGCTCACAGCAGAATGATCTTTCTTAATGTGTGCTGCAGTAATCAGTAAGCACACAGTGCACTGCTCACAGCAGAATGGGTTCACACTGTTTCCAGATCAGCAACAATACAATATAAAATATCAGCTCTTGTAGATACACCATCATCTTTCCCAGGAGTAATGATTCTTTCAAGAATTCTTCACCAATAGAGCAGGGAGCATGCAAAAGCTAAAATATAAATGTCTCATGCAAAGTTGGTGAGGCATTAATAGGTAAATTGTGAACTGCAGTATCCGGTGGGTTGGATTCATTGCAGCAGAAACTAATGAGAGCCCGAATACAAATAAATTAATAAGATAGATAACGTGTATCTGTTAATGGAATACCCAAGGCCATTATCACACACTGCTTCATTTCATTGATGTATATATATTTCAGAGACTATAGATTTTACCCTTTGTGGTGATCTCCCTTTGTTTTCTTACATCAAATAATACCAGGCACCAAAGGTTGCAGAAACCTCGGACAGCTTGCTGCTCTCTGTCATCAAGAAGAGAATGGCCCACAAGACAGCTCAAGGGGTAATTTATAGTACTTCTACCATTATCATCTGGTGTCTGCTCCAGAATTTTCTGTTTTACATCATCACAGTTCACTTAGGCTTCTTCCAGTACATCTTTTGATGCTCCCCCCCCCCCCCCCCCCCCACAAACACGCACGCATGCACGTACATACGTACGTAGAGCTGTGTACCTCTCACATGTACCCTCTCCTCCACTCTTCACTCAAGCACATCTCTTGACAAGGAGCTGTTTCTCTTTTGTAAGCTAATATCAGCATTGTTTGAGTTATATTTGTACCTATATGTGTGTGGGTTGCTTGCTGGGAATGAAACATTATCGCCTGGATGTATTAATTAATATTAATGATAAAAGTCAGCAGTCTTAATTGAATGAGACTTACATAAAAAAAAATTAATTGACACACATACTATCACCATTATGTTATAGTAACAGATCACTTGATAAAAATATGTTGATTTATTTCAAAATTAATTTTTTTTCTGATACCAGTTGGTTTATCTCTTGAAAAAGACAGCTGTTTTAATGTGACCTAACAAACAAACACACTTTATCTTCAAGGGTTCACAAATTCCATACACAGATCTGTTTTACATTTGGTCCTTCCTACCACTCTCCTTCCATACATTCATGATATTTTCAGCTTTATGCATGTACAATTCTGTTGGCTTTGTTTTTCTAACTATGAAATAGTAAATTCCCAGTTTTTATGTTGGAATAAAAAAGTCTTGATAGCATGATAAAGCATATGATTGATAGCATAATAAATCACTTCTGGTCACAATTGTAAGCATGGGAGAAGACTGCAGAATTGCTCACATCTGGTTGATTCACAATTAGAGTTATTACCTTGAGAAGTCCTTCCTTTTGTAAGTGTTAATCTGTATGTACTCTTTCCATTGACCATCCACACATACTTTGTAAGATGTTTTGTACAATGTTATTTTATTTGTACATGTCCTATTCATCATGCATACATATCTTTTAAGAATTCTGATGTTGTACGTTATTTCACATGCACAGTCTCAATTTATCAATCACACACACTATACTGGAAGAAACTATATTTGCCAGTTTGTTGACACCAGAGTACTTATACTTTATGAAAATGCAAATTCTAATCTTTGAATAGGCAGTAAAGCTGGTGGAATTTTAGTTCTGAATTACTTTTTATGTTGAATCAATTTATCTTAGTTTGTTTACTTTGCACAATCTTGTATTATTTTATAACTTCCACAGTTTGAAAACAAATGTGACATTTGTCATCAATACAGTTATGAGAATGGAAATGGTTGATGCTTGAAATTTGTTTAGTGATGGGAGATGCCTTGAAGAGATTAGAAGAAGAATGACATGGCGAAGGTAGCCTTTTGCAAAATGTGAAAACATACTGGCCAATAAAAAGATGTCATTAGCAATGAGAAAAAGGGTGTTGAGGTGCTACATAGAACCTGTACTTTTGTATGGATGTGAAGTGTGGACAATGAGCAGACTTGCTGAAAAACATCTGATGGCTGTGGAAATGTGGTTTCTGAAGAAAATGCAAAGAATATCATGGATAGTCAGAAAAACCAGTGACGAGAAACAAATGAAAATCGTAAACTGATTAGACTTCAAAAACTAAAACAACTGAATAAATTGTGAAGTGGGACAGACAGAACTACAAAAATTAGATTTTTAAGAGCATGCATCTGTAGAAATGTGGCTTCTGAGGAAAATGTAAAGAATACCATGGACAGACAGAAAAACCAATGACCAAGTCCTACAAGAAACAAATTAAAACCGTAAACTGATTAGAGAAATTAACGTAGACAGTCACAGATTTTTGATTACGTTATGACAAGAAATAAATTGGAGAACATGGTGACAACTGGCAAGATTGAGGGGAAGAGAACAAGGGGAAGGCACAGAAGTACATACCTGAATGGCTTGGCCACATGATATGGTCGAGACAAGTACACAGAGCTGATCAACGACTCTGGTGATCTTGCAAGATGGAGAAACATGACCGCCTATGCATATCGACATGGCGCATGATGATTATGAGTGCCTTAAGCTGGCACAGTCTTTCATAACATGTTGCTTAATTTAACTGCAGAGGTACATTGTAGCAGAGTTTTAATAGATGGAGTCACATTCTTTCTTCACATGGCTAATTTTATTTCCTAGGTAACCCGTCCAGTGAAAAAACCAGCAACAGCATTTAGACCAAGACCTAGTCCAGCAGAAGTAATGCACAATCGAATTGTAGAAATGCAGAAACGAGCTCTCTTTCGAGCTGCTAAGAGGGAAGGGAGAGAATCAGATCTGGTAAAAGAAACAGTTTATACTTAACATAGTACACTGTTAATTTATTTGTTCTGCAGGTATTAGGTTTTGAAGTTACTCTTTGGTAAGGTGATATTCCTTCTGTTATCTGTTCAAGACATCCGCAAGTTACTTAATAACTGACTGGCTCAGGAGTCCTTCTTTTCTGTGTTGTAGAGGCAGACAATACTGTAGACAGTCCCAACAGCCATTGCCCAGTGCTCTGTTTCCAGTCTATCCACAGTCTTTCAAAGATTAGTTGTCTTTCCATTTAACTGACAAGTATTGTTTTCACTTCTCTTAATTGTTGATATATTTTACGTGTATACATACAAAAAACATGAGCAAGCATCAAACAGTAACAGAAACTGAGTTCTATACAAGTATGTGGAAATAAGGGAGAGATTTAGAAGTTTGTCTGGAGGTCACAAGTAAATTGCTATAGAATTTTATGAAGTGAAAAAATACAGTATGTAAGTAGAAAATGTAAATATTTTAAATACCAACAATCTTTGCAAAGATTACCTTTTATTGTTTCGAATTAAACATATTGATTATCAATATTTTATTACAATTTGGTATGTTTCACTATGGACATTCATGTAGTTCTTTGTATTTAGTTATACATGTTTAACTTTATTTGCCACATTCATAAATATGCATTTTGTTATCCTACAGCCTTCAAAATTAATCAACACAAGCTTACCTTCAGGAAATAAAGTGTCTTCAAAACCAAACTTACCAGGATCAGCAGTCCTACCTCTGTCATCATCATCATCATCATCATTATCAGAGGCAGCATCATCTCTTGTCTCGCTAAAGAAACGTGAAGCTCATACACCCAGTGTCAAAACTCCCACCAAATCACCTTCCAGTGGTCCCACTTGGTCTCCAAATTCATTTTACAACAAGAAAAAAACTGAACCATCCACACCAACAGATGCAGTACCTGAGAAAAAGTCAATTACCATCGCAAGTGCAGCTCCTAAAACAGAAAAGTCAATTACCATCGCAAGTACAGCTCCTAAAACAGAAAAGTCAATTACCATCGCAAGTACAGCTCCTAAAACAGAAAAGCGTGTAGCACATGAACCAACTCAGGTAGGCCAGAGACTGTCTAGACCACTTGAATTGGTAGCTGTGTTCCATCATCATGTCTAGCCTTGTCTGTTCATTGATTGTTCAGTGTCTGCTGTTCTTTATTGAATGAAGTATTTTTAAACAGAAATAATATTGAATCACATAAGTACAATAACAGACAGGAAAACACGAACTACCACTGGTTATCTAAAACCTAGGAATGGTGCAATATTGATGGGACTAGATGATATAGTCAGTAGATGGGCAGAATATCTGGAAGAGCTGTATGATGATAGGAGACCTGATGTAAATATTCAAAATATTGGTGAGGGTCCATCAGTATTTGCAGCAGAAGTTGAAGATGTACTACACAGCATGAAGAAAGGAAAGGCACCCAGTCCAGGCAACATTAAATCTAGGTTATTTTGGAATAGAAATATTGACAAAATTCTTAAGTGACATCTACACTAGTGGGTACATTCCTAGTGTTCTGTTGAAATCCATCTTTATAGCTGTGCCAAAGAAATCTGGCACTTTGGAATGCAAAGAGCATCACACAATAAGTCTTATGAGTCAGATGAAATAGCTGTTACTCAGAATAATTATGAAAAGAATAAGAAACAAGATTAAGCCAGAAATTAGTGAAGAACAGTGAGGATTTGTGGAGGGACAGAGCACAAATAACACTATATATATTTTCAGGACACTATTAGAAAGAGCTAAAAAAGTAAAAATATCTATACTTATGTTTTATAGACTGCACAAAAGCATTTGACAATGTGAATCATGATGAAATAATAAAATTACTAAATAATCTGAACATTGACGGCAAAGATCTATGAATAATAAAGAACATACATTGGCAGCAAACAGCTGCCATAAGAATCCACAACCTGGTGGGAACATTTCAGTGTATAAAGAAAGGTGTCAAACAAGGTTGTGTAATGTCTCCTGATTTGTTCTCATTGTACAGTGAACATATATTGAGATTTACAGTAATAACCAGGGGTATAATATGACAAATGGACAATCAACAATTGAACAATTCAATCCTCATCATCATCATCCAGTGCCTTGTTGGCTGGCATGGGCATTCATGCTTCTCCACAAACTGCAATCTCTGACAGCATGCATCAATTCATTTGTTGACTCCCTTCCATGCATGATACAAGACTGTCAAAAATATTCTCCCACAGTCTTCCTCTATCTCTCTTTCCGCAAATCTTTCCGGTTGTCATGACATGTTCCAGTTTTTGTCTTCTTATAACGTGGCCAAAAACGATGACTGCCTCTCTCTTATGTTTGTCATAAGTTTTCTTTGCGACTTAGCTTCCCTCAAAATGTCCTGATTGCTCATTTTGGCTGTCCTATTAATTTTTCTTCTATAAAACCATATCTCCAAGGCTTCCAGGGATTTTTTCACCTGTTTACTAATTGTCCAGTATTCGCTGGCCGTATGTTAAAAATTGGTTCTATGTAACATGCAAGAACTCTCTTTCTAACTTTCAAGGACAGTGACTTATTGCATAAAACATTCTTCATTTGATAGAATGCAGATTTTTCTTGTCCTGTTCTGTTCTTTATCTCAGTGATGAATGACACTATCTAACGCTACCCATCAGGTGCTGGAGTGCTAATTATTTCTCCCCACGATGCTTTGTGGCAAAAGTGAAAGTTGATGATGATGATGATCTCAGTAATGCATCTTTTATCTGATGTTATCCATGTGCCTAGATATCTGAATTTCTGCACTTGCCCCAAAATAATGTCATTTACTTTAATTGCACATTTAGGCACAATCTGTTTCTTTGATATCACCATGACTTCTGTCTTTCTATTATTCAGACTAAGACCCATTTGTTCACTTTCTACAACCACTGTATCTGTCATTTCCTGTAGTTCCTACTGACATGTTGCTATCAGAATGGTGTCATCAGCATAACATAAGTTATTTATATTATGTCCACCAATCAGGATCCCTGACATATTATCTGTAGATCTCATTATATGTTCACTGTACAATGAGAACAAACCAGGAGAGATTAGCAATATAGATTATAAATTCAGATTTTCACTTCCTTTATCATATTAACCCCTATAATTTCTGTTTGGTTGTTAAAGGTCACATATACTTCATTGTCTGCTTTTGAATTTAGTGTTAGTATTATAACTCATCTTTGCATTCTTCATGATCAAAATGTATGTCTTGATATTTTGTGACTGTGAATCTGTGATGACTGTTGAGTTATGTCTCCTAACTGCATACATCAGTTTTGTTTTCTTCATAATGGTGGTTTGTTAGCAGAACTTCTTTGTTTAGGACTCCTTTGGCACTTAATGCAATATGTTGAGTGTCATGAGTGTTTGGTCAAAAGCTCTTATCCTATCTCTTTGAGCCTTGACTCCACAGAACAGGGAAGGTGATCACCATTTGCAGTTGGGTGCACTTCTTTGAAATTGGGTGGCTAGGTATTATCACTATATAGAGTGACTCCACTGAATAATACCATTTTTAATTCATTAAGTCAATCAAATTCAAGTTACATTGCACAGTTTTGTCAAGCCTTTTGCTCAGTAAATTTGATTTTGACAGTATTTTTTGGGGTTTGTCGTCCCCAGCCTTTGACTGTCCCCAGTCTACCTACAAGGCAGCAGGTTTGTGTTTATTGGTCTAGTCACTATTCCTTGACATGACCCTATATCACATTAAGATGGAGACAAAATAGAAGGGCTTAATAAGTTCGACCGCGGGTTGTCTTACATGCCAATCTGTCAACCCATACAGCATTTTCTCACTCTGTCGACCACTTTCTCTAAAACCCTCTATTTTTCCATTTACAGATCCTCTCATCTTATAATCTGACCATGAAATGATGAAAATCTTGCCCTGATGTCAGTAATCAAATTTCTTTGTGAAATGGCCTCAGCGTCATCGGGCACCTTGCCAACCAGCATGGGCAATCATGCATCTCCTTATCTTGCAACCTACACCATCATGTAACAGTTTGTGGGCTGCCACCATTCTATGCTATACAACAGGCTGTAAAGAATCTTCATAAATTGTCTTCCTTTTTCTCTCTTTCCTTAAATCTTTTCATATTTTCTGTTCTCATGATGTGGCCTAAAATGATAACTGCCCCTGTCTGATGTTTGTCTTTGTGTCTTAGCTAATTTCAAAACAGTTAGATTACTCACTTTGGCATTCTTCTGTAAAAACCGCATCTCTGAGGCCTCAAGATACGTTTTGTTTTTTACTAGTTTAATAACGGCTTTATGTTAACACTTCTTTTTGTAACATGCAAGAACTCTCTTCTAAGCGCCAATAGCAGGGATTTATTGCATAAGATGTTCTTTATTTTATGAAATGCAGTTGTTGCTTGTCCAGTTCAGTTCTTTATTTCTGTGATACATCATTCGTTTATCATGTGCCTAAATACTTGAATTTATGTACTTGCCCCAAATAAATACTATTGACTTTAATAATACATTTAGGCAGGATCCATTTCTTTGATATTACCATGTTTTCCTATGATTCAAGTTGAGGCCTATTTTGTTCAATTTCTACCACGATGTATCTATCTTCTGTACATCCTTCAGATGTGTTACTGTCTATGTGCCATCAGCTTAACATTAGTTTTTATATTAAGATCACCAGCTGCTAAACTAAAAAGGTTACGCCCAACATATAACAGAGAAAAACTACAAGAAATTACAGTCAAAAAGAAATTTGCAGATGAAATAAAATGTAAACTTTAAATTCTACAAAACTCGGAGGAAAGCGTTGACCAAACTTAGTTGAACATCAAGAAAACAATTCAAACTACTACAGAAGAATGTCTCGGTGTGTTAACCACGTATAGAAAGAACAGATGGTTCAATCAAAAATGTGAAGAAGCAATCATTAGGAAAAAGAATGCCAGACAGTTGTGGTTAAATGACATCAACAACATCCAAAATGAAGAGCAATATAGAACTGAAAGTAAAGAGGCTACAAAAATAGTTTGGCAGCAGAAGCAATAATATATGAGCAATACAATCAAAGATATGGAAACTAATCACCAGAAAAACGAATCCAGAAAGTTTTTTAAAGAACTGAAGTCAATGAAATGAGGGCACGAACACAACACATATGGTTTAAAAGACAAAAATGGGAATATGATAAATACCAATGAGAAAATGTGTAACACATGGAAAGAATACTTTGTTGAATTACTAAATTGTGAAGTTCCAAGTAACACTTTCCCACAGGAAGCGGTTCTAAAGTGTGAACCACAAATTGAAGAACCTTCTTTTGAAGAAATCCTATATGTAATAACACGACTTAAAAACAATAAGGCAACTGGGGCTGATGGAATTGCTGCTGAATTTATAAAGGCAGGCGGCCATGCATTACATCTAAAGCTATACGAACTAATAATAAAAATCTGGAGAACAGAAGAATTACCCCATGACTGGAAAGAGTCATTATTGATACCTATCTTTTTAAGAAAGGAGACAAGTTCCAGTGTGAAAATTATAGAGGAATATCACTCCTGTCCATAAGCTATAAGATACTATCCGCGGTATTACTAAATAGACTAAAACCATATTCAGAAGACATATTAGGTGACTACCAGGTAGGTTTCAGACAAAACAGATCAACAATAGATCAGATATTTATCTTACGACAAATAGCCGAGAAAAGTTGGGAATATAAAAGAGATCTCCCAAACATTTTTGTGGATTTTAAAAAGGCTTATGATAGTGTCCATAGGAATAGTCTATGGAATGCTATGCAGGAATTTGGAATACCAAGGAAGTTAATCAACATGACCAGACTATGCATGGCAGATACTTATAATATAGTAACATATAAAGGCAGGAGAAGGAGAATCTACACAGCTAAACACAAATCTAGCCCCAGGATTAATATTATTAACACTCATGATCCTGAAAAGTGCTTTCAGTTTCAACAGCAACTTGAAGACGCTTTCACTGATACACCAGAAAATTGTACAGTAAATTAAAAGTGGGGTCAAATTAAGGAAACTCTTTATATAACTGCCGTAGG
This sequence comes from Cepaea nemoralis, assembly GCA_014155875.1. NCBI lineage: Eukaryota > Metazoa > Mollusca > Gastropoda > Stylommatophora > Helicidae > Cepaea > Cepaea nemoralis. The sequence continues at coordinate 827,898 of JACEFZ010017415.1, read as the reverse complement.
GGTTTACGGCACTGTGGATCATAAGAGGCAGGACTGGTTTGCGGCCAACAGCGAGACTCTGCAGCCCTTGATTGATAAGAAGAAGAAAGCTCTCTTAAGAAACAAGGAAAGACCAACGCGTAATACTCTGAGTGAGCTAAGGCAAGCTAGGAAGGATGTGCAAAAGGCTGCCAGGCAATGTGCAAATGATTATTGGATCAAGTTATGTGAGTCCATTCAAATCGCAAGTGATAAGGGAGACATAAGAAGCATGTATGAAGGAATAAAGAAAGCCTGTGGTCCAGTGATCAAGAGAAGTGCACCATTGAAAACCTTGACTGGAGAAGTCATCACTGATAAGAAAAAGCAGATGGACAGATGGGTAGAGCACTATTTGGAGCTTTACTCAAGTGAGACCAAAATAGCGGATGATGCCCTCAACGCCATCGAGGCTCTACCAACTCTTGACAACCTGGACACACTTCCCACCATAACAGAAGTTAAGTGTGCTATAAATGAACTTGCATCTGGCAAGACTCCAGGTAAGGATGGGATTCCAATAGAGGTTATCAGGAGTGGGCAAGACACACTCACTATACAGATCCACCAGCTAATAGAGCTATGCTGGCGTGAAGGACAAGTCCCACAGGATTTCAAAGATTCAAGCATCATAACACTGTACAAGAACAAGGGCGATCGGAGTGACTGCAACAACTATAGGGGTATCTCACTTCTGTGTAGTGTTGGAAAAGTATTTGCCAGAATTGTTCTGCGCAGACTTCAAGTCCTAGGAGATCAAGTCTACCCCGAATCACAGTGTGGCTTTCGACAGAACCGGTCTACCACTGATATGATATTCTCATTGCGACAAATGCAAGAAAAATGCCGTGAACAGAATCAACCACTGTTTATTGCCTTCATCGACCTCACAAAGGCATTTGATTTGGTCAGTCGTGAGGGTCTGTTCAAGGCACTAAAGAAGATTGGCTGCCCACCAACTCTTCTGTCCATTGTGGAATCGTTCCACACAGGCATGAAGGGTATAATCAAGTTTGATGGTGCAACTTCTGAAGAATTTGAAATCAAGAGTGGAGTTAAGCAAGGTTGTGTACTAGCTCCCACCCTCTTTGGAATATACTTTTCACTTCTACTGAAATATGCATTTCGTGATCAGGATGGTGGTATATACATTCACTCACGCTCAGATGGCGGCCTCTACAATGCTCAGAGATTGAAGGCTAAGACCAAAATTAGGAGGGTACTGTTCAGAGAGTTGCTTTTTGCAGATGATGCTGCAGTTACGACCCACTCTGAGGAAGAATTGCAATGTCTACTATCTGCATTCTCCAATGCTTGTTCTGAATTTGGTTTAACAATTAGCAAAAAGAAGACACAGATTATGTCACAAGGTGCACATGGGGTACCATCAATCTTCATTGACGACGCCGAACTAGAGATAGTAGACCATTTTACATATCTAGGATCAGTGGTAAATAGCAAATTATCCCTAGATCAGGAAATCAACATCCGGATTGGTAAGGCAGCAACAACAATGAACAGGTTAAGAAAAAGAGTCTGGGAGAACAGGAAGCTTACTGCCAAAACAAAAGTCCTTGTCTATCAAGCCTGTGTCCTTAGTACTCTTCTCTATGGCAGTGAAACCTGGACAACTTACTCACACCAAGAGAACAATTTAAACAGCTTTCATATGCGGTGTCTGCGAAGAATTCTTGGTATTAAATGATATGGATTATTCTTGGTATTAAGTGGCAAGACAAAATCACAAATACTGAAGTATTGGAAAGATCAGGTTGTGTGACAGTTTATTCCATGCTCAGTCTTCGTAGACTTAGATGGATAGGACATCTTAGGAGGATGGATGATGGTAGAATACCAAAGAATATCTTTTTTGGTGAATTACAGATGGGTAAGAGATCTCAGGGTCGGCCTCTACTACGATACAAAGATGTGTGTAAGCGGGACATGATTGATACAGGCATTGATAATGCACATTGGGAGCAAGTCGCCGCTGAACATGTTGCATGGAGGGCAAATATCAGAAATGGAATAAAGTCAAAGGAGAAAATTATTGCAGAAAAGTCACACACCAAGCGTTTGAGACGTAAGATGGTGCATGATGGTGGAAATGACCACGTGTTCACGTGCACCCACTGTGAACAGACATTTACAGCGCAAATTGGCCTTATCAGTCACACTCGCTACCGCCATAGTTAAAAGTTATTATGCCTATTTAAAGCACAACCTATCGTCTGTCAAGACGGCAAGGTGCCAATGAATAAAGGCAGGAAATCAGACCCTTTCCAAATAACATCTGGCTTGAAACAGGGTGATGCACTATCGCCGCTCCTTTTCAATCTGGCTCTAGAGAAAGTTGTAAGGAAGGTAAAGGAGGAATGTGCTATTGGAGGAACATCCAAAATGCTTGGTTATGCAGATGATATAGATACTATAGGGGAAAATGAACAAAAGACATTGGAAATATTGACTCACTTAAAGGAAAAAGCTCAACAAATGGGGCTAATTATCAACCAAGATAAGACAGAATATATGGTTATTTTAAGAGAAAGTAATGGCTAAAAACTCTGGCCACACACAAATAGATAATATGACCATTAAAAGAACGGAAACATACAAATACCTGGGTACAATCTTCAACTGCTCCAACATCATAAGGGAAGAAATACAAGCTAGAATCAACTCTGGAAATAAGATATACTATGCACTACAACATCTGCTACAATCAAATGCGCTATCTCGTAACACCAAGATCACAATATACAAAACACTAATTAGACCAGTTGTGCTGTATGGCTCTGAAACCTGGAGTACAACGAAAGGAGACGAAGCCATGTTACAAACCTTTGAGAACAAGTCTTAAGACACATCTTTGGACCCATTAGGGATACACAAAGTAGAGAGTGGAAAAGAAGAAGTAACAAAGACATGATCTGTTTAAGTCCCCGCTAATCACTGGTATCATGAAGGCTAATAGACTGCAATGCCTGGGGCATATAGAAAGAATGGAAGATAATAGGGAAACAAAACTCACTTACACTCAAGAAATAAATGACCGTAGACCCCGAGGTAGACCAAGAAGACGATGGAGAGATAATATACATACAGACCTACAAGCACTTGGAATCAGCGACTGGCAAGAGAAGGTCAACCAGAGAGACGAATGGAGATGGCTTGTATCTGCAGCAAAGAACCTCAATGGCTCAGAATGCTGAAGAAGAAGAAGAAGCCGCAATCCATGGCATATTTTCTATGGATATAATTTTGGTATATAACGTTAAAGTCAATTTTTCATGCCATAAGGTGTTTTTGATTTTATATTGCTAGTCAAATATTTCTGTAAGCCAATTAGCTTTCATTTATAGCATCAGAAGGAAGATGCACAAAAGAGATTTAGAACAGAATAGGGCAAGAAAAAGCCGCATTTCAGTAAATGAAAAGTATCTTATACAATAAGTGGGTTTGTAGAAGGCAAGGGTACAGTAAAAGCTGTGTACATACTGAGAAAAGTAATTAAACGTTCTATAGAAGTAAACAAAGATCTACTCCTCTGCTTTATTGACCACACAAAGGCTTTCGATAAAATGAGACATGTCGACATGATAAGGATGCTTGAAGATCTACAAATTGATGGAAAAGACCTTAGACTTGTAAGAAACATATATTGGAAACAACAAGCTGCCATAAGAATTGATAATGAAGTAGGTCAATATCAGCCTATTAAGAGAGGTGTGAGACAGGGATGTGTAATGTCTCCAGATCTTTTTTCCCTGTACAGTGAACATATTTTCAGAAATATAGAAGATATGGAAGGAATTGACATTGGGGGGACAATACATCAATAACATTAGATACGCAGATAATACAGTCTTGATTACAGACAATGAATAGGACCTGCAAAATTTAGTAGATGCAGTTGTTGCACACAGTGAACAACTAGGGTTAGAATTGAATTGTAAGAAGACATAGATTATGGTCGTCACTAAGAAGGAAGAAATACCACAATGTAATATACAAGTAAATGTTCATATTCTTAAACAAGCGAATCGGTACAACTATCTTGGAACAGTCATAACATCTGATGGGAGATGCCTTGAAGAGATTAGAACAAGAATTGCCACAGCAAAGGTAGCCTTTTACAAGATGAAAAACATACTGACCAATAAAAAGATATTAATTGAAACGAGAAAAGAGTGTTGAAGTGCTACATAGAACCTGTACTTTTATATGGATGTGAGGTGTGGATGATGAGCAGACAAGCTGAAAAATATCTGATGGCTGTGGAAATGTGGTTTCTGAGGAAAATGCAAAGAATACCATGGACAGATAGAAAAACCAATGAACAAGTCCTTCAAGAAACAAATGAAGATCGTAAACTGATTAGAGACATTAGACGTAGACAGTCAAGATTTTTGGGCATGTTATGAGAAGAAATGAATTGGAGAACTTGGTGTCGATTGGCAAGATCGAAGGGAACAGACGAAGGGGAAGACCTAGAATTAAATACCTGGATGGCTTGGCCACATGGCATGGTTGAGACAGAAACACGGAGCTTATCCACGACTCTGGTGATCAAGTGAGATGGCAGAACATGACCGCCCACGCTTATCAGCATGGCACATAATGGATGGACAATAAGTCACTATCATAGAATATAAGAGAGTGCTGAAATTCTATATAGAACCTGTTTTGCTGTATTGCAGTGAATCTTGGAATGTAAATGAGCAAATTAGGAAGAACTTGGAAGCAACACAGATGTGGTTCCTGAGATGAATGTTGCAAATTCCTTGGACTGCCAGAGTAACTAGCAACTATTGCTTGAAAGAGGCTAATGAAACTAGAACATTATACAACAAAAAGAAAGAGACAAACAGCTTTCTTTGGTAACGTGGTGAGACATTGGAGAACATCGTGACAACTGGAAAGATCAATGGGAAGAGGGGTAGAGGTAGACCAAGAGAAATGATGCTGGATGGATTGAGATAGTGGCATGGAGGAGTATCATCAATAACACCAAAGACCGAGATCTGTGGAGAGATATGAACACCTACACTAGCTGGCAGAACACTTGATGATGAATGAGATCTGTGGAGAGATATGAACACCTACGCTAGCTGGCAGAACACTTGATGATGAATGAGATCTGTGGAGAGATATGAACACCTACGCTAGCTGGCAGAACACTTTATGATGAATGAGATCTGTGGAGAGATATGAACACCTACGCTAGCTGGCAGAACACTTGATGATGAATGAGATCTGTGGAGAGATGAACACCTACGCTAGCTGGCAGAACACTTGATGATGAATGAGATCTGTGGAGAGATATGAACACCTACGCTAGCTGGCAGAACACTTGATGATGAATGAGATCTGTGGAGAGATATGAACACCTACGCTAGCTGGCAGAACACTTGATGGTGAATGAGATCTGTGGAGAGATATGAACACCTACGCTAGCTGGCAGAACACTTGATGGTGAATGAGATCTGTGGAGAGATATGAACACCTACGCTAGCTGGCAGAACACTTGATGGTGAATGAGATCTGTGGAGAGATATGAACACCTACGCTAGCTGGCAGAACACTTGATGATGAATGAGATATGAACACCTACGCTAGCTGGCAGAACACTTGATGATGAATGAGATCTGTGGAGAGATATGAACACCTACGCTAGCTGGTAGAACACTTGATGATGAATGAGATCTGTGGAGAGATATGAACACCTACGCTAGCTGGCAGAACACTTGATGAAGAATGAGATCTGTGGAGAGATATGAACACCTACGCTAGCTGGCAGAACACTTGATGAAGAATGAGATCTGTGGAGAGATATGAACACCTATGCTAGCTGGCAGAACACTTGATGATGAATGAGATATGAACACCTATGCTAGCTGGTAGAACACTTGATGATGAATGAGATCTGTGGAGAGATATGAACACCTATGCTAGCTGGCAGAACACTTGATGATGAATGAGATCTGTGGAGAGATATGAACACCTACGCCAGCTGGTAGAACACTTGATGATGAAAATGAATGAGCTTTCAATGAGTAATATGGTCAACATCACGCCAATCATCTTTAGTTCCTGGGACATTTCCTGGCACCCATTTAGGCTGGGTCAACCTATAAACACATGTCAATTTTTTTTATATCGTCACCTTGAGAGGGAATCAAACTTATGACCACCAGACAATAAGCAACAGCAACTGCTTGCTAGCCACTGTTCTACCTCGGCTCTCCTGATCTTATCTTCTTCTTCTTTCGTTCGCCTGAAATATGTCTATAACTGCAATGTTGTCTCTTGTATGAATCTAACAGTCTTTTTTAGTTCATTCAGCGATCCATAGTTTATCTTCCACTGTTGTCTCTCTAGGCCAGAAGGTTCGTCTGGATATCTTGTAGTTTGGGCAGTTCTGGAGTGTGTGCTCTGCTGTCTGCGACGCCAAACCACATGTGCACATGGCTGAGTCACCAATCTTGAATTTTGTATACATGTAGTTGCGTAATCTATTGTGTCCTGTTTTGAGGCGCAGAATAATGACCTGTTCTGGTCTGTCCATAACATGGTAGTCGTCTTGAGTAGGGTTTGGTGGCCTTCTGATCTTATTATATGCTCAGTGTTTGAAAACAAAATGGAACAATACTCATCCTTGTCTGACATCCTTCTTTATGTACTGAAATGTTTCTTAATGTTATTAATTCTTCAGCTTCTTTTTGCTGCAGATGTGTTCTTTATTATTCATAGATCTTTACCATCGATGTTTAATTTTATAATAGTTTTGATTTTTTTCCTCACGTTTACACAGTCACACATTCTGTGTAGTCATAAGTACAGATTTGGTTTTATTATGGATCTCTATCAAATAGTGTCCTCAGAATTTAAATGACATTGGCCTCACGCCTTTGGATATTTGACTTCTTAGCTGCTCATGGATTTCGTAACAATCTATGAAGAAGCCACACCAATGTGCATTTAGTTTCTTCTTTTTTTTCACAGTAGCGTGGCAGTATATAATTGTAACAACATAAGAGATTCTGGATGAACAGATGGCTTTATGGAAACTTGTAAATCTGCTTCCTTGTCCAGAGTGAGGGAGATTGGAGTGAAGTGGGGTGCTGCCAGACATGAACACCATCTTGTCAAGAGCACAAGACGTGTGATTAACCAACACAGAATTGGTATAATCAGTGTATATATATATATGTATATATATATATATATATATATATATATATATATATATATATATATATATATATATATATATATATATATATATATATATATGTGTGTGTGTGTGTGTGTGTGTGCTGGCGATGTTAAGGAGGAGCTTGGAGCACCCATGGGGCTGTCCGCAGTGTGATGATGATGATCCTCACTAATCACTAATTGTATAACAAGAGTTGACCTGATGATTCATCTGATTGAATATAAGATTAGCAATAACATAGATAATGATTTATCACATACGGCAGGGATATCAATCTTATCTCACTCAGAAAATGATAGAAGCAGTAGCAAATGATAGTAGCAATATACTAACTTTGTTTCAGGACAAAACATCCACAGTAATTCTGAGTTTAACAGTCCCATTTATTGTTGGAATTGAAATAACTAAGTTCTGTGATGAAAATAATTGTTCTTGAATCTGTACTTTGTAACAGTTTGCTGATTCTATATCACATATCTTTGTGCACATAATTGTTTTATTTTACTGTCATGTATGGCTTTTAACATTTCGGTATCACTTACCGCATGACAGCTACATATTGTGGCAGCTGTTATTGGGTCAAAATAGAGACATCTGGGTTTGATACAACAGGGTTTACGTAATATATTTAATTATAAGTCAAGTAAGGAGGACATTTGAAAATCATTTATGGAGTAGTAAATGGACAGTAATGTTTGTAATGTTAATGAGCTAGAACAGGGGTCTCCAAACTTTTTTCACGGTGGGCCGGATAAATGACAAAATGACGAGCGCGGGCCGGATTATCATTCTGTACAATACTTGCGCCATCTCTGTGGCGAAGGTCTTACGGACGCGGTTCGTAATCCCGTATACCCACGTTAGAAACACAGCTGTGCACGATTTAGAAACAGACTGCGTTGCACTGGTTTTTTACGCTATGATATGGGTGCCGGTCGTTCAGAAACTACTGAACGTAAACTTGCCAAGACATCAACAACATCAAATAAATGTTGGTGTTGACTGCAAACGTCTTGTAATGGATATGCAACTAACTTTAACAATACTTGCAAGCCAGAAAGAAGTCTCGGGGAAAAAGACGAAAAACTAAGTTAATCATGGGTGAGTGGTGTGCAATGCACACACAAAACAAAAAAGACAACCAACATTTTTATTTTCTAAAAAAGTTATCAAAGAAGGCGACGTTGCCAAAAACATAGTTACATCAGACCTATTGTGCACATATCCGAATCTCACAAACTAAGCAGCAAAAAATGGTTAGTGAGATTTGTGAAACTGATATTTGGCTTTCAAGATATCATTAGTGTTTGGTTTGGAATTGCTGCAACCAATCAAGAGAATTGCTTTCAAATGTTCATCAGTCAATCTCTTTCGATGTGTTGATTTTACATACTTCATTTTTGAAAATGTTTGCTCACAGACATAAGTAGTTCCAAACACTGATGCCATACCAAAGGCAAATTTCTTCAGTTTTGGAAATTCAACATCAGGTGAGCAGTGGTAAAATTCAACAAATTTTCCTTTTCTGTGCTTCTCTTTCAAAAAGCCGTTTGCTTGCAAATCAATGAGCTCCAACTGTAGTTCAACTGGCACATCATCAAGGTTACAATCAAATGGATTCTGGAACAGAAGAATGTCATTCTCAATTCTGTCAAGATCTGAAAATCTCTCCAAACAGGCTTCTTCAAGTCACGAATAATTTTTTTCCCCGCAAAATCTAGGTTGACATCTTCGGTGATTGTAGCGCCTAACTCTTTGAAACAGTAATTGATTATGGATTAGGTGTGTTCACTGTCTTAGAGAGTCAGCTGGTGAAGTTAGAGCACATACAGAACGAAGCTATGCGGGTCATTCTGGGATGCACTAGAGACACCCCAGTAGTGTGTATGCATTACATCCTTGGTCTGCCGACTGTTGCTGGTAGGCTCAAGGTGATGCAGGCGAAGGCATACCTCAGAGTAACTGCAGACACAGACCACCCACTGCAATAGGTGCTGGATGCAGTTAAGGGTCAGCGACTGATAAGAGGGAAATCATGGATGGCTCAGGCAGAGGATACGATCAGACAGGTATGCCCCTTGGAGAACATTAGGCGTGGAGAGGAGTGGGTCAGAGTGCCAGCGGAGCAGTCAGACTTGTGCAGAGTTATAATCACATTAAGCCGGGAGTGCAGGGAGTGGCCAGCAGGGGTCACGGAAGTGGAAATCCAGCAACTAATTCAGGACAATGCTCACTCGGGTGATGTGATTATCTACACAGATGGTTCGGTGTCAAGAGGTGAGAGAAGTGGCTGGGGGTTCATAGCCAAAGCTAATGGTCGATGTTTGGGGCAGGAGAGCCTGGCATATGATACCACAACATCCAGCTTAAGAATGGAGGTGGAGGCAGTCACTGCGGCTCTCCGCTGGATGGAGAATACGACACACACACACATCGTGATTGTAACTGACTCAGAAAGCATGCTGACGAGGGTGAGGACGGGCAGGCTTCATGCGGAGTGGCTTGCTTCGCTTCGGAGGTCACGGGTGGCAAGCATCGCCTGGATCTTTTCTCCGGGGCATGCCGGTGTGCTGGGAAATGAACAGGTGGACAGATTGGCTGGCTCTGCAGAACTTGGTGGAGTATTGATACATGACAAGGCAGATGTGGTTGCGGCCTTGTGGGAGCACGTGCACACCTCGGAGGAGCAAATGGATTACCATGGTCTGGCAAGAATGAGACAGCGAGGAGTGATGAGGGGATCTGGCCGACGCTCAACGCTCAGAGGAAAGGCGAGACAGACTTATAATCAGATTGCTACTGGTACTATAGTGTTGGAACTCTTCGCTGGCTACTGAGGATGGGGACGGAGCACTTATGGGAATGCCCCGAATGCTGTGATGTCAATTCCTAAATCAATCAATCAATCAATCAATCAGTCTTTGAAACAGTAAACATGAGAATAGTTTTATCCTTCCATTTGTGCTTCAAACAGTGACAACTTTCTCCAAAATCCTTTGATGATTCTGTAAAGCCACAGACGAGGTTATTCTTTCTCTGAAGTTTTAAATTCAGTTAATTCATGTGGGATGTAATGTTGACCAAACATGACTACTTTGACAGCCATATAGGATCTGACAGCTGTGGATCAGCTCTATCTTTTTCAGTAAGGAAAACATCTATTTCTTTTCGGAGCTTGTAAAAACGAAACAGGACTTTACCGCAGCAGAGCCACCTCACTGATCTAATATGTGATAAGACAAGTCACAGAATTCAGAATCAATTTCTTCAAGAAAAGCCTGGAACTGACGGTGATTGAGTGCATGTCCCCGAATGAAGTTCACAGCAGAAACGACTGGTTTCAGTATACAAGAAATATTTTAAATCTTTCCCACAGAGTGCTTGCTGGTGTCTGATGCAGTGTATGAACAGAGCGCCCGGAATTTGCAAATCTTCCAATTGAGTCCTGATCTGCCCCATCAGACCCTTCCTCGCTCCAGCCATGTGTTTTCCTCCATCAACTGTAACACCTCGTAGCTGATTCCACTGAAAGTCTTGCAAAACTGTTTGCATTTCCATGAAAATGTCTTTTCCAGTTGTTGTTCCATGCATGCTGCAAACGGATACCAACTCTTCCGTTATCTGAAAGTCCAAATTGACACCAAAAATGAATACGAGTATTTGTGACGTACTCAAGAGATCAGTAGACTCATCCAGCATAAGAGAATACCACGTCAAGTTTCTAGTTTTCTCGAGTATCTGTAGTACTATGTTCTCTCCAAGTTCTTCTGTTCTTCGCACAACTGAACATGCCGAAAGGCTGTTAGTTCCAAACAAATCGGCTTTCTCAGGACACAAGTCATTTGCTGCTTCCATCATACACTCTTTGATGAAGTTGCCAGTCAGTAAACGGTTTTCCTCGTTCTGCCATCTTATGCATTATTTTGTAACTTGTACGAGTGACAGATTCATTTTCAGAAAACTTTCTCTTTATTTTCCTAAACCACGTTTCAAGGACTCATATTTCTCAGAGCGTAACTTTCCAGAAAACTTTGACTATGTTGATAGATGTTTTGTTGCGTAGTGACGCCGAAGATTGTACTCTTTCAAAACGGCAACACTTTCGCTGCATATTACGCAATTGGTTTTTTGGTCCTTTGTTTCCACAAAGAAGTACTTTACTCCCTATTCTTCATTGAAAATGCAAACACTCGGCGTCCACTTTTTCTTTTCTTAGTAGCCATAATGAAGGGTGAAGTACACGGGATCTGAAAATGAAAAAGACATTGAATTAGAAACATAATCGAAATCTTATTGAAACACAAGAAAAGCAGAGGGGTCACTGGTAAAGCTACGGCTCGCCAAAGGTACATATAAAGTTTATAGATACCTTTGGTAATATAATATATCTCATAATAAGGTTTGCAAACTATATAAATAGGGCCGGCCTAAATAAACAGCCTAGAGCAGAGTTTTTCAACCTGGGTTCTGCGAGTGGCAACCAGGGGTTCCGCCGACTGTCTGTCAAAACTGTTATTTACTGCCAATATATTACCTTGCGGTGTATGGCAGGGTGATCTTTGAGCCTGAGGAATTAAGGCAGACTGGCTAGTGCAGTTGCTGCAAGCTGTGCAGGTTAGGATTTTCTTTTAGCCCATGACAGAAAATAATCCCAAACCTTACCGAGGATTCGAACCTTACCTAGGATTTGAACCCGGGGTTCCGCCGAAACAGACCAAAATCGACTAAATGCAACCTTTCTACCCATTTGGTTTATTACATAAAGTAGGACAACACTTGGATCATGCACACAGTTCCTTGAGCAACGTAAACATGTGGGTAAGGATCTGCTCCAGCAGAAAGGTTGAAAAACACTGGCCTAGTGACCAGCTCGATTAACACCTTGACCGGGGAATTCTTCTCAGCTGGGGATAATATTTTTGTAATAACACAAGGCGTCTATGGCATTTTATGCTATGTTTGCTACTTTAATGCCTCTATTCACACTTGTAGTTCACTTACCTATCACTGTCAAACAAAGAAATCCTTGTTACACACCTATAAAATGGATGACTGGCAAAAAGAAGTAAATATTTCTGGAGCACGAACCTGTGTTGACAGCCGGACGCATCTGGGGGAGGGAAAAATGCGTGTGTGGTTGTGTGTGTGGCCATGGAAACCAAGGTAACGTCAGAGCATAGGCGGCGCTACCACGAACCGGGGAAGGACTTGGGATGGCGTGAAATAAGCAAATATTACAATAAACAAGAAAATCTAGATACAATAATTTATAATAGAAAATAGTAAATTTAAGACACATAGCAGCCACGAAGTCTCAGTGCGTATGAAGATCTCCTGTTATTCTATACATAATATTTACCTTTAAATTGTATCCCAACGTCTCGTGTTCCATACGTTATATCAAGCAAGTTAGAGTACTGTCGGCGGGCCGGATGAAATGACGTCGCGGGCCGTAATTTGGTGACCCCTGAGCTAGAAGATAGGATTAGCAAATTCAAAAGCTGGCTGGGTCCAGCAATAATTCTTTAACAGCCAGGCAAAAAAATATGCTGTGACAGCAGAAACAATTGTCCCTTAGCAATCACATTCTTCGTCAGATATACCTATTGTGAGACTGTCTAGAGGTGAGGTCATGAACTAGTTGGGAGTAAAATTTTGTTCTTCTGAAATTGTTTGTCTTGGACATATTGTGCTGTGTCAGTTACAGCAGAGCTGCGATATTTGTCCCTTTCAGCAGAAACATCCGACTTCTGTGGGCGTTTGTTGACCAGGTTCACTTTCCTGAATTTTCATAGGACTGTTCGATGCGGTTACATTCTCGAAACGCCTGCCTCGCTAAGTTTTGTTGGCTGGGAAGATCCCAGTTTGGTGCACCTCACACAGCCATCTGAGACAATGAACGCTAGACGCGGGACTGATCTTGCGAACCAGACCAGCCTTGTATCCATTCTATCTACCATGTCCTTCTGTGGTACCATAATAGACCACCCAGAATCTCTCTCTCTCTCTCTCTCTGTCCGCCTTATCCTCTTTTACCACTGATCTGTCCAGTCTTCACAAATGTTCAATACTCTCTCCTCATTATATGACCAAAGAATACTGGTTATTTCTTATATTTGCAATGTTCTGTCTTCAATAGCCTCTTTCAGGCAATCATTGTTAGTTACTCTGACAGTGCAAAGTATTTGCCACATTCATCTCAGAAACCACATCTCAGCTGCCTAGAAGCTCTTCCTAATTTGTTAGACACTATCCTAGACTCTTAAATGCAGATGCTTGGCCGCTCTTAACCTCTGTCGTGTGTCTTCCATTTGATGCTATGGTTTCCCCCAAATATGTAAATTTTTGTTTTGGTTAAGGATTTTGCATTCTATTGTTTAAAACTGTGGTGTTATCTTTGACTTAACCGTTGTGTCTGTTCTCTTGATATTTAAGGAAAGTCCTTTTTGTAGCACTCTCTATTGCTACAGTGTCCAATAGTTGTTGCAGATCTTTTGTGTTTTCTGCTATCACTACTGTGTCATGTGCATAAAACATATTCTTATATTGCAACCTTCAGCTTGTATTTTTGGTCCATCTTTGATCTTTCTCTGTATTATTTCACTATAGACAGAACTATGTAGAACCAAAGTCTGCAAATCCTGGATAATTAGTAAACGGGCGAAAAAATCCAAGGAAGCCTTGGAGATGTGGTTTTATAGAAGAATGTTGAAAATTAATTGGACAGCCAAAATGAGCATTTTGAGGGAAGCTAAGTCGCAAAGAAAACTTATCACAAACATCAGAAAGAGGCAGTCATAATTTGTTGGCCCCATTATGAGAAGACAAAAGCTGGAACATGTTGTGACAACCGGTAAGATTTGGGGAAAGAGACATAGGGGAAGACATCATGAAAAAATTCTTGTGTCATGACACGGAAGGGAGTCAACATTCTAATTGATCCATGCCGTCAATCACAATTTGTGGAATGGCGTGATTGCCCACACCAGCTGACAAGGCACTGGATCATGATGATGTTAGACAGACGTCAATTTCCAATGACAAAATACATCATTGTCTTGCTCTATTCATAATTTATTTCCCATTTTAATTGCTGTTAGTTGTATCCGGTAAATATTTATTTATTATTCTGAGATCTTTGCCATCAGTCTTAATATCCTCAAACATTTGGATCATTTCATCATTCTTCACTTTATCAAATGCTTTGATGTAATTTATAAACCACATGTATAGATCTTTCTGTCTTAATTTATCTCTCTATTAGTGTTAGGAATGTGTAGTTTGCATTATTTATTCCATTCCCTTCCTCAAATCCATTCTGTTCTTTACTAATTTCCATCTAAATTTCCCTTCTTATTCTTATTATAATTTTGAGCAGAAGTTTGATGACACAGTTTATGAGTTTACAAAATTCTTCACATTCAGTTGCTCTTGGTTTCTAGGGTAAAACTATCAATACAAATCTACGAGCATATCACTATGTATATATCCACTGTTATAATTATAATTCAACAATTTAGTTAATAATATTTTTATTTCAGATTCTCCCATTGCTTCTAATTCCTCTACTGTAATTGCATCTGGCCCAGCAGTTTTTCATTTCTTCGTATGTTTGATAGCATCTGTGACTTATTGGTTTAGTATTGGTTTACCTTGTATTTTACTTTCTTATACTAATTCTCGGTCTCTCTGGCCGAGGGGTTACAACACTTTCTCCGTAATCCCGTTTATCACGCAGAGTCTCGTAGCGGACGAGAGCTGGAAGCGGTTTGACCCCCACTGGTGACTTGCGGGATAACTGAGCCAGCCGCTCAGAAAGCAATGGCAAACTACTGAGCATGATCTTGCCAAGAAATCGACAGACAGCTGAAAGATGCTGCTGTTGACAGCGATGTCCTGTAAAGGATATGCGGGGAAAAAAAAAATACTAATTCTGCTTAGTCTCGATCATATAACTCATGTATGCATTCATTTCATTTCTTTAATCATACCATCTTCTTCCATTAATACCTTTTCTGCGAGCATCCTGTGTTTAATCTTATTTTTCTGCCTGTCAAATCACTTGTTTTATATCTGTATGTATGCATGTATATCTTATTTATTTATCTACCTTATCATATATGTCTTTGAAATTCTTACTTTGTTTTCTTTTGTCCTCCAAACAATATATAATTTATTTTGCCCATTGTGTCGGTTGTTCTCTTTCATTTCTTATTCTGAAACCATAGTTACCAATGACATATTTTGTTCTCTACTTTCCCACTTTTGCGTTCAAATCGTCAAGTATAATTTTAACTTCTTGTGATTTGGTTTGAGAAAATACCATTTCTAATTCATCACAAAATCTCAAAATCTGTGTATATCTTTTGTACTACTGCTTATTATGGGTGCACTCATTTGTATAATGTTGAAATGTATCTGCTTGCTTTGATTTTAGCCATATTAATCCAAACTCAAATACTCCAGTAACCACTAAATGGTTATTGAATATACTTCTTAACTGTAAGGTTTGCCAGTCAGGAGTATTATTTCTGCCCCATTGAAACTGTCATGTGAAACCTGTTCAAATGAATTGTTGGGTATTTCACTGAACTGGCTTATGTCAGAGCATGACATTACAACTACTAGTTACTGGATCAGCTTTACTAAGCAGTTTCACTTTCAGTTTTGTTATTTCACCTATTTATAAAATGGAAAGTAACAACATTATTCATATAATTCCTTGTATTGTACCATTGCATGTGTTTCTATATTTAACTGTGTTACACTTCACTGCATAGTAATATAAAACAGCTTGTGTATGCAGGGGTACACACAGGCAGGTTTCTCTTCCAGTTGTCAGCACACATCTGTCAGTTGCTCAAGGTGTAACTATATTATTTATTCACTGTGTTAATTTCTGCTCATAAACAAGTAAATGATACCTAAAGTAAATTGTTATCATAATTTTTCTTCTGATTCTAATTATCTATTCAGAAAAGGCTTTTTGCATATTCAGTTTATTTCAGAATACTGAATATCTTATTATCAAAATACATATATATATATATATATATGTATGTGTGTGTGTGTGTCTGTGTGTGTGTGTGCGTGCATGCGTGCGTGTGTTATATCTTTGGTGGAATCCCATAGCAACTCATTAGTTCCCAAAGAGATTCCCTATCAGTCTGCTTGTTTGCTTGTTCATCAGTAGTTTGTCAGTGACATCTCTTAATATCTCTAGAATGATCTCTGCTTTATATTTTCCCTTGAACTGATAATACTATATTCCTCTATAATGTTCATATTCCTACAGGTACCTTTACTTCTCAATTTCACCAGATATCATTCTGTCCATTCTGCTGATATTTCTTTTGTCTCCCAGACTGTGCTAAAAATAATTTGTGCAATAATTCAGATGAGGTGTTTATATTAGATATAAATATTTCAGATTAATTTGAAACGCCCAGTCATTCCTGCAGAGTTTGGTGCCAAAGTACCTATTAATATTCGCCAACGATACTTGAACTTGATGATAGATGAATATTTGAAGTTCACCCCAGAGGAAGCAGCTTATATTAAGGTATGTTTTACATGTTGTCATTCCCCTTTGTTGTCTCACGACGCCAGGTTTCATGTCCAATGAGTAATTAGCGTTGTTAACTTTGATATATGGTGCTTGAGTCAGATTGGTGTTTCACTTTGTGCCAGTATTGACTGGGTGGGGAGTCAGTGACTCTAAATGAAATCAGCAGTTATAGGCTTGTTTATATATATATTCTTATATATAAATTGCGATCTCCGTCTGTCTGTCTGTCTGTCTGTCTGTCTGTCTGTATGTATGTATGTATGTATGTATGTCCTTTATTTGTTCGCGAACAGCCCATCCGATTGAGATGAAATTTTCTACACGTCTTCCATTCATTCCAGAGCTGCCAACTGTGATATTTTTTTAGTGTGAAATCGCCTGCTTACTCAGTATTATTTCATTTTTCATTATAATTTCATATATCTCAGGGGACCTAACTCTGTAAAAGTTATTTCAAGGGGCATAACTTTTCTGTATAACTTATAGTCATATTGTGGCATCGTTTTCAAAGATTTATAAACTCTTTGTCCATAGTTATGTACCGGCATATGAGTTATAATAAATAATGATACAATCTGTAAGGCATTTTCAAAATTTTTCATAAAAATAATGCACAATGCATAACATTGTAACTCATCTTTTTTTGCTTAAGAAGTTACTGTAGTCATGCAGGTGATTAGAAAGAGTTTTCATTAAAAATAATGGATGGTGTGTGGAAGGACATTCTTTTAAGTTACTTTTTTTGTTGTATGAATTTAATGAGAACTTATATGACTACTTATATGAATTAAATGAGATGTTCCCCACCAGGGACTGGGCGAAGCCGGACAGGGTCAGGCAGACAGATAGACAGACAGACAGACAGACAGAAGACAGACAGTCGGGAACAGGAACTTATATGACTACTTATATAAATTAAATGAGATGCTTCACACCAGGAGCTGGGCGATGCCGGGCCGGGTCAGACAGACAGACAGACAGACAGACAGATAGTCGGTAACGGGAACGGGAACTTATATGACTACTTATATGAATTAAATGAGATGCTCCCCACCAGGGACTGGGCGAAGCCGGGCAGGGTCAGGCAGACAGATAGACAGACAGATAGACAGTCGGGAATGGGAACTTATATGAATTAAATGAGATGCTCCACACCAGGAGCTGGGCAATGCTGGGTCAGACAGACAGACAGACAGACAGTCGGTAACGGGAACGAGAACTTATATGACTACTTATATGAATTAAATGAGATGCTCCCCACCAGTGACTGGGCGAAGCCGGGCAGGGTCAGCTAGTATATATATATATATATATATATATATATATATATATATATATATATATATATATATATAAACAATGGCTAGGGCATATAGAAAGAAGGGAAACAACTCGCTTACACTCAGGAAATAAATTACCGTAGACCCCGAGGTAGACCAAGAAGACGGTGGAGAGATAATATACATACAGACCTACAGGCACTTGGAATCAGCGGCTGGCAAGAGAAGGTCAACCAGAGAGATGAAAGGAGATGGCTTGTATCTGCAGCAAAGAACCTCAATGGCTCGGAATGCTGAAGAAGAAAAAGAAGCTGTTTAATTCGGGCTCCGAAGGTTGTGGGTTCGATTCCTGGCTGCGTCCTTCGGTTCATGGGTTAAATTTTTCGGAGACTCCTGTGGGTCGTCGCTAGAGCTACGGAGTTCATGCTTTGTGCGACGCTTTCCGTGCTGCTGAAAGAGACCAAACCATATGGGATAAAACCCGGTGCAATGAGGTCAACCCTGTTGACTTTTAAGCGACGACTTTTTTGAATGTAAGAAAGAGAGTGCTAAAGAGCTATATAGAACCTGTTTTGCTGTATGGTGGTGAATCTTGGAATATAAATGAACAAATTAGGAAGAGACTGGAAGCAACAGAGATGTGGTTCCTTAGACGAATGTTGCGAATTTCTTGGACTGCCAAAGTAACTAACAACGAATGCCTTAAAGAGGCTGGCGAAACTAGAATATTATATACAACAATAAGAAAGAGACAAACAGCTTTTTTGGTCATGTGATGAGAAGAGAGGCGCTGGAGAAAATCGTGACAACTGGAAAGATTGAGGGGAAGAGAGGTGGAGGCAGACCACGAGAAATGATGCTGGATGGATTGCGATAGTGGCATGGAGGAATATCTACGGCAGAGTTGATCCAGAAAACCAAAGACAGAGATCTGTGGAGAGTCATGAACGCCTACGCCAGCTGGCACGGCATTTGATGATGATGATGTCAGTGAACGTGGGCAGATGGTGTGTGTGTTTGAGAGAGATAGAGAGATAGCCAACTGGCAGGAGTGATCATGCTTCTCCCATCTTGTGATCTCCTACAGCATGTATCTGTATGCTGGCACCTTTCAGTACCTTGGCTTAAGGCTGTCAAGAATCATCTCTGTTTGTATTTCTGTATCAACTTTTTCCATAAATCTTTCCAGTTTTTCTCATCTTGTAATGTGATCTTTCAAAATGACTGCCTCATTTTCATGTATGTGATAAGTTGTTTTTGTCTTCACCTCTTTTTTATGATTTACATGACTCATTTTGGCTTTCCAAGAAACAAGCTTGTCAACAAACTGCATTTGTATATATATAAAAACAGAGAGAGGGAGGGAGGGAGGGTTACACGACTAAGCTACTCTGATGTAGTCATTCGCAAAACGAGAAGTGTTTCTGAATAATAACTCCGGGAATTCAGCAGTGGCCGTTTCTAGCTATGAAATATAGAATGAAAGGAATCATTGTACCGTATCTCCTGTATTGACTAACATTATAGATTCATACAGTGCACCATTTTTATTCCAGACAAATAAAATGAGAGAAATCTAAACATGGTTTTAATGAATTTAATTAAAAGGCATGCTGACTGGCATTGGTGATCATGCTATTTCCCAATGCTCTGTGACAAGTGCTGCTCATCATTGCTGTTGTTGATATCATTGTGTGCCTTGAAACCATGTCCAGTACTATTTCTTTTTCATCCTATGCAGTTTGTTCATCTGTTTTGTTGGTTTTGCACAGACTTGTTAGTGTTCTTAGTTGTTGAAATTAATATTACTTAATAAATGGCTGTAATTATTTGTCCCAGAGTTCTGACCTAGTTTAGGACATTCATGTAGTTACATCTCCACATACTCCTGATATTGTTTGGTCAAATCAAGTTTCTGTAGTCTCCAGTTACAGGACACCATATTCCTATCTGACTGTCTGTGTTCCTCTTGTGAGGTAAGGATGTCACTCCCAGTTACACATCTCCGAGGTCAGTGTGAGGGAAGGATGTCACTTCCAGTTACACACCTCCGAGGTCAATGTGAGGGATGGATGTCACTCCCAGTTACACACCTCCGAGGTTAGTGTGAGGAAAGGATGTCACTCCCAGTTACACACCTCCTAGGTCAATGTGAGGGATGGATGTCACTCCCAGTTACACACCTCCGAGGTCAATGTGAGGGACGGATGTCACTCCCAGTTACACACCTCCGAGGTTAGTGTGAGGGAAGGATGTCACTCCCAGTTACACACCTCCGAGGTTAGTGTGAGGGAAGGATGTCACTCCCAGTTACACACCTCCGAGGTCAATGTGAGGGATAGATGTCACTCCCAGTTACACACCTCCGAGGTCAATGTGAGGGAAGGATGTCACTCCCAGTTACACACCTCCGAGGTTAGTGTGAGGGAAGGATGTCACTCCCAGTTACACACCTCCGAGGTCAATGTGAGGGATGGATGTCACTCCCAGTTACACACCTCCGAGGTTAGTGTGAGGGAAGGATGTCACTCCCAGTTACACACCTCCAAGGTCAGTGTGAGGGAAGGATGTCACTCCCAGTTACACACCTCCTAGGTCAATGTGAGGGAAGGATGTCACTCCCAGTTACACACCTCCGAGGTCAGTGTGAGGGACAGATGTCACTCCCAGTTATACACCTCCGAGGTCAGTGTGAGGGAAGGATGTCACTCCCAGTTACACACCTCCGAGGTCAGTGTGAGGGGAGGATGTCACTCCTGGCTACACACCTCTGAGGTTAGTGTGAGGGAAGGATGTCACTCCCAGTTATACACCTCTGAGGTTAATGTGAGGGAAGAATGTCACTCCCAGTTATACACCTCCAAGGTCAGTGTGAGAGACAGATGTCACTCCCAGTTACACACCTACAAGGTCAGTGTGAGGGAAATATGTCACTCCCAGTTACACACCTACAAGGTCAGTATGAGGGAAGGATGTCACTCCCAGTTACACACCTCCAAGGTCAGTGTGAGGGACAGATGTCACTCCCAGTTACACACCTACAAGGTCAGTGTGAGGGAAGAATGTCACTCCCAGTTACACACCTCCAAGGTCAGTGTGAGGGAAGGATGTCACTCCTGGCTATACACCTCCGAGGTCAGTGTGAGGGAAGGATGTCACTCCCAGTTGCACACCTCCGAGGTCAGTGTGAGGGAAGGATATCACTCCCAGTTGCACACCTCCGAGGTCAGTGTGAGGGACGGATGTCACTCCCAGTTACACACCTCTGGGGTTAGTGTGAGGGAAGAATGTCACTCCCAGTTATACACCTCCAAGGTCAGTGTGAGGGACAGATGTCACTCCCAGTTACACACCTACAAGGTCAGTGTGAGGGAAGGATGTCACTCCTGGCTACACACCTCCGAGGTCAGTGTGAGGGAAGGATGTCACTCCTGGCTACACACCTCCGAGGTCAGTGTGAGGGAAGGATGTGACTCCCAGCTACACACCTCCGAGGTAAATGTGTTCAATGTTGCCATAGTTTGTGGAAGGTTTACTTTTTCTAGGCATTTCCATCCATGAGAATGAGCTCTTATCTTTCCCTAAATTCTGGCAGAGCAAACAACTTTATGGCCTATTTTTTGTGGTTTCCAACTCTTGTGGGATTTTAAATATGGAAAATTTGCACGTGAGATCTGTTGTCTTTTCACCACTATCCGAACAGGCTAGGTACCAAATCCCACCAGCCAAGAGTACAGGGGAGCAATTTGATATTAGAAACCAATCCCTGAGAATGTTAACCCAGTCACAAATGCATGCAGAAGTCGAATATGTCGGCCTAACGGCGCAAGAACACAGCTCTGTTGTAAACAGGCACAAGGCAATCACGTCCGAAAAAACTCTCCGGATGAATGCAGAAGAAGAAGAAGAAAAAACCAATGGGTCTTGTACGAATGCTTGACCCTGTGCTCTGTGATTCACTTCTGAGCTTAAGGCAGGGAATTGAACATCTCAGCTGTGCATACAAGGTCACGGGCTCTTCTCCCTGTCTCCAGGCACATTGGCTATATGGTGCTGGCCCCATATTTTAACAGACCACTTGTCACTCGCTGAGTGAGCTGGTCAGTATCATGCTGACCACTTGTATTTCCCAGTGCCCACTTTAGGCCGGTCTACCTGGGAGCTCAGGTCCATTTGGTTTCAATATTCCCGCCTGGATGAGGCTTCAAACACATGACTGCCTGGTCGGCGGGCAAGCATGCTAGCCCCACACCATATTTCAAATATTGGCTCTGTGAGGTTTCAGAGATTAGCAGATTTACCTTGGCCTTTACTAGCTGCCTGTGTTAAAGTCAGTTTTGTTTGTTCTATATAGAGGTGGGGAGTGAATAAGGAACTAAACCAGGGGTGGCCAACACTAGGCCCGCCAGACGTCATGTTGTGGCCCATGAAGTGGGAAGCGATGATGTGGTTGAGGCTGTAGCACGCTTGCTTGTTTACTTTAATTTTTTTTTTTTAAATTAGATGCATGGCCCGGCAGAAATATTATTTCTGAAATTTGGCCCACCTGCTGAAAAGATTGGCCACCCCTGAACTAAACAATTTGACACTGATTTTATGATTCCAAATTAAAACTGTAGATTGTGTGTGTGACCGTGTGTGCATGCATATGTGTGTGTGCGTGCATGCATGTAAATATGAGAGAGCTAGAGACTTAAAATATGGTGGTTAATTCTCTAGCTTACCAGTAAGTATTGAAGTTAAATATTGTGTTTACTCTTCATTATGTATGGTGCAGGAACATGGACAATGATTAAACAGTGGGCGGGTAAAATTGAAATTTTTGAAATGTGGTTATATAAATGACAGTGAGGGGAGGGGGAATATGGAGGGATATCATGGCAAGAGAAGAATACAAACAAAGAAGTATTACAAAGACTAGGATTGAAGACAACAAACAAAGAAGTATTACAAAGACTAGGATTGAAGACAACAAACAAAGAAGTATTACAAAGACTAGGATTGAAGACAACAAACAACGAAGTATTACAAAGACTAGGATTGAAGACAACAAACAAAGAAGTATTACAAAGACTAGGATTGAAGTCAACAAACAGAAGTATTACAAAGACTAGGATTGAAGACAACAAACAACGAAGTATTACAAAGACTAGGATTGAAGACAACAAACAAAGAAGTATTACAAAGACTAGGATTGGAGTCAACAAACAAAGAAGTTCTACAAAGACTAGGATTGAAGAAAACAAAGAAGTATTATAAAGACTAGGATTGGCGACAACAAACAAAGAAGTTTTACAAAAACTAGGATTGACGACAACAAGAAATCATTATTCGTTGAGCTCAAGGT
Source organism: Cepaea nemoralis (assembly GCA_014155875.1). Taxonomy (NCBI): domain Eukaryota; kingdom Metazoa; phylum Mollusca; class Gastropoda; order Stylommatophora; family Helicidae; genus Cepaea; species Cepaea nemoralis. The sequence continues at coordinate 804,466 of JACEFZ010017415.1, read as the reverse complement.
CAGACAATTGATGTACTTTGGCCGTGTGCAAAAACATAACTCCTTCTTAAAGATGGCCTGGTGGGAAGGGTGGAGGTGGAAGCATGCAAGAGAGAGAGTCAACATTACAGGTTGGTGGACATTACAGGTGGGTGGACAACATTACAGGTGGGTGGACAACATTACAGATGGGTGGACAACATTACAGGTGGGTGGACAACATTACAGATGGGTGGACAACATTACAGGTGGGTGGACAACATTCAGAGATAAACTGGGAGAGGCTTCTGTGAATGCACCATGAAGACACAAGAAGGGGTGTTGGAGACTCATGACAGCCTACCTTCAGTGAAGAGACAGCACTTGATTATCATGAATGTGGCTTCATTCCTCAGTCAAGAATAGTCCTGACTATCCAGCTCTGGCATGGACCCAGCCTTGTGAAATGGGTGCCAGAAGATTTTTGGAAGATTATGAGATGACAGGTGGCCAGAAAGAGTCAAGAGAAATGTATGGGTGCCTTGATTAGAAACTGCATTTTTTTCACTTTTTTTTTCAGGGTCAAGAAGAGGAACAGGCTAGCTATAATCGTGCTTCAAATAAAAACATTTATCTTCGAGTTGCCGTCAACGCCATTAAGAGAATCAGAACGGAAGCACTCGAATCCCAACCATCAACATCCAAAAAACAGTGCCTTGGTTTGGCTTCAGCATCTTCCATGGCATCAATGCCACACCCGGCACAGTCACATGAAGCAACATTGGGTGGTTCGCTGGCAGCCAAGACTAGTTACACATTACACAGGTCAGGGAACACCATACGCAGACTGCCACAGACATTTTCAGGTAAATTCTCATTGTTGCTGTCTACAAGTCAGGAATGTTTGCTCCTCATGTTTGTACTAGTATTATGTTCAGTGAACTGTATCCATGTGCATGCAGGTTGCTTTTCTGTGCTGTATAGTGGGTACTCCTAACATGTATTGATTCTTTATGGTGGCCTGGTTTATGTATGTATGAAGTGAAATATGTTGTGGGGAAGACCAGGAGGGAATATTACAATTCAGATTTGTTTTTAAAACAAGGACAACTATAGTGTTAAGTCTCTGGTTTCTCATTCTTGGGGTTAGCAGTATGGGGTTCCTTATATATGACAATGTCCCTCATATATGACTTAACAGTTTGCTAATAAACTTCATTATGTTCGTTAGTAAGAGACACTTTTACTCATATGGATGATACAGAATTATGCTCATTGACTATTCAAAATGGCTAATACATTATGCAGAAAAAGGGATAGCTTTAAAATCTCATGGCATACTTATTATGCAACACATGAACAATAGATGTTGTATGTAAGTGATCTGATATGAAGAAATAGTATTGTCATTGATACGTGATGATAATGTGTAGGCATTGTATTGTCAATTGTTGTAACCTCATTGATATGCAAAACATATGCAAAAAATGATCAAACCAATTGAGAAAGAAATACAAAATAAGATTGAGATGAACCTTTTTGATCTTATTGAACAATTCTTAGTTTCAAGGCATTATTCAGATTTAAATATTGAGCACAACCCACTACTGGCAACGCCGATCGCATTCTGGTATGAACCTAAGGCCTATCCACGTCAATATGGAAGCACTATACTCGAGTTTCGCCCTCATTTGAGCTCGTCAGTAGTGCATATCCCTGACCGGATCCGGAAACAGTCCCGGATCACGCATGTGAAGCGGGTGTGTAACCACGCGGCACACACTGGACACACCAAATTATCACAACAGAACATCACAACGCTACCCATCGTAGGCTATGCTCAAGATTGCCCAATCGCCGCGACCGACGTCCGTCAATCGATGGGACCCGAACGATCAGGACTTCTCACTGGCAAGGAACACCAGGCCTCCTAAATCCAGTGAGCAATAATCAATTGATTATGTGGTTGTTTCGGGATTTGAAATTTAAATATTGAGCACAACCCACTACTGGCAACGCCGATCGCATTCTGGTATGAACCTAAGGCCTATCCACGTCAATATGGAAGCACTATACTCGAGTTTTGCCCTCATTTGAGCTCGTCAGTAGTGCATATCCCTGACCGGATCCGGAAACAGTCCCGGATCACGCATGTGAAGCGGGTGTGTAACCACGCGGCACACACTGGACACACCAAATTATCACAACAGAACATCACAACGCTACCCATCGTAGGCTATGCTCAAGATTGCCCAATCGCCGCGACCGACGTCCGTCAATCGATGGGACCCGAACGATCAGGACTTCTCACTGGCAAGGAACACCAGGCCTCCTAAATCCACTGAGCATAGCCTACGATGGGTAGCGTTGTGATGTTCTGTTGTGATAATTTGGTGTGTCCAGTGTGTGCCGCGTGGTTACACACCCGCTTCACATGCGTGATCCGGGACTGTTTCCGGATCCGGTCAGGGATATGCACTACTGACGAGCTCAAATGAGGGCGAAACTCGAGTATAGTGCTTCCATATTGACGTGGATAGGCCTTAGGTTCATACCAGAATGCGATCGGCGTTGCCAGTAGTGGGTTGTGCTCAATATTTAAATTTCAAATCCCGAAACAACCACATAATCAATTGATTATTGCTCACTGGATTTAGGAGGCCTGGTGTTCCTTGCCAGTGAGAAGTCCTGATCGTTCGGGTCCCATCGATTGACGGACGTCGGTCGCGGCGATTGGGCAATCTTGAGCATAGCCTACGATGGGTAGCAGTTGTGATGTTCTGTTGTGATAATTTGGTGTGTCCAGTGTGTGCCGCGTGGTTACACACCCGCTTCACATGCGTGATCCGGGACTGTTTCCGGATCCGGTCAGGGATATGCACTACTGACGAGCTCAAATGAGGGCGAAACTCGAGTATAGTGCTTCCATATTGACGTGGATAGGCCTTAGGTTCATACCAGAATGCGATCGGCGTTGCCAGTAGTGGGTTGTGCTCAATATTTAAATTTCAAATCCCGAAACAACCACATAATCAATTGATTATTGCTCACTGGATTTAGGAGGCCTGGTGTTCCTTGCCAGTGAGAAGTCCTGATCGTTCGGGTCCCATCGATTGACGGACGTCGGTCGCGGCGATTGGGCAATCTTGAGCATAGCCTACGATGGGTAGCGTTGTGATGTTCTGTTGTGATAATTTGGTGTTTCCAGTGTGTGCCGCGTGGTTACACACCCGCTTCACATGCGTGATCCGGGACTGTTTCCGGATCCGGTCAGGGATATGCACTACTGACGAGCTCAAATGAGGGCGAAACTCGAGTATAGTGCTTCCATATTGACGTGGATAGGCCTTAGGTTCATACCAGAATGCGATCGGCGTTGCCAGTAGTGGGTTGTGCTCAATATTTAAATTTCAAATCCCGAAACAACCACATAATCAATTATTCAGATTCTCAAATATACCTTTGCTGATGGCAAAGAAAGTGGTGAGAGAAAGGAAGCACATATGTTAGTGAAACTTGTGCCAATGACACGACACAAATTTAAGTCAATATCTTGAGAACATACATCTCTCCTGTGGCAGCATACAGACATCAGTCATGGACCTTTTCACAGAGACTGAAGAAACATAGAATTTTTGAACTGAAATGTGACAGAAACATTCTTAGAATGGCATGGATCAAGAACAAAAACATACTGAACATGGAATAAAACTGGCCTACAAACGGCATCATGTGTCTGGAACTGAAGTACCTTGATCATATTGAACATCACAGTGGCTTAGACAGAACAAACAGCATCATGTGTCTGGAACTGAAATACCTTGATCATATTGATCAGCACAGTGGCTTAGACAGAACAAACAGCATCATGTGTCTGGAACTGAAATACCTTGATCATATTAGATATCACAGTGGCTTAGACAGAACAAACAGCATCATGTGTCTGGAACTGAAATACCTTGATCATATTAGATATCACAGTGGCTTAGACAGAACAAACAGCATCATGTGTCTGGAACTGAAATACCTTGATCATATTAGATATCACAGTGGCTTAGACAGAACAAACAGCATCATGTGTCTGGAACTGAAGTACCTTGATCATATTGAACATCACAGTGGCTGAGACAGAACAAACAGCATCATGTGAGTGGAACTGGAGTACCTTGATCATATTGAACATCACAGTGGCTTAGACAGAACAAACAGCATCATGTGTCTGGAACTGGAGTACCTTGATCATATTAGATATCACAGTGGCTGAGACAGAACAAACATCATCATGTGAGTGGAACTGGAGTACCTTGATCATATTGAACATCACAGTGGCTTAGACAGAACAAACAGCATCATGTGTCTGGAACTGGAGTACCTTGATCATATTAGATATCACAGTGGCTGAGACAGAACAAACATCATCATGTGAGTGGAACTGGAGTACCTTGATCATATTAGATATCACAGTGGCTTAGACAGAACAAACAGCATCATGTGTCTGGAACTGAAATACCTTGATCATATTAGATATCACAGTAGCTTAGACAGAACAAACATCATCATGTGTCTGGAACTGAAATACCTTGATCATATTGAACATCATAGTGACTTAGACAGAACAAACAGCATCATGTGTCTGGAACTGAAATACCTTGATCATATTAGATATCACAGTGGCTGAGACAGAACAAACATCATCATGTGTCTGGAACTGGAGTACCTTGATCATATTGAACATCATAGTGGCTTAGACAGAACAAACAGCATCATGTGTCTGGAACTGAAATACCTTGATCATATTAGATATCACAGTAGCTTAGACAGAACAAACATCATCATGTGTCTGGAACTGAAATACCTTGATCATATTGAACATCATAGTGACTTAGACAGAACAAACAGCATCATGTGTCTGGAACTGAAATACCTTGATCATATTAGATATCACAGTGGCTTAGACAGAACAAACAGCATCATGTGTCTGGAACTGAAATACCTTGATCATATTAGATATCACAGTGGCTTAGACAGAACAAACAGCATCATGTGTCTGGAACTGAAGTACCTTGATCATATTAGATATCACAGTGGCTGAGACAGAACAAACAGCATCATGTGTCTGGAACTGAAGTACCTTGATCATATTGAACATCATAGTGGCTGAGACAGAACAAACAGCATCATGTGTCTGGAACTGAAGTACCTTGATCATATTGAACATCACAGTGGCTTAGACAGAACAGTCATGGAAGGCGTGGTTCCTGGGAGAAGAAGCAGAGGTCAACCCACATGAAGATGAACACGGGACATTTCTAACACCGTGGTTGTGAACATGCATTTCTTGGTTGTGAACATGCATTCCTTGGCTGTGAACATGCATTCCTTGGTTGTGAACATGCATTCCTTGGTTGTGAACATGCATTCCTTGGTTGTGAACATGCATTCCTTGGTTGTGAACATGCATTCCTTGGTTGCGAACATGCATTCCTTGGTTGCGAACATGCATTCCTTGGGTGCAAATGTGCATTTCCTTGGTTGTGAACGTGCATTCCTTGGTTGTGAACATGCATTCCTTGGTTGTGAACATGCATTCCTTGGTTGTGAACATGCATTCCTTGGTTGCGAACATGCATTCCTTGGTTGTGAACATGCATTCCTTGGTTGCGAACATGCATTCCTTGATTGCGAATGTGCATTCCTTGGTTGTGAATGTGCATTCCTTGGTTGTGAACATGCATTCCTTGGTTGTGAACATGCATTCCTTGGTTGTGAACATGCATTCCTTGGTTGTGAACATGCATTCCTTGGTTGTGAACATGCATTCAAGACTGAAACTGGCAAACGGTTGAGGATCTTTCTGACACCTTGGTTGTGAACATGCATTCAAGACTGAAACTGGCAAATGGTCGAGGATCTTTCTGACGGGCTGTGATCAGAGTGATGTCCTGCATAGCTTTGAAGTTCAGTTTCATTTTCTGTTTTAAAGTTTGTATTGCCTTGTCTCTCGGGTGTCTTGAAAATGATCTCATGTTTCTGACTTCCACAGGAAAGGAATTGTATGAGCATCTGAAAAAATACATCCTTACAGAAGAACAACTGAGAGAGAATGGATATCCTCGATCTGCTGAAGATGGAAGTAACAAAGTCAGGTTCTTTAAGGAAGAGGAAAAAGATAAAATGTTGAAAGGTAAATCTACATTAGCTCTACTTGTGTTGAATAGACCAATTCACTTGCAGTTTAACACAATACGTGCTGCAGATAGTGAGACTTTGCTGCTAGCAAGGTAACGTGAGCTTTAGAAAGAAAAGCATCTGAAAATAATCAGAGATATTTAGTTGATGTTGCTGGCATTTTCAGTCTAAAAGCTGCAATGGAAGATGTTCATCGTTCAAGGTGGTTGACTTGGTCACTTTGTTTATTTAGCTGTCTAAACCATGACTGTGTTTGGGGTTGACAAAGATGCATTCTCCTGGAGTTATAGTGGCTCATTTCACATACCTTGTTTATTTATTACACATCTGAGTTTGACTGTAACCATGTCACGTTCTTCATCCTATGCCTTCATGATTCAGCAGGTGAACAATTCTCTGCTTAGAAAATGCTCAATATTACAATCTCCTGCACATCCCCAACATTGAATTATCAGTTTTCCACATTTATAGTCGGTATTGTAATAAAATGCTTTACTTTTTCCAAAATTATGACAAAAGTCTACTGGATGGAGCTGACAAAATGATTCATATTTATTCAATTCTGTATGTCAGTTATGTGTGGAGGAATTATTAAGTAATTGTGTGTTTATCGTTACTTAAAGACACATACGAGCCAAAATCATTAAGTAACAGGAATTTTATGGAAATTTTTTTTACAGTAGTGCGAACCAGAAATTTTGTGTGTTCTCAACACAGTCCCCTACCTGGCAACACACTTGGTCCACTTGCCCACTGTCGTGTTAATACCATCTAGGGGAAAGTTGTTGGGTGTGGTATTCAACCAATTGTACACAGCCTCCATTACCTCGTTGTCTCTACAAACCTCTGACCCCCACAAATGATCAGTCAAGGGTCCAAACAAGTGAAAGTCTGATGACATCAAGTCTGGACTGTATGCTGGATGTTTGAAGATCTCAGATTTCATATGCACATAATGTATCCGCTGTACGTGCAACCGTATAAGAGTTAGCGTTGTCTTGCAGTAACAATACTTGTCATGCAGTAACAATACTTGTCATGCAGTAACAATACTTCTTTTAAGAGAAGTCCCAGGCTTTCTGACCGTATCATCGACTTCCATTTATTCACTGGCATGTCTCTGTATTGAGCACTAGTCACAGTTTCACCCCTTTCCTGGAAATGCACCAATATATGGCACTTGATATCCCAAAAGATAGTCATCTTGACTTTACCAGCAGATTTCTGCATCTTTTCTTTACCGGAGACAAAGGGTGTTTCCTCTGAAATCTTTCTACCCATTCATAAATCCCCTGAGTTAAACAACAGTCTCCATACTGAACCATCATTCTTCCGTAGATTTCCCAAGGATTTACACCCACTGACGACTAAAGTGAAAGTCTGATGGACAATGACAGAAAAAGACAATAGAAAAATCACAACAACAGAAATGAGATTCCTGAGAAAAATGCTCAATGTGTCAGAAAGAGAGAAAATCCGAAATGAAGAAATCAGGACTAAAATGGGGTTATAGCAGCGCTGGATTGTATTAGAAGACAGCAAGTCAAATCATTTGGCCGTGTAACTTGGTTACCAACTATAGGATACCACAACAAGCAGTAATGTACAGACCAAATGGAAGCAGAGGAAGAGGCCGACCACGTAAACAATGGACAGAGGGAATAGCAGAGTTCATGGAAATCATAATATATGAAGCCATAAACAGGTACTTTACCGCTGTTTATACTTCACTTCGACACCACAAGGTACAAGAGGAACATGATGAAATGAGATGCCCCCTAAAAACTAATAACGCCTCATTGTTCTTCCACATCAACCCAGACTAAAATGGGTACAGGAAATGTCCTGGAAAGTAAAGACAGCCAGTGTGACACTGACCACATCAACTAGCGAGTGCTAATTAGTCTATTCAAATTTGGCTTTGACACAATATGCCCATTGCGTCCTAAGGCATGTTAAAGAGTCCTTGACTTTCTTGTTGTTTAATGAGTTAACATAATCATCTGGCAAACATGGACAATCCTAGTGGCTCTTCCATCATGTACTTTTTGGGTTCAACCATCTTTTACAAACTTGACATATCTGAATGAGGCAGTCCTTCAAGACACAGATGATAATCATAAATTAATTAGAGAAATTAGACGTAGACAGTGAACATTTTTGGGCACATTATGAGGAGAAATAAACTTGAAAACTTAATGATAGCTGGCCAACTTGATGGGCAAAGAGTAAAGGGAAGATAAGGAGACAATGACCTGAATGGTTTAACCACATGGCATAATCAAGACAAGAACACAGACCTGACCTGAGACTCAGCTGATCATGTGACATGGTGGACCACGACCGCCCTTGCTTATCAGCTGATCATGTGACATGGTGGACCATGACCGCCCATGCTTATCAGCCTGGCATGTGATGGTCAGCTCTAGTTTTCACCAGTTCATTTATCTGTAGTTGGTCCATTAGTATTGTTATTATAGCCCATGTTTGTCATGTCTACCTATAGATATTTGTCAAGTATTCCAGTTGTTTGTCAGAGGATGTACGAGGTCTACTGAAACAGTATCAGCCTGTTGGCTAGAAGAAGTCAGATTACTCACCTCTAGGTCTGAAACCCAACGCTCTTCAAAGCACTCTACTGGCAACTGTTGACACTTCTCCCATGGAAGCATTTCTTAAGGCCACTTTTGATATGAAGTGCAGTGTGGCCATAATGTCTTCTGGTGGCACAAATTGTGTATCCCTTTCAGTGGCATTTTCAGCTTGGGGAACAGCCACAAAATGTGAGGAGCCATGTTTGGAGAGTAGGAGCCTGACAAACAAAGGGAACATTGTGTTTGATCAAGAAAATCTGAATCACAGGCAAAGTATGAAGGATACATTGTCATGATGGAGCTGCCAAGTTCCCATTACCCACAGGTCCATTCATGTCGCATCTGATTCAGACTCTCTCATGGGCTGATAGGTGGAGAGCTATGTTATTGTACAGGTGATGGGGTGAAGGCTGTCTGCAAGTAGGTGGAGATGACAGCTGAACAGATGAGTATCCATTTTTGGATGGAGAGCTATGTTATTGTACAGGTGATGTGGTGAAGGCTGTCTGCATGTGGGTGGAGATGACAGCTGAACAGATAAGTATCCATTTTTGGATGGAGAGCTATGTTAGTGTACAGGTGATGTGGTGAAAGCTGTCTGCTAGTGGGTGGAGGTGACAGCTGAACAGACCAGCATCCATTTTTGGGTGGAGAGCTATGTTATTGTACAGGTGATGTGGTGAAAGCTGTCTGCTAGTGGGTGGAGGTGACAGCTGAACAGATGAGTATCCATTTCTGGAAAAACTGGCTCAGAAGGGGGTAGACCATACTCAAAGTGTAAAGGAAAAGCCATGAGGGTTTTGAATCATATAGCTACTGCAATGATGAATATGTCAACACTTTGGTAGCTTTTAAAAGGGGGGACAGAGCATGTGTGAGAATGTCTTTGGTGCAGTGATGTCGATTCTTACATTCAGAAGCCTTTCTAGAAAGCTCCAACAATGGCAGGACCATTGGGAGAAGTGAGTACAGTCCCAAGGAGAATGCTTTGAAGGGAATGAGGTTTCAGACCTCCACGTGAGTAATTGTATTTTACCCGGCCAAAAGTTCAATACTTTTTTATCAGACCTGGTATATATTGATTGATATTGACAAATAAATGCATTGTTTCAATTTACACACCTTCAGTTATTATTGTGATAGATTAATTGTCACTTCTAACATTCTTCTTCATCTTAATACGTATATCAGTTTCAGATATGTCCTAAATTACATTGTTCATACGGTAAGAGTACCTCTTCAATGATACAACACATGTAAGCAATTATTTCCCTGTTTATATCATTTCAATAAATAAACACACATAGTATTGTTTGGCACTGATAGAAGGAGAAGAAGGAAGTAGAAATTAGAGGACGCACTAGACTACATCAAATTTGAAAGCTGTAGTTACCGACCAGGAAAGCTAACTATAGCTTTTAAATTTTATGTCTCAGTGGCCTCAAAGGGTTCCCCAACTGAATTCAGATTTCAATAGTAACTGTATGCCACAATTGTTAATGTATTCCTTTTTTTTTCAGATAATGAACGGACCTGCAGGAGATGTGGCAAACAGTTCTATGTGGACAAAGATGGTGGCTCTTTATCTTTAGAGCAATGTGTTTACCATTATGCTAATGCATATAAAAAGAAAGGTAGTGCAGTAGGGCTTCTGTAGAGATGTATAGTTCATTACCAACTTTCTGCAGTGTCTTGATTACAGTCATGCTCATCTCCATCAGTAATTAACATTGTTCTGATAATTGCTGGCTTGGACTTAGAGCATTGCACATGTTTATTTATTTTATTTTCAGCTGCCACTTATTTTTTGTTGAAGATACAAACAAAAACTCCATACATATGGGGACTGGAATAAGAATGAAAAAAATATATATTGATAAAGTATAAATACAGTCAGACAATGACTTTGTGTACATTTATTGAGAACTTTTTGCTTCATAGAAAATTGAAACCAAAAAACAAAAGTTGGCAGCAACCAACTGAATGATCTGTGATAAAATTTGCTAAGCATCTGATTATTCTGACCTTTAACCTGCGGTTATCAGAAATAATGGATCTCACATAACAGTCTAAGAATATTGCTAACATGTGTTCATGAATGATGACTTTGAGGTCGGGCAACATTGCCTCTAACGAACTGGGATACACAGCCGCTCATTCCACACGGCATAGACTATCAGAAGTGATACCTGCAGTGGGTTTTTTTTTTTTCACAGTCTCAACATTCTTCTCAAAATCCACATCTTCACTGTCTCCCACAGTTTCATTATTCACTGTGCAACATTCACATCCATGCAAAATAATAGACCACACACTAATGGCCAGTAGGCAGAATTTTGTAATATTTTTCTTTTTCATTATGTCACTTATGCTAGTAAAGAGTTTTTGCATGTGATGATTATTTTCTTTATCTTGGTCTTACATGTTCCATCAGATGTCGCTGTGTAGCCTGGATGTTTAAACCGTTTGACTGCCTGATTTGTACAATTTAAATATATAGAGAACAATCCTTTCTCCTCACTCTCCGCCCCTACCATGTTTAGAATGCTTGTGATTGCTTTCAGATCTGGCTAATAAAACTGTGTCAACTGAATATCTTAAACTTCCTCAAGATGTTCGATGTTTCTGAGTATTGTCTATCTGTAAATGTTGAAAAGATCCAGTGATAAAACATACCCTTGTCTAATGCCTCTTTTAACTGATCTGATTTCATAATTTCTCCTTCATTTCTGATGACTTATTCTTGCTCTTAATATATATATTCATGAATATTTCATGCACAATTTTAAAATGGTATTGCTATTTTACTTTGTCAGAAGTTGTTCAATAGTCTATACAAATAACTTTAGGCCCTTTGCATCTATGTACATCTCTATACGAGCATCAGTAACGTAAAAACATGCCTACCTTGTTTACTTATCTGCATAAACTCAGTGTCTGAAATTTGGGGTCATATTTTAACTCTGATCTTTTCAATTATCATTTGAAAGAGTATGTTAGCACCATGACCCGTTAAACTAATTTCTGGTTGACTGTAACGCAGATGTGCTGTGTGGGAGGATGAGTGGCTGGTTCTGATTGACTGTGATACAGATATGCTGTGTGGGAGGATGAGTGGTTGGTTCTGATTGACTGTGATACAGATATGCTGTGTGGGAGGATGAGTGGTTGGTTCTGATTGACTGTGATACAGATATGCTGTGTGGGAGGATGAGTGGTTGGTTCTGATTGACTGTGATACAGATATGCTGTGTGGGAGGATGAGTGGTTGGTTCTGGTTGACTGTAACACAGATATGCTGTGTGGGAGGATGAGTGGTTGATTCTGATTGACTGTGATACAGATATGCTGTGTGGGAGGATGAGTGGTTGGTTCTGATTGACTGTGATACAGATATGCTGTGTGGGAGGATGAGTGGTTGGTTCTGATTGACTGTGATACAGATATGCTGTGTGGGAGGATGAGTGGTTGGTTCTGATTGACTGTGATACAGATATGCTGTGTGGGAGGATGAGTGGTTGGTTCTGGTTGACTGTAACACAGATATGCTGTGTGGGAGGATGAGTGGTTGATTCTGATTGACTGTGATACAGATATGCTGTGTGGGAGGATGAGTGGTTGGTTCTGATTGACTGTGATACAGATATGCTGTGTGGGAGGATGAGTGGTTGGTTCTGGTCGACTGTGATATTTGTATATTGGTCTTTGTTTGGGTGGGTGAGTTTTTCATCTATTCTTGAGCCTGATGGACTGAAACGTATACACTGATCACAGATTTGGTGGGTGAGTTTTTCATCTGAGATTGTCTCTTATCACATATGTGTAGATCACATTCACAGCACATCGTGTATAGTACAGCACGAAGCTATGCACTTTGTGCTTGAACACTGTATGTGTGTATAATTGATTCTGTTACTTTCAGTTGCTGGGTCCATTGATTCTCGGTATGGATGCTGCAATGAGCGAATTGGAAGTAAAGGATGCCAGCTTGCTAAAGTAAGTAGCACTGTATATTTCCTTGCTATGAATACTTAGTCCTGACAACTATGAATTTCTTAAGAATCCAGCTGAATTTTTAAGCTTAAATAATAATGTCATCATTATCAAGTGCCTTGCTGACTGGCATTGTCAGTCATGTTTCTTCAAATCCTGTGATCTCCAATATGCATTAGTTTGTAAGCTTACACCTTTCCATGCAATGACACAGGGCTATTAAGAATCTCCCTCTCTTTGTCTCCTTATATCTCTCTTTCCATAAATCTTTACAGTTGACACATCATGTTCCAGATTTTATCTTCTCATCATGTGGCTCAAAAAAGGATGACTGCCTCTCTGTGATGTTTATGATGTTGTCTTTGTGTTTTAGCCTCATTAAAAACATTTAGGTCACTCATTTTAACTGTCCAAGGAACTTTCAGCATTCTTCTGTAAAACCACATCTCTAAAGCATCAGAGGATTTTTTGTTTGCTTATTTACTAACTGTCCAGTAATCTTAAATATTACATATATTTTCATTTTATTTATTTTCTCCTCCATTTCTATTTTGCATAATTTCTTACAATATGGTTGTAAGCATCCAAATTCGTGGGGGTGGGGGTGGGGGGGGGGGGGGGGATACACACAGAGATGTGCATGGACACTCACAGAGAGACATTCATACCATGTCCTTCTTTCATGCTTCCCTGTTAGACTTATGTGTTGATTTGTTTCATCTCATCTCATTATGTTCCTCTTGTACCTTGCGGTGTAGAAGTTAAGCATAAACAGCAGTGGAATGCCTGTCAATGGACTTCATATATCGTGATTCCCATGGACTTTGTTATTTCTTCTGCCCATCATTTACATAGTCAACCTCTTATTCTGGTTCCATGTGGTCTGTACTTCATTGCTTGTTGTGGTATACTGTCGGTTGGTATCCTAGTTATACATGTAGCCAGACCATTTAACTTGTTGTGTTCTAATGAAATCTAGCACTACTATAACTCCCTTTTTAGTCCTGATTTTTTCATTTCTGATTTTCTCTCTTCTTGGTACATTGATTATTCTTTCCAGGAGTCTCATTTCCGTTGTAATTTTTCTTTTCTATTTTTCTGTGATTGTCCAGGTTTGGCATTGGTAGACGAAGGGGAGTTTGTCCCCCTGGCGAGCCAGAACCCTGTTGGTCCATGACCTCGCAGTCATGGTTTCCGAGTCTAAGCCACAGGGAGTTGAGGTTGACTTGTATAGTCTGCGGGTCATTGGCAGGCTACTAACTTTTGCTTTTCGTCCCTCCTGAGAGAGACTAGCCAATTCTATCCCTACTGGCTGCAGGACCAGGTGCAATCCATGCCTTGTAGACCTTGTTGATTTGTAGTTTATTATCTTCAGCATTTTTTATTGTTCCCCTTTTCATCCTAATTCCCAATAAAAATGTGCATGCATATGTGTTTGGTTTTTGTTTCGTTTGTTTTGGGTTTTTTTTTAAAATGTGCACACCATGTTAAAACTTAGTTGCATATCCATTTCAGGATGTTGCAGTCAACACCAGCATTATTTGCTGTTGTGGTCTCTTGGCAAGTTTACATTTAGTAGTTTGCCATTGCTGTGTTTCGAACGCAGATATATGGGATTACAAACTGCGTCCGTAACTCCTTCGCCATGGAGACTGGTGCACACCATGTGGTGATGATAATATCCGAAAACTTTATCAACACTTTATTTCTTTCTTTAAGCTGTAGCTTCATTATTCATATTTCATTGCCGTATAGTAAAGGAGAGAATATATTTAACCCTAGAACTACCAGGATTTTTTTGTAACACTGGTTACCAAAGGGGTCCATATGGACCCCACCACTTACTATAGTTAAAAACCAGACAGTTGTTAATGCAATATTTCATTTTGATTTATTAATCATTACAGAGTGTTTAGATGAATGAATGCTTAAATATTTTACTTATACACATTAACCCAGCAGCAGTCACAAACAATGATTTTATGTTGGCCACAAACAAAGTTATTGCAAATACCACAAACATCTCTACATTTTATGTCAATCTCCCTTGGGCAAAGGTGACAGCGATCTCGTTTTCTAGATCCACAAGGATTCTCTGCTGGTTTAGGTGGAAGGTTCCCTGGTTGACATGTTTGGCCCATTTCGATGAGTCCTGCAAGTTGAATCAAAAACAGTCGGCGTTTATGTGACTTGTGATTGTTTCCTTCAGGATTGAGGTGCATCCACAGAACAAATGCATTCATGGAAGAAACATCTAACATGTAGAAAATGACTACAGGCCATCTAATCTGTTTGTCTTGTGTTTGACTGAATAACAGCGCAACATTTGATCGGCTGTATCCACTTCCCCCTTAATATGATTGTAGTCAAGGATCATCAATGGGTTTTTTTTTCAAATCAGAACTTTGATCCACATCTGGCTGATTACGCATTGTACTAAGAAGTGCAACCACTTTTCCTTTCTTTGGACAATAGGAAGTCAGTGCTGCACCACCATCAATGAAAGCATACTTTGTGAGAAATTGAACACAATCTTTTTTCCTGAAATTCGCTTTTTTGGAAGTTCACCTCTGTTTTTTCCTATTGTTCCAAAAATTGTAAACTTTTTTCCCTTCAATATCTGTCCCAATTCCAAGCTTGTAAAAAAGTTGTCTTAAGCAATATTTCTTCCACTATTTTCCAATCCTTTCATCATGTCCAGTACAACTCTTTCTCCTTGGTTTATTTCTTGTAGTTGCCCAGGTTCTCTGCCGGTGTAAACTTGCATATTGAAGACATACGAAGTATCACTGTCACAACAGCACCCAATTTTAATGCCAAATTTGCCAGGTTTTGTGGTAATATATTGCTTGAAAAGGCATCTTCCTCTAAACGTAACTAAATGCTCATCAATTGTTACATTGCACTACGGAACATAGCAGTCCTGTAAATTTTGTGCCCAATTGTTGAATACTTGCTTTATTGGCTCAAATTTATCACTTCTTTCATGTTGTCATCTCTGTTGGACATTATAAAATCATAGACATCTGGAAATTGCAGTAAATCTATTTCTTTGCATTGCCTTTGAAAATATTGCACATCCATGTTGTTTACTCCAAAGTTTACCAATATGCTTCATGTTTTGATGTATACACACCAGCCATAATCAAAACTCCAGATAAATTCTGCTGTTCAGTTATCTCCAAAGTTTTCTATTTGTCCTGAAACACACTAATTCCTTCTTTGTTTGTCCATTTCAGCATGTCATATGTCACACTTTTTGTCATAAATAATTGAAACGTTGAAATTATTGAGTCATTGTTTATTTTTGCATGTTGAGTTGGTTCCATGATTTTGGATGAAAAATATTTGGGCAAGATCATTAAAAGTACTGTTGTCTTCTTTTATGAATAAGTTTTGCCCACCTGCTGAAATAAATGTGTTACGGAGTAATGAAGTTTAATATCAATTAATACTGAAAATGTAATTTTCATGCGAAGTTTTTAATATTTTAGGATGTTTTAGGAGAATATATTGCTAACAATGTCATAAAATATCAAACATATTAAAGCAAATTTAAGAAAAAAAGAGAGAAAGCGAAAATTGACACTGGGGTCCATTTGGTCCCCATGGTAATTCAGGAAATCACAAAATTCATTTGAACTCATTGTTCTCAATTGAGAATTTCAGCAGGTCTCCTGTATTCCTTCTGTTGTTAACAAATAATTTTATGTTTTAAAAAACCATATCTCAGTTTCAGTCTTGAATTTGTAAAATGAATCATTTCCTGATAGCCATTGAACTGTGTTTCCTCTTCTACCCCAACTCAGAGTCATGTTCATGAGAAGAACAAGACAGATTGTTTGACTGGCTACATGAGGACACTCCCTGCTTCCCCATCCTCAGAACAAAACTATAGAGTCTTCTCACTGGATTGTGAAATGGTAACTGGCCATTAATACTTTCTATATTTGTAATTAATATTTTCTTGTGTTAGTTCAGATATTTGGTAATGTATTTTCACTAGACATGAATCAAGAAATTGAATTGTGTTTTCAGTAGTCATTTATGTAGAATAGCAGGGGACAACTTTGACTGGACACATTTGGTTGAATAGCAGTGGACAACCTTGACAGGACACATTCTGTTGAATAGCTGTCACCAGCCGTTAGGGTGGTTCTATGGTAATAGACAGAAAACCCTACCCAAGAGTTAGCTGACAGTCTCTTTAAATGATGGCTTGTTCAAGAATGAGGTCTAAAGGGATGGTCCCAATAGAAGAGACTGGGATTCATTTGGGAGACAAAGGCATAAGGTGAAGAACACTCATGTATGTAGGAAGACCTAACACGGGTGTTTAGTTTATCTAGCCATGGTCCTTTGTCGCTTGGTGATGCCCCGTTTGTGTTATACTTTCACTCACTCACTAGCACTCCTTGCTTGCAAAGGATCAAGAGTGGAGGAAATGGTTGCAATTGCAAACAATAATGCTCTTTAATAGTAAAAGAAATAGTTCAATATAATTTGTCGTTCACTAGTGAACTAGGACAGTAAAGTTATATTAGTGGTTGGCACATACATTTTTGTGAGGCTTAGTTCTATAGCTCCTCATCACTCACACACCATACAGACATTGACACACTCAGACAACAGGAAGATACGGAGTCACCTGGGACGATCTGATCTAGTTTAAGGCTAGCGCTGACTTTCGTCCTGATTGTGTCTTGGAGTCGACCCTAACAGGTATTTGATGCTCCTCTGGATTCAAGGTTCCATCTCCCCTAGTTAGTGGCTCTGCGTTTCGGTAATGCAGCACCAGTTCAGGTTTCAGTATCAGCAATGAGGCTCCTTAAATAAGACAAACAGTCACAGACTCCTTAGTGTCTTGACAATAGTAAAATGTCTGGGTGCTGGTGTTGTGTGTCTGTTGTGTGTGTGTCAGATGCAGAATGAGAACTCCCCTCTGCTATTGTGCATCAAAAACAAAGTGTCACTAGCTCTTGATAGCTTGGCTATACATTGTATGACGTGGTGATACAAGGGGAAAAAGGGTCCAGAAGTGGACATATCCTAAGACAAAATGGTCTATAGGATTAAAACAAGAATACTAATCTTTGTGTGAAAAAGGCAATATAAAATGTACATGGTTGGACTTGGAGTGACTCAGATGTGTTAATTAATTGTGCCTAATTCTTTAATAATAACATTATGGGGAAGTCCTGGGCAGCCCAGGTGGTTCCATAAATAGCTAAGAAAAGGCCAACAACAATTCAACCCAGTCACACTCAAGCATTAGACATAAAGCAATCAGTTGTCACCACGAAGTCGTGAAGTGTACCCCAACGAATACACGAGCTAGTAGATCAGAATAAGGCAATCAGGCCAGGTGACTGGAATATTGCAGACGTCTTGCTTTAGGATGTCTCAGGTATCCCCTTTTGTGTTCTTTACTCCCCAAATTCAGACTTCCCAAATTCAGATTCCCCAAAACCTGGTTTATGAGTTGATCTGCTGACCTTCAATGTCACGAGGTTATGCAAGGAATTGGAGGAGGGTTCATTAAATTTATGTTTGAATATAAATTGCCTAGTAATATTGCTGGCATGTGAAAATCATGTTCCACATATCTTTTCTACTCCTCTAGTCAAGCCATCGCCCTGTTTGGGATTTTCTGGCTACCCACATGGCCGAAATCATGTTTTTTCATACTTTCAGAATATGTACATAATTATATGGGGTGTTCATTTGAAATCCGTTCGTGCCGCACCACGCGTAATTGCGTACGTTGAACATGATCATGTCATAGTCATGTGATAAGTACTGACCAATGAATAAAAGAGCACGTGCTTATCATCCCATGATGCATAGGTTCTGTTTCTGACCGTTGAGAAAATGGCCAGGTTGATCTGAAATCCATCCAAAGAAGCTCAAAGAGCGGTGATTCAGTTTCTTTCATTTGAAGGATGTCGACCAGTGGACATTCATCGAAGAATGCTGGCAGCGTACAGTAACAAATGTGTGTCGAAGACAACAGTGACAGACTGGACACAAATGTTTCGGAAAGGACATCAGTTCATGGCAGATTTTTGACGGCCGGGTCAAGCTCATATTGTTGCAACAGAAAAAACCATCGTCAAAATTGATGCAGCAGTACAGATGAACCGTTGTCGAAGCATACATTCGCTAGCAAAAGAATTTGATGTGTTAATTGGGATAATTCAAAAGGTCGTTCGTAAGAAACTGCAATATTGGAAGGTGTGTTCACAGTGGGTACCCTGGATGTTGACCGACCACCAAACAGAGGCACGCATGGGATGGTATTTGAACCACTTGTTGCATTACAGAGTGGAGGGTGATGCATTTCTCTTCTGCATAGTGGCAGGCGATGAATCATGGTGTCACCACTTTGAGCCGAGCAGCAAAAGAGAGACCATGCAATGGAAGCATGCTGGATCACCAAAATCCAAAAATTTCAAGTCACAGTTTTCCGCTGCTAACGTTATGCCGCATTTTTTTACCATGAAGGGCTATTGTTGGCTGACTTTAAAGAACCGGGTGTCAACATCAATTCTACCCACTACTTGCAAACACTAGACAAGCTGCAAAAAGCCATCAAGAATAAACGACCCGGTATGCTTTCTCACGGTGTGATTTTGTTGCACGATAATGCTCGTCCACATATGGCAAAGATTGTGCAGAAAGCATTAGCAAGGAAGAAGTGGGAAATTCTGCAACATCCAGCCTATAGTCCTGATTTGTCACCATGTGATTTTCATTTGTTCGGACCTCTAAAAAAAGCTCTCAATGGGCAACGATTTCACACAGATGCAGGCGTAATGAACGTGGTAAACACTTGATTCAGTGAGCAACCACAATCCTTTTTTGCCAACAGCATTCGCCGCCTACCTAAGCAATAGGATGCTTGCCTGAATGCCTACAGCGACTTCTTCTGACCAACCCTTAGTGCATAATTCATTCAAAATGAATGCTTTGTTTAATTCTACCACACCTGTAAATGTTTCTTTCATGCTTTTGTAATAAAGTCACAGAAACGGGTTTTAAATGAACGTCCCTAATACATTCACAAAATGCTTAGGAAAATAATCATTAAGGTTTATACATAAAATATATATATATATATATATATATATATATATATATATATATATATATATATATATATATATATATATATATATATAGGTGCAACATTTTTTCCCTCAGTGTCTCCCATTCGCATCCCACTTTTCATAAATACGCATGATTGGGAGATTTTGTGTTTTCCCAATATCAGAATATAAATTTGTACACCCTCCTTACTATAATCTTAATTATTGTGTGATTACACTCACCCCCAGTCTTATTGCAGAGATTAAGATCTTTTTTTGATATCATCTACTAAGGATGAAATTTGATATGGCAGCTCACTTCAGTAAGGTCTGTTCAACTCAGCAGCTATGTTCGTTTTTAAAGGACGGAAGTTGTTAGTTATGATTTCCAGTACAGTATTACTCATAGCATATTGTCTTATTCCCGTTGATAGGGAGTGAAGGACCTATATCCCAGTCAATAGTGGATAACCTTGACAGGACACATTTTGTTGAATAGCAGGGGACAATCTTGACAGAACATATTCTGTTGAATAGCTGGTGACAAGCTTAAAAGGACATACAATTTAAAAATAGTGGACAATGTAGGCTAAGACCACATTGTAGCATATTGATGATCAGATGAGGGTTATAGGATAGAAAAACAGAACAGTGTGGGTTCTAATGAACATTCCAATACTCCTATTATTAGTATCTCCTATGTTTAATATCTAGAGAGTTTACCACATTGAAACCACTCCCATATTCTAATTCCTGAAAATATTTCTCAAGTGTCACTAATTTTTTAGCCCAGTGAAGTGTGCAGTTTAGTAGTTTGGCATCTGCAGTAGCACTGAGTTATGGCATGTAGCACTGAGTTATGGCATGTAGTACTGAGTTATGGCATGTAGTTTTGATATACAATGGAAAGATATAGTTTATATGACATTGACATGTGCGTCCATCTTGTCATCTGTAGGTGTACACTAAAGCTGGCATTGAGCTCGCTAGAGTCACTGTAGTGGGTGATGACTGCAGTGTGAAATATGAAAGCTTGGTGAAGCCAGATGCTGAAATCATTGACTACAACACAAGGTGAGCTTTTCCGATGTATTTCAACTTGATAGATTAGACTTTCCCGTGACTGGTTGTGAAAATTAATCTAGTAAAAACAATACGTGAAATGAGATCACATGATGAATACAAGTCCACAGTTTCTGTTGTTGATTTCTTCTGTGTTTGCTCTGCATCTGTTCTTGAACTCTCAGGTGCCCGTGTTGTCTTCATTAGACGCCCACAGTTTGTCTTGCAAGGTTGCTCAGATTTCCATTCTGTGGTAGCATCTGGTCACACTTGTAAAGCTCTTGTATTTTCTTGAGTATTTTGCAGCTGGGCAAATCTGTGAAGAAATTAATCTTATTGTTTGTAACACATTTTTCCAACATAACCATAGGAAACTCATTGGCACCTTTCCGTCTTGACAGACGATAGTTTGGTACATTGTACTTCAAAAAGGCTTAATAACTACGATCCATGGCGGTGGCGAGTGTGGCTGGTAAGGCCAATTCTTGCTGCAAATGTTTGCCCACAGTAGATGCATGTGAAAACATGGTCATTTCCACCATTTTGCACCATCTTACATCTCTCACGCTCTGTGTGTGCTTTATCTGCAATAATTTTCTCCTTTGTCTTTATTCCATTTCTGATAGTTGCCCTCCATGCAACACGTTCAGCGGCGACATGCTCCCAATGTGCATTATCAATGCCTGTATCAATCATGTCCCGCTTACACACATCTTTGTATCGTAGTAGAGGCCGACCCTGAGATCTCCTACCCGTCTGTAATTCACCAAAAAAGATGTCCTTTGGTATTCTACCATCATCCATCCTCCTAACGTGTCCTATCCATCTAAGTCTACGAAGACTGAGCATGGAATACACCGTCACACAACCTGATCTTTCCAATACTTCAATATTTGTGATTTTGTCTTGCCACTTAATACCAAGTATTCTTCGCAGACACCGCATATGAAAGCTGTTTAAACGTTTCTCTTGGCGTGAGTAAGTTGTCCAGGTTTCACTGCCATAAAGAAGAGTACTAAGGACACAGGCTTGGTAGACGAGGACTTTTGTTTTGGCAGTAAGCTTCCTGTTCTCCCAGACTCTTTTTGCTAACATGTTCATTGTTGTTGCTGCCTTGCCAATCCTGATGTTGATTTCCTGATCGAGGGATAATTTGCTATTTACCTCTGATCCTAGATATGTAAAATGGTCTACTATCTCCAGTTTGGCGTCGTCAATAAAGATTGATGGTACACCATGTGCATCTTGTGACATAATCTGTGTCTTCCTTTTGTTAATTGTTAAACCAAATTCAGAACAAGGCATTGGAGAATGCAGATAGTAGACTGTTGTAATTCTTCCTCAGAGTGGGTCGTAATCGCAGCATCATCCGCAAAAAGCAACTCTCTGATTAGTACCCTGCTAATTTTGGTCTTGGCCTTCAATCTCTGAGCATTATAGAGGCCACCATCTGAGCGTGAGTGAATGTATATACCGTCATCCTGATCACGAAAGGCATATTTCAGTAGAAGTGAAAAGTATATCCCAAAGAGGGTGGGGGCTAGTACACAACCTTGCTTAACTCCACTCTTGATTTCAAACTCTTCTGAAGTTGAGCCATCAAACTTGATTATACCCTTCATGCCTGTGTGGAACGATTCCACAATGGACAGAAGAGTTGGTGGGCAGCCAATCTTCTTTAGTGCTTTGAACAGACCCTCACGACTGACCAAATCGAATGCCTTTGTGAGGTCGATGAAGGCAATAAACAGTGGCTGATTTTGTTCCCGGCATTTTTCTTGCATCTGTCGCAATATATCAATGGTAGACCGGTTCTGACGGAAGCCGCACTGTGATTCGGGGTAGACTTGATCTCCCAGGACTTGAAGTCTGCGCAGGACAATTCTGGCAAATACTTTCCCAACAATACACAGAAGTGAGATACCCCTATAGTTGTTACAGTCGCTCCGATCTCCCTTGTTCTTGTACAGCTGTTATGATGTTTGAATCTTTGAAATCCTGTGGGACTTGTCCTTCTCGCCAGCAGAGCTCTATTAGCTGGTGGATCTGTAGAGCGAGTGTGTCTTGCCCACTCCTGATTACCTCTATTGGAATCCCATCCTTACCTGGAGCCTTGCCAGATGCAAGCTCATTTATAGCACACTTAACTTCTGTTATAGTGGGAAGTGTGTCCAGGTGGTCAAGAACTGGTAGGGCCTCTATGGCGTTGAGGGCATCATCCGCCAGCTTGGTCTCACTTGAGTAAATCTCTAAATAGTGCTCGACCCATCTATCCATCTGCTGTTTCTTATCAGTGATGATTTCTCCAGTCAAGGTTTTCAGCGGTGCGCTTCTTTTGATCATTGGACCACAGGCTTTCTTTATCCCTTCATACATGCTTCTGATGTTTCCCTTATCACTTGCGATTTGAATGGACTCACATAACTTGATCCAATAGTCATTCACACACTGCCTGGCAGCCTTTTGTACATCCTTCCTCGCTTGCTTCAGCTCACTCAGAGTGTTACGCGTTGGTCTTTCCTTGTTTCTTAAGAGAGCTATCTTCTTTTTATCAATCAAGGGCTGCAGTATCTGGCTGTTTGCCGCAAACCAGTCCTGCCTCTTATGATCCACAGTGCCGTAAACCCCTACCGCTGTTTTATAAATAGTTTCCTTAAGTTTACTCCATTTATCATTTACTATACAATTTTCTGATGTATCATTGAAAGCGTCTTCGAGTTGCTGTTGAAATTCAAAGCACTTTCCAGGATCGTGAGTGTTAATAATATTAATCCTGGGGCTAGACTTGTGTTTAGCTGTGTAGATTCTCTTTGGTCTCAGTCTAACCCTTGCAACAACCAAAGAATGATCTGTATCACAGTCAGCACTGTGGTAACTTCGAGTTAATGATGTATGGTTCAGATGTTGTCTCCGTGTGATAATGAAGTCCAGCTGATGCCAATGGCCGGATCTTGGATGTTTCCATGTGACCTTATGCATCTCTTTTGTTTTAAAAAAGGAGTTTGTAATACATAGGTCATTTCTAGTGCAATGCTCCAGCAGCCTTTGCCCATTATCATTCATGCGACCGATGTATTTTCCAAGGCACACTGGCCATGAACTTGAGTCCTTGCCCACACGAGCATTGAAATCACCGAGCATATAAATGTAGTCGGATTTTGGAACTGCCTTGATTGCAGAGTCTAGCTGCTCATAGAACGTATCCTTCACATCATCAGAGGAAGCCAGTGTCGGTGCATATGCAGTGAGAATGGTGGCAAATCCACAAGAGGTTGCCAAGCGCAGTGATAATAATCTTTCATTACCTCCAGCTGAGATATCAATCATTCCCAGTAGCGAATTCTTCACTGCAAAGCCCACACCATGTTGCCTTTTTTCTGCCTGCCCTCTTCCCTTCCAAAAAAAGGTGTAATTGTTTTCCCTGAGTGACCCTTCCTCAGCGAGGCGAGTCTCCTGCAGGCCAGCAATATCAATGTTAAGACAATTGAGTTCAGCATCAATCACAGCCGTTTTTCTCACATCGTCAATATTTGTCAAGTCAGTGGAAAATCCTGGACACATGGTTCTCACGTTCCAGGTTGCAAGCCGTAGCTTGAGGTTTCTATTATTCTTTTTATTAGTACCTGGTGCATTGGTTTTACAGCCTGCGATTCAGATTTTGTCCTAGCCCCAAGCACCCATTGAAGCAGGCAGGCTGTGGCGGATCAGCACCCAATTGGCCGGGGGCTGCCCAGCTTGAGGCGGGCGGTAGCTGATCAGTGACACCTGTAGGTGTCTCCCACCGTCAGAGGCAACGCGTGGCGCCCCATGTCTACGCCAACTGACAAGGACTTATAACCCGTAACAGTTGCCTCTCGCTTTGATTCCGAGACCGGTTAAGACCAGGGATGGAGTTATTGCCTCTCCATAGCACAAAGCCTGGGCTAAAATAAAGAAACCATGTGTTGCCCATGCAGCATGATCCCTCTCTCGGCCTGCCTAGTTCACTCCAGAGGAAAGTTAACACCTATACATCTGGAACAAGACAAGCTGCAGAAGCTGCTGGATCAGCAAAGCAATGCTCTAACTGTCCGCCTGTCGGAGCTTCGATCCTAGACCAGCTGCCAACCAAGGCCTAGGGCTTGGTCTGCCCTGCCATGACTTATTTTGTCTTTGGGTTGCATTTCCTCGCACCAGGATAAGGCTAGTACCCTCCCAATTGCGCTCTTCCGTCCGAAGCCGTTGGTACAATGTGGAGTGTCGGGTTTGGTAAGCGCCGCCCAACATTCGGCGCTGACAGAAAGCAGGTAGTACCGTCTACTGTCATACGGTAGCTCAGTCATATCTGACTAAGACCTGACTGCTATTGTCATAGGAAACTGTATACATGGAAAAGCCCTGGAGAAAGAACAAGAAACCAAATTGACCACATTATGATTAGAAATAGATTTAAAAACAATGTTAAAAATGTCAAAACATGCCCTGGTGCTGATATCAACTCTGCCCACAATCCTGTAGTCTTAAAATTACAAATAAAACTTAAAATAAAAACCCAGGAATAAGGACATCGCTCAGAAAGTCGTGGCGTGCTGATGAGCGTAATCTAGCCTAGGAATCAACATACAGCTGAAAGATGCTGGTGTTGACCGCAATATCCTGAAACAGGATGGAAAAGCGAAAAAAAAAAAAAAAAGGACATCTGGCCATACTTGTAAGGCTCTGGTATTTGCTTGAGTATTTGCAGGTGGGTAAATCTGAGACCTATTCTGTGAGGGATGTGTTCTATTCCATAATGTCCTGTTCTGAGTGAACACTTTAGTCTGTTCATTTCTGCCTAGCTTATTAATTATATTATGCTCTGAGCTGAACTCTCCATTGTACCTACAATACATTTTAATGATGATATTGAGTGTAAGTCTACAATCTACTCATTTGATTGACAATATATTTTATTTAAACATCATGCTAGTTATAACATCAAGTACAGAGGATGCTTTCATTATTAACATCATAGAAAATCCTCAGGCATCTCATTCCCTCTCATGTGACCACTTATTACATGGCAGTTTGGAAATCATGTCATTGCTTGTTTGGTTGTGCAGGTTCAGTGGTATAACAGAGAGAGACATGAAAGGAGTGACCACAACACTGAGGGGTGTGCAGGCTGTCATGCTCAGTATGATCTGTGACAAGACAATCCTTATAGGACACAGTCTGGAAAGTGATCTTCAAGCACTGAAGGTATTGTTGAGTTTCTTTCTCTTGAGATCTAGGAGCTACAGACAACTGACTTGCTTCTAGAGGAGCGTAGTATAAAAGCATGAGATAAACCGCCGTAGGAGGTATCAGTGAGTACATGTGTGGCTGAGCCAATGACTTTGTGACCAGAAGGGAGCACATGCTATTATATTAACTCATCACCCATCATAAGCAGCTGACAGTTGCAAACAGTAATCCATAACCCATCCACATTGCTCTGCCTCTGGGCAACAGGGTGTGAGTTTGTTGGCCTTGAAATATCTATAATCCACCGAGAAAACTGACCAGCCCCGGTCAAATCAGCCAGGTCACATGGGCAGTGCTGAATCGTGGCCTGGTCACACCCTAGTGTGCTTCTCTGCAAATGTGAGGTTCCAGTGCTGAATCATGGCCTGGTCACACCCTAGTGTGCTTCTCTGCAAATGTGAGGTTCCAGTGCTGAATCATGGCCTGGTCACACCCTAGTGTGCTTCTCTGCAAATGTGAGGTTCCTGTGATGGTTGCTGGTCTTGCAAATCTTGCTTGTTTCAGAGCTTGGAGAGGGGAAGAAGAGGCAACAGAGTCCTGTCGAGATGGTACTCCTCCACGCTAACCTCACTTTGACAGATGCACACCCTCACATTTTCAGGGCTCAGGCGATCTGCACGCCAATGCCTCAGATATAATAGATAAAAACTCGGTCTTCCAGAGGATTCCCAACCAACCCATTTTGTCCACAGAGAGCAAGAAGCCATGGATTGTACATATGACCCTACAGCTAGAATACTGGGCACACCTGTCCGTGACCAACACTCCATTAAATCCTCTACGACATGGTTTCTATTTAAATTTGAAAGTTGGTGAATGAAATATCATCTTTACAATTTTTAAAGATTTTTTTCCCCCCGCGTTTCCATCCTGTTTCAGGATATTGCGGTCAACATCAGCATCTCTCAACTGTATGTTGATTCCTAGGCTAGGTTGCGCTCATCAGTACGCCACAACTTTCTGAGCCACCGGCTCCATACTCTTATAAGTCACTGGTGCGACTCGAACCACTTCCAATTCTCGTGCACTCACGTCAACCACGAGAGTATTCGGGATTACGGAGAAAGCTGCTAATCCCTCGGCCAGGGAGAGGGCAATTTTTAAAGATAGTTCATGTAAAACAATAATGTGCTTTGTTTGTACAGAATCATCAGAAGTAGGATGGATATATGCTAAATTATGAACAGCATTGTTATTTAGTATCCTTTAGTAATAAGCAGTGCGCTGCAGTAATGTCAGTGCCTTCTGGTAATGTACGCATATGCTCATGTAAAGTTCTTGTGCCATCTAGTCATGTACACGTACGATAATGTAATGTTCCTGCTCCATCTAGTAATGTACACATACATTCATGTAATGTTCCTGTGTCATCTAATCGTGTTCACATACGTTCATGAAATGCTCCTGCTCCATCTGGTAAAGTACACATGTGCTCATGTAATGTTCCTGTGTCATCTAGTTTTGTACACTTACTTTCATGTAATGTTCCTGCTCCATCTAGTAATGTACACGTACATTCATGTAATGTTCCAGTGTCATCTAATCGTGTTCATTTACGTTCATGAAATGCTCCTGCTCCATCTGGTAATGTACGCATATGCTCATGTAATGTTCCTGTCATCTAGTCATGTACACATATGTTCATGTAATGCTCCTGCTCTATCTAGTATGTACACTTACGTTCGTGTAATGCTCCTGCTCTATCTATCAATGTACACATACGTTCATGTAATGCTCCTGCTCCATCTAGTAATGTACACATTTGCTCATGTAATGTTCCTGTGTCATCTAGTCATGTACACGTACATTCATGTAATGCTCCTGTTCTATCTAATAATGTACACATATGTTAATATTCATGTACCATCTAGTAATATACACATACGTTCATGTAATGTTCCTGCTCCATCTAGTAATATACACATATGTTCATGTAATGCTCCTGTGTCTTCTAGTAATGTACCCATATTTTCATGTAATACTCCTGTGCCATCTAGTAATATACACATACCTTCATGTAATGCTCTTGTGCCATCTAATAAAGTACACTTATGTTAAAGTAATGCTCTTGTGCCATCTAGTAAAGTACACTTATGTTAAAGTAATGCTCTTGTGCCATCTAGTAAAGTACACTTATGTTAAAGTAATGCTCCTGTGACATCTAGTAAAGTACACTTATGTTAAAGTATTGCTCCTGTGCCATCTAGTCATGTCACTATATCCTCCCATCTCCTCAAGCACTAACAAGTCACCAGTGTAACAAAATGATCTAGACATTTCTATTGAACCGCTTTCTTTGATTTTTATTTCCCCAGTTAATCCATAACACTGTAGTAGACACGGCCATTGTGTTTCCCCACCGCCTGGGACCTCCGTACAAGAGAGCCCTCAGGTCTCTCATGGTTGATCACTTGCAGAAAATTATCCAGGCTGATGGTGAGTTAAACTTTCTTTATTTCCAGAGCATTTCAAGCATGCATTCATTGATTTCCTTTGCAAAACATTCTCATCCGCTGTGTTATGTATGTGTGTGAATTATAATGAGAGAAAGTATATATGTACATGCACATGTGTAAGTACAGAATGCGGGGAGACTTAATGTGTATGTGCACATGGACTCATACACCACAATGTGTGTGTACACACGCCCTCCCTTTCAATTTTTGTCTGTCTGCATGTGTGTGTGTGTGTGTTAAAGTTGGTTAATTACTTTTCAAATGTCAGATGACATAAATGAAGTGTAGTGAACACGTTGAAGATGACAGACAAGAGTATGACAACATAATAAAGCCAGCAAGAGATGGGAGGAGCTAGATGTGCAAGCTCAGAACAGGTCACTGTGAACTCTTTACATGTCCTCACCAAATGTCTCTGAGACTCTGCTATACGCAACAGTGTAGCACTTAAGAAAACATCAGAGCACATTCAACACACACCCCACCTCCCGATTCACCAGAGAGAGAATAGAAATCTGACCTATCGGAGCTGCTCTATAAGATAAATTGTTCATGACTCATGTTGGAGTAGACGCAGCAAACATTGCTGGAGTAGACAAATAGCAAACATTGCTGGAGTAGACAAATAGCAAACATTGCTGGAGTAGACAAATAGCAAACATTGCTGGAGTAGACAAATAGCAAACATTGCTGGAGTAGACAAATAGCAAACATTGCTGGAGTAGATAAATAGCAAACATTGCTGGAGTAGACAAATAGCAAACATTGCTGGAGTAGACAAATAGCAAACATTGCTGGAGTAGACAAATAGCAAACATTGCTGGAGTAGACAAATAGCAAACATTGCTGGAGTAGACAAATAGCAAACATTGCTGGAGTAGACAAATAGCAAACATTGCTGGAGTAGACAAATAGCAAACATTGCTGGAGTAGACAAATAGCAAACATTGCTGGAGTAGACAAATAGCAAACATTGCTGGAGTAGACAAATAGCAAACATTGCTGGAGTAGACAAATAGCAAACATTGCTGGAGTAGACAAATAGCAAACATTGCTGGAGTAGACAAATAGCAAACATTGCTGGAGTAGACAAATAGCAAACATTGCTGGAGTAGACAAATAGCAAACATTGCTGGAGTAGACAAATAGCAAACATTGCTGGAGTAGACAAATAGCAAACATTGCTGGAGTAGACAAATAGCAAACATTGCTGGAGTAGACAAATAGCAAACATTGCTGGAGTAGACAAATAGCAAACATTGCTGGAGTAGACAAATAGCAAACATTGCTGGAGTAGACAAATAGCAAACATTGCTGGAGTAGACAAATAGCAAACATTGCTGGAGTAGACAAATAGCAAACATTGCTGGAGTAGATATGAGGGACAGTAAATAAGTAATGCCTCCTATTTCTTCTTCTTCTGCGTTCATCTGGAGTGTTTTTTCACACATAATTGCGGTGTGTCTAGTTATGCACCCCTGGGCCAAAACCCTTAGGCCAACACATCCGACATTAGCGGGCATTTTTTAAATCACGTTAGCCATCCTGGGGGGGGGGGGGGGGGGGGGGCTCTTACTGTTGTGGTGCTGTCCACATCCCAGCTGGTCAAGTTAGAACAGTCGAAGACATCTCGGTCAACCCTCAAGGGAAGGCAGGGGCAGACCATGGGCATTCTCCGCCATCCAAGGAGGTTTCCATAATTGTAGAGCTGGCACATAGCGCTCTGAGACTGGGCTCACCCAAGGAATTGCCACGTCCTGCTTATGGCTGCTTTCCTCACTTCCATGTATTGGGTATTTCGTTCGCCACTGGCTGCTCCCCATGCAAACCAGGAACAGTCAGTCTGCAGACGACATCCACTCTGCAGCTTTCACTTTGGACTTCCACGTAATGGATTCGCTAGCCAAGCTTCCATTTTGCGTTAATGAGACGTTTCTCCACCTTTGATTACACTCACTCAATTAGTTTTTTTTATAAAGACTTGCTTCGTAACCATTGTGTGCGATTGGGGCGCTTTTTCACCTTTAGTAACACTCACGAGGTAGGCTACATGTGCTGCCAGCTCAGCACCTTACCTCCATGCAGTAGAGAGCGAGTGACGGCCAGGCCTTCTCATCCGGGGGATCCCTCATATCCCCCAGCTGAGAGCCGTAGAACAGGTGTCTGGACCAAGCATGTAGCAGGCTCTGTATCTCACCTCCATTTCGCAGTGGTTGAGTATTGGCCCTGCCCTCACATCCGTGGGATATTAACTAAAAGGCATTCAGCCATATCCCTCAGCTAAGAGCCGTAGAATAGTGTCTGGACAAAGAGTGTAGTGGTATCATGCGCCTGATTCGGACTTGAGTGCTATGGATTTGCATACCCTAGCCTTTGACTGCCTGTCCCCAGTCTACCTGCAGAGCAGCAGGTGTGTATCTCTTTTAGTCTGGTTCCTATCCCTTGACCTGTCCGACATGGAAGACCCTATCAGTAGCTGTGCTACCACCGGCATAGCTCTTAGGGTTATTGGAACACGCAAATCCCTATACCATGGCAAGGTGGAGACACGTCAGAGAGGCAACTAATTTAATGAGCCATTCACGGTTTCACCATGAGACAGTGTGAACTTAGACATGCATGGCTTAATCTCTGAGACAAGCATATGACTCCATATGATCAAACAGATATCTTCTTCTTCTTCCTCTGCGTTCATCCGGAGTGTTTTTTCAGATGTGGTTACGGTGTGTCTCTTTAGGCACCCTTGGGCCGAAACCCTTAGGCTAACACATCCGGCTTGAGCTTGCATTTTTCACCTGGTTAGCATTCCTGGGGACTCTCACTTTTGTGGTGCCGTCCACATCCCAGCTGGTCAAGTTAGAACAGTCAAATACTTCACGGTCAGCCCTCAAAGGAAGGCAGGGACAGTCCATGGCATTTTCCACCATCCAGGGCAGCTCCCATAGTTGCAGAGCTGACACATAGTGCTCTGGTGCTGGGCTCACCGAGGGGATCGTCACGTCCTGCTCATGGCTGCTTTGATTCCTCACTTCAATATATTGGGCATTTCATTTGCTACGGGCTGCTCCCCGCACAAACGAGGCCGGTCTGCAGACAGTATCCACTCAGCGAGCTTTTGATTTGGACATGTGCTGTTCGTTGTGCTACTATGAGCTGTTCCGGGCACGACGGACATTCGGAAAACTAGCTAGTCAGAGCTGTTCCAGACACAAGGGCATTCAGAAAACTAGATAGTCAGAGCTGTTTCGGGCACAACGGACATTTGGAAAACTAGCTAGTCAGAACTGTTCCGGTCACAAAGACATTCGGAAAACTAGATAGTCAGAGCTGTTCCGGGCACGTAAAACATTTCACACTGACGTTTTTGCGTTGTGCCAGTTTTAATTTGCCACCTTTAGGCCTGCACATCTGACTTTGGCAGGCGTTTTTGATCATGTTAACCGTCCTGGGGGTTTCGAGAGACATTTTTTGGTGGTGTCACTCACATCTCAGCTGGTCACGGTAGAATAGTCAAAGACATCACGGTCAACCCTCAAGGGAAGACAGGGGCAGACCATGGGCATTCCCCACTATCCAAGGAGGCTTCCATAAATGCAGTGCCGGCACATGGTGCTCTGAGACTGGGCTCATCCTAGGAATTGCCACATCCTGCTCATGGCTGCCTTAATTCCTCACTTCCATGTATTGGGCATTTGGTTTTGCCACTAGTCACTCCCCACACAAATCAGGGACAGACAGTCTGCGGACGACATCCACTCATCAAGCTTTCGCTTTGGACTTCCATTTCCTGTTTTTGAGATGTTTTTCCACCTTTTGACTACGCTCACTCTATGAGTGTAGATACAGACTTTCATTGTAACCACTTCGTGCGACTGGACCGCTTTGCCACCTTAAGTACCGCTCACGAGGTAGGCAACATGTGCTGCCGGCTCAGAACACTACCTCCATGCATCAGTGGGCGAGTGACAGCCAGGACCTCTCATCCGGGGATCCCTCATATCCCCCAGCTGAGAGCCTTCGAACAGGTATCTGAACTAAGCATACAGCATGCTCAGTATCTCACCTCCATTTTTGCAGTAGGTGAGTATCGGCCCGGCTCTCACATCCGAGGGTTTATAGCTTAGAGGTGTTCAGCCATAACCCTCAGCTGAGAGCCTTGTATGTGTACGGACAAAGAATTTCTGCCTTCGTGCGCCTGATTTGAACTTTTGTCTGCTGTCCTCAGTCTACCTGCAGAGCAGCAGGTTGTGCCTCTCTTGGTCTGGCCCCTAACCCAAGTCCTGTCCGACATATAGTTGTGCTTCCGTCGGCTTGGCTCTTGGGGTCATTAGGACACGCAAGCCGCCCCACCCCCATCATGGCAAGGTGGAAACACATGGGGGGGGGGGGGGGGGGGGGACCAGATATCTGTTGGACAGATGGACTATTCACACACACACAGGCCAAGAGTAGCAATCGCTCAGCGCTCCCTTGCTACCCAGTGATACATGCAAAACCACTGGATGCCTACCGACGAGCTTCCAAGCTATGCCAGGCAGGACTGACCGAAAAGCTATACCAGCTTACTGACTGCAGGCCACTACCATCAAGAGAGAGTGAGCGCTTATCAAGACTTTGTTGAACAGTTGTACAAATTTGCTCTTTCGCCCGCTCAAACCACGACTTTGGCTTCACGATGCGGATACATTCTCGAAACGCCTGCCTCGCTAGCATGCGTGGCTGGGAAGATCCCGATTGAGTGCACCTCACACAGCCATCCGAGACAATGAACGCTAGACACGGAACTGATCTTGCGAACCAGACCAGCCCTCACATGCCTCCTATTTTATTTCTATGTAAATACTTTATCGATGTGAAATATATTAATTTAGCAGGATTCCTCATGCACTATTCTGCACTATATATCACTACCAACCTGTTTCAGTCACAGGTTGCGCAACAGTAACAGTTTAAAAATGGCCACCAAAGAAGTTCGGTTAAAGCAATGTAATGTCATAGAATTCCTCAATGCTGAATGCAAGACCCTGATTCACATCCACGAAAGTTTGAGTATTGTTTATGGAGATTCAACAGGGAATGTTAACACTGTCCGACATTAGGTACGTCTTTGTGACGAAGCTGAAGTAGGTCAATCCTCACTGGCTGACACAAAGTGGACTGGCCGTCTGTTAACCACATTGACTCCACACAACATCCATCGAGTTGATGACATCATTCATTGTGGCCGTCGGGTATCAGTGGATGAATTGCGTTCCATATTGTAAAGGCATTGCCTAGACCAGTGGTTCTCAACCGGTGGGGAATTCCCCCCCCCCCCCCCAAGGGGGAATTTTAGGGTTTCCAGGGGGGGAATGAAGATCATTTCAAGATCGCATTAATACAAGAACCGATTACTTGATATTTCTTTTCCCTTCATACTTTACAGCTATGCACGTCTCATCCTTCTAAAATTCATTTTATAAAGTAAGTAGACCCACAAATCACGTTTTATGTGGATGTCTAGACCTGTTTTAACATATTTACCTTCCATTTTTACGTATACTGTGTAAGGGTGGGGGGATTTTAGGTAGAAAATATGAAGGAGGGGGGATGACGTTCTTAAAATATGGTGAAGGGGGGCACAGGCCAAAAAAGGTTGAGAACCACTGGCCTAGACCATCATTAAAAACCTGGGTTATTCAAAGTTTTCACTATGAGGACACCGAGACTCTTAAACGCGCCAGTATAGGAAAAAGGACATAAATGTTTACTGTGCAGGAATACATGCTCTTGTGAGAAAATAGCAAAAATTATAGCGATTAACGGAGACTTAAGTTGAGAGATACATTTTTGAAGTAGATTTGGGGCTTCATTTCAATGTGAATTTTGTCTTCTTTTTTTTTTCCTATTGAGTGAAATTAAAAATTACAAGGCATTACTTATTGACCGACCCTCGTACATAGAAAACAATGCTGGAGTAGGCAAATAGCAAACATTGCTGGAGTAGACAAATAGCAAACATTGCTGGGGTACACAAATAGCAAACATTGCTGGAGTAGACAAATAGCAAACATTGGTGGAGTAGACAAATAGCAAACATTGGTGGAGTACACAAATAGCAAACATTGCTGGAGTAGACAAATAGCAAACATTGGTGGAGTACACAAATAGCAAACATTGCTGGGGTACACAAATAGCAAACATTGCTGGGGTACACAAATAGCAAACATTGCTGGAGTAGACAAATAGCAAACATTGCTGGAGTAGACAAATAGCAAACATTGCTGGAGTAGACAAATAGCAAACATTGCTGGAGTAGACAAATAGCAAACATTGCTGGAGTAGACAAATAGCAAACATTGCTGGAGTAGACAAATAGCAAACATTGCTGGAGTAGACAAATAGCAAACATTGCTGGAGTAGACAAATAGCAAACATTGCTGGGGTACACAAATAGCAAACATTGCTGGAGTAGACAAATAGCAAACATTGCTGGAGTAGACAAATAGCAAACATTGCTGGAGTAGACAAATAGCAAACATTGCTGGAGTAGACAAATAGCAAACATTGCTGGGGTACACAAATAGCAAACATTGCTGGGGTAGACAAATAGCAAACATTGCTGGGGTAGACAAATAGCAAACATTGCTGGAGTAGACAAATAGCAAACATTGCTGGAGTAGACAAATAGCAAGCATTGTTCGAGTAGACACAGCAAACATTGATTGCCAAACAACAACAGGAAACAGGTCAGGTGTTATATGTCATAAATGATATGTAGTCTCATGGTTATGTCAGCAATATTAGTAGTCCGAAGCTGATGCAAGCAGGGCACAGGTAGCCATTTCAGCACATAAATAGCTGTTGACAATTAATTCCAGAAGTATTTTGCTTTCTCAGACAGTGGACATGACAGCAAAGAGGATGCTGTGGCTTGCATGCAGCTGATGGTCTACAAAGTGAAGAATGATGTCAAAAGACGAATGTGACCGACCTTGACAGTTAACTCTATTTAGTTGTGAATTAGATATTTGATTATAATCCATCATGTGTATTCATAACACAAAGTTGACACCATTAAAGATTCTCATTCTCTCTCTCTCTCTCTCTCTCTCTCTCTCTCTCTCTTTCTGTCTCTCTCTCTCTCTCTCTCTCTCTCTCTCTCTCTCTCTCTCTCTCTCTCTCTCTCTCTCTCTCTCTCTCTCTCTCTCTCTCTCTCTCTCTCTCTCTCTCTCTCTCTTTTCTATGTATACCATTCCTTTTTTTCCTTTAGAATTTAAATCTTTTATATACAAGAACTGCTTTGCCAGAATTTTTAATATAATTCACAATCAGTGTGCCAGTTTGACATGTCTTGAGTATGAAACTGTGACTTGTGAAAAAATGACAAAGGAACAGTTATGAACAGTCAGTTGGTAAGATCTGGAAGATTTATCATCAAAATTAAAAGAAAATACCCAGCACTTTACGAACACTGATCCCAAATATACATACAAATGTGCCTAGACGAGTTGAAGGTGAGCAGCTGTAGTAGGTTTTAATCTGAACATTGTCAACTAATCATATCTGTGTTTGTGTCCTATGTCTCATATTCTGCAATCTAAAGGAATGCTGTTGATTCTTTGCTATAACACTGTGTATTATTATGAAAGGTTCTGCATGCTTCCCTTTGTCAGCTATTTCATATTTAGTCATTAACAAACAAACAAACTTTGTTTTCTAAGGTTATAAATTAGTAATCTAGAAATAATGGACCTGTTTACACTGGATAGGACACAAATTGAGAAGAGCTATTAATAGTATAACTGGAAAATCCTTTCTCTGGAACCCACAGGGAAAGAGAAATAGCAGATCTGAGGACACATGGAGAAGAGAATTCACAAGAAATTTGTAATGTGGGGAAGACACACGGAGAAGAGAATTCACGAGAGATTTATAATGTGGAGAAGAGAATTAACGAGAAATTTATAATGTGGAGAAGAGAATTCACGAGAGATTTATAATGTGGAGAAGACACACAGAGAAGAGAATTCACAGGAGATTTATAATGTGGAGAAGACACACGGAGAAGAGAATTCACAGGAGGTTTATAATGTGGAGAAGACACACGGAGAAGAGAATTCACGGGAGATTTATAATGTGAAGAAGACACACGGAGAAGAGAATTCATGGGAGATTTATAATGTGGAGAAGACACACTGAGAAGAGAATTCACGGGAGATTTATAATGTGGAGAAGACACACGGAGAAGAGAATTCACGGGAGATTTATTATGTGGAGAAGACACACAGAGAAGAGAATTCACGGGAGATTTATAATGTGGAGAAGACATGAAGGAAACTGTAGCAGAGAACAACAAATAGGAGGGCTTGGCATGAGTTGCTTGAGGGTCTATACTTCATATGGGGAGGGGTCAAGGGGATAAAAGGCAGAAGAACTAAATTGAATGCATTAATTTACACTCCAGCGGTTGTGTCCACTGTGGTATTACCTAAATCTTTACTACTAAACTGAATGCATTAATTTACACTCCAGAGGTTGTGTCCACTATGGAATTACCTAAATCTTTACTACTTGACCTTTCCACAACTTGGTAGTATCATACTCCATTACAGTGGTCACAATGACCTGGGAAATAAGAAGAACATACTAAAGCAGAATACACAAAACAGTAAAAGGACAGGCCTTACAGGAAGAGAGGTCCAATAGATTCTCATCAACAGTTCCAGAGAAATCTGGCTGATCAGATGGGAAAAAGTAATGATATGTCAAACACTTATTGAAATACCCCATCCCCGGGAAGGTTAACCCGGTCAACAAATGCCCGCTGAAGTCGGATGTGTCGGCCTAACGGCGCAAGAACGCAGCTCTGCTGTAAACAGGCACAACGCAATCACGTCCGAAAAAAAACTCCGGATGAACGAAGAAGAAGAAGAAAGAAGAAATACCCCATTAAAAATTCAGTTACTACATCCATGACTTTAGTGAAACAAACCAATCTCATTTTCCCAGAATTGAACAGAGAAATCCCCAGCATACATCAGCATGCGCAAACATTGTTCTCACCCTTAAAACCAACTTTCTCTTCAAGTACCCTGTACTTTCAAACACAGGGGGGGGGGGGGGGGGGGGCTATCCAGCCTCCTCCAACAGTTACTAACTCACTGGATCAGCTGCGGATGAGGACAAGCACCATTGCACAAATGGCATGGGACTACCAAGAGTAGACAACTCAGTAACATTGGGATCAATAACATATGCCCTTTAGTCACACTTTTCATAACCTGAAATCTCTGGGCCTTAGTATATTCCATATTATTTGTGGTTTTTACAAGTGTTTCCACACTTGTTTCTTCCTTTGTTTCTTGGATATGGTCTCTTAATGCCATGCAACACTTTCAGCTTTTCTGTTGTTTTATTTTTGTATTTACTTTTCATTTCATTTTTTTAGTTTCTTTTCATTTCCTGAGCACTATTTTATACTTTTCCATTTAGTTTTAAGTTTAACATAGCTGCTATGTGTTTTTTATGTCCAGTATTGACATATTGTTTACGTTGTTGTCTTTGTAAAGGTCCTGTATGTTTTCTGTGTCCATTATATCGGTTCAATGTGTTTGTCATGGTTTCTGCCCGCTGCTCAAGAAAGTGTATAGCTCAGTATTATCGCATGTAAAGAAAATTAGGCAAAGATGTACTTGGATTTCAATACAACACAATCTACAGTCTTTAGAGCTGTGCAAGTCTCTAATTATGCATGGAATGTTTGTTATACAGAGGGGAGCATGTGAAATAGAAAATAAGTTAAGTTACTGGAAACAATCTGATACAAAATAACTTGCTTCTAAACATTCTGACATTTCAAATGGTTTTAACAGTTCATAAATTATTGTTTTCTGTACCCGTTTCAAGAATTGCTGGTGACATTACAGTGGAGTTGCAATTTATCAGTGGTTTCACATGGCAGATTTAGTCCAGTTGCAGTGTTTCAATGTACAGCAGACTTCATTGTTCATTTATATATTCACTTTTCTAGGATTCTGTGCATTATATTCTTGTGTTCATTACGGGTGTCCTACATTCTGTTGGTATTATTTTGTAACAATTATTATTATCATATTTTGTGAGAGTGGGACATGTCATTAAAAGTCCATATGACCTTACAATTGTTGCTGTTGTTGTTAGCCACAAGCAGTGATACAGTTGTGGCAGATTATATTCTGACATACTTCAAGCAGCCACAAGCAGTGATACAGTTGTGGCAGATTATATTCTGACATACTTCAAGCAGACTGAATCAAACATTGAATGAAATGACTCAGTACTTCATTATCATCATGTGCCATGCTGATAACTGTGGACCGTCATGGTTGGCCAACAGTCTCTGTTCAGCTCTGTGTTCTTGTCCTGGTTATGCCATGTGGCCAAGCCATCCAGGTGTTTATCTCTTGGCTATTTTCCCCTTCAAGTTTGCCTGTTGTCACAAGTTTTCCAGTTTTCTTTCTCCTCATAATATGCCCACACAATACTTGACTGCCTCTGCTTAATGTTTCTAATCAATTTTACAGTGTTAATCAGTTTCTTGAGAGATTGTCTCATTTGTTTTACTGTTTGCCCATGGTATTCTTTGCATTGTCCTCTGAAACCACATTTCCTGCCATTATATGTTTCTCAGTTTATCTGCTTATTGTCCTTGCTTCACTTGCATACAATAGTACAGGTTCTATATAACATTTTAACATTCTTATTGCAATTGGCAGCTTTTTATTGGTATTTTTCTCTTTTGTGAAAGGCTACTGATTCTGGTTCTAACATCTACAATGTATCGTCATCAAACATAGTTCAACTGATTCACCTGTTTAAGAATGTTCCAATTGACTGTATTGTTGTATATCTTTCTTCTTAGAGGTGACCATCATTTCTGCTTTCTTCCAGTTTAATTCTAACCCTAGATGCTCACAGTGCATTCACTAAATGCTCCAGATCCTGATTATTGTCTGCAGTCAATAGTGTATCATCTGCAAATCTTATGTTGTTGATGTAATGTCCTCCTATTCCTCTCATGTCTTTCAAATTCCTAATATTTTCACTTTAGATATATAAACGGTCTGGTGTTGCACAACTCTCTTGGTTGGTTGATATTGAAAGGTTTAAATTTTTATGGCAGTTTGTTGTTTCCAATATATGTTCTTTACAAGTATAAGGTTTTTGACATCAGTTTGTAGATCTACCTGCATCTTTATCATGTAGGCGTGACTTACTTTGTCAAAACCTTAATGTAGCTAATAAAGCCAAGATCTGGGCGTTTGTTTACTTCTGTCAATGGCACTGTTCATGTTCTCAGCAAATACACAGCATTTGTTGTGCTATTTTCTTCTACAAACGCACATTGTTCTTCTTTTTCTGGTGGTATTTTCTTCACAACCTTTGCGTGTTGATTCTCGGCAAAATCTTTCTGATGTGACTCATTTTGTTCGTTGTTCCATGTTGGTCACATTCTGATTTTGTCTGGATGGCAGTCAACATAGATTCACATCAGTCAAGAGACATACTTCTGCAAATGCATGCATATTATTCCAGCACTTTTAGTTACTGCAAACTATAAATAAAAGAAATGTGACTTTCGATAATTTAGCAATATCTATGTTGGTGTGAAACAAACTGCGCTCACGTTTCATTGCTGTCAATATGAAATTGACTGCTTTTACACACATTGTACAGATGTGTTCATATATTGATTTCATTGTCCAGGTATCATTGTATCTCTTCATATATGAATTTGTACTTTCATACAACAGTTTGCACTTTGTTCACATTTTGTACTGGTTTCGTCTAACATGCAGTACATACATTTTGAAAGTAATTGAATACTGCTTTCATGTTGCTGTTGTTGTTTTTTTTTTTTTTACAATAACTATTATAGTTGTCCATAAATTGTT
This sequence comes from Cepaea nemoralis, assembly GCA_014155875.1. Lineage (NCBI taxonomy): Eukaryota > Metazoa > Mollusca > Gastropoda > Stylommatophora > Helicidae > Cepaea > Cepaea nemoralis. Next base: position 763,946 of record JACEFZ010017415.1, on the reverse strand, counting down.
TGTCATAACATCACTCTCAATAAAATTCTGATGGAAATATGTTATTTAATTGTTTTGCTTATCTTCAGTTGAGTTGAGCTAAGAATCGATCAGCATCACTGTGCTGAGGACATTCCGATAGACGCTCCATCCCCTCATTCAACAGCCAGCGAAAAGTCACACTACTAATCGTTCCCACCACTATCCGATTGAAAGTTCTCCTGGTCTACCCTCTCAGTTTTGAGATTCTACCAGAAACCCTGCCAATCCCCCGCAATCTCATCCTTTCCACACACGGGTTCTCAATCTGTTCCTCCACCTGGTCCCACAGGCACACGACCACCTCCCTCTTGTCAGTAAGTAATCTATCACCAAAGAGTACATTCCCTGCCAGCCTATCAGCCTGTTCATTCCCTCCACACCCCCTCATGGCCAGGGCAAAAAACCCATACAATTTTCACAATCTCCTACCTCTGAAGCGAGGTGAGCCATTCCACACGAAACATTCTCCACCTTACTAAACATACTCCTTGAGTCTGTGATGAAGACAGTGTGTGTTGCAATGGTCCTCTAACCAATGGAATGCTACTGTTACTGCCTCCACCTCCATTCTCATGCTGGAGGTCATAGCTTCATGTGCCAGACTCTCCTGTTTTAAGAATCGTCCATTAGCCTTCGCAGTGAAACCCCAACCACTCTGACTGTTTCTCACCACTGACCATCAATATAGATCACTATGTCACATTGATGTGTGTCACTCTGGACAGTTGTTACACCTCAAACTCTGCAGCCTGCTGCCCATTCTCTGCACTCTTGGCCCAGTGTCACTATTAGATTGTGCCTGTCTATCATGTCTTCCGGTACTTCAACCCACTTTTTCAATATTTCTGCCTGTGCCATCCAGGACCTGCCTCATCTTAGTCTATGTCCCTTGACCATATCCATGGCTTCGTGCAGGGGGTGATGCCTATCTGCAGCAACTCTCACGTACCACTTGGCTTGAAGGACCCTACGCCTATCCACCATTGCTGGTAGCGCCAGGATATACCTCATGCATATAATTGGTTCCTCTCTCTTGTTCATAACATATATAGACAACATATATAAAGAAACCAGCCAAACAGAGACAGCAAGAATACCGCATGACGAGAACACAGAAGAAGAAGCATCTACAAATCGAACCATTAGCGAACTCCTGTTTGCGAACGACCAAGCACTAATAGCAAAATCAGAAGCTGAATTACAAGACCACATGAATAGTCTAAACGAAATGTGTAGGGAACACAACATGAATATTAGCACAAGCAAAATAGAGGTAATGACTATAACTAAAGAAGAACAAGCAACAACAATTCACCTAAATGAACATCCCTTGAAACAAGTAAAGAGTTTCAAGTACCTAGGAAGTATAATATCATCAAATGGCAGATCAGAAGACGAGATCGAAAATAGGTGCAATAAGGCAAACCAACTCATTGGACAAATGACACCAATACTAAAGAACAAACATGTATCAATAACTACTAAGAAAGCACTTTACAACACAATCTTCTTACCAACTCTATGCTATCAATGCCAAATCTTGACAATGACAGAAAAAGAGAAAAGAAAAATCTCAACAGAAATGAGATTCCTGAGAATGCTCAATGTATCAAGAAGAGATAAGATCAGAAATGAAGAAATCAGGACTAAAGTGGGGGTTAAAGCAGCACTAGATTTTATTAGAAAGCAGCAAGTCAAATGATTTGGCCATGCAAGTAGATTACCAGTCAACGGCATACCACAACAAGCAGTGATGTACAGACCAGATGGAAACAGAGGAAGAGGCCGACCACGTAAACGTTGGATGGAGGGAATAGCAGAGTCCATGGGAATAGCGATATAAGAAGCCCATAATCGGGCACTCTCACGATGTTTATACTTCACCTCGACACCGCAAGGTACAAGAGGAACATGATGAGATGATGATATAATTGGTGTGTCCTTTGTGCACCCCAGGATCACCCGCATAGCCGCCGTATTCTGTATGCGCTCCAACCTTTCAAGCTGGCTCTTTGATACTGTCAGCAGCCCCAAACCATACTCAATCACATATATTATTAACTGCTGAAAGAGCCTGTAAAGCTTTCTCTGCTCTACCCCGGTTGCTACCATCGCCCTCAATGCATTTATTCCCCTACTTATCTTCAACTCTTCGTCTCGTACAGTTTATAGCTCATTTGATATTGTGTTTGTATCCTTCGCTGAAAATATAATTAATACAAAGTTTTACTTCCTACTACATGGTAGAGCATTATCAGACATAGTATATGTGAAGAAGGAGTTGAGCTGTAGAGCCAGGGACATTACCATCATGTCAGCCGGAGAATTTCAGTTTGAATACAAGCTCATGGTTACTGCTGAACTCAGTCTAGTTCTTGTTCTTTGTTGGCTGTCACATAACCACATCTGTCTCTCTTGTAATATTGGCAGTGCATCTCAGGTGTCTCCTGTCACCATACAATTTGACCCTCTGCTAAACTGCAGACTCAATCTAGTTCTTGTTCTTTGTTGGCTGTCAAACAACCGCATCTGTCTCTCTTGTAATGTTGGCAGTACATTTCAGGTGTCTCCTGTCTCCATACACGTTGACCCTCAGCTACACTGCAGACTTCATGTTCAGATCTCATTTAGCTGACAGCCTTAGTGGGCGTGTCCTGTGTGATTTGCCCTCTCGCATGATGCATATCAGTGTGTGGAATTCTCATTCTATTGTTCAGGTTCTGACACTGAAGCAAGCTGTAGAGGACAGACACTTTGGTGAGGCTTCAAAGCCAGGCTATAGGCTAACAACCTGATGATGCTGTTGTACAGATTGTATTTGAGTCTGCAGTTGTTGGTTCTTCCTCTGAGGATTATCTTCTCTTTCAAGAAGACGATCATGATTTCAGTGCGAGGATGACATCAAAGAATGGACTGGGAAGAACATGTTACACTCAACAATTATGGCTACAGTTGAAGATCTGTTGGTGCTGATCTTCGTTGTGAAGGTGGCAACTAATCTTATTATTTTTTTTTTTTAGTGTTGCATAACGCTTACAGGACGTTGCAGTCAACACCAGCATTTTTCAGCTGCTGTTAATGTACTAGGCAAGTTTTATGTTCAGTAGTTTGCCATTGCTTTCTGAACGACCGGCTCCCATACCAACACGTTATAACACAACGCGACACGGTCTGCTGCACAAATCAGTCGCAGCTGCGTTTCGAACGCTTCGTCCCGGGAAGGTTAACCCGGTCAACAAATGCCCGCAGAAGTCGGATGTGTCGGCCTAACGGCGCAAGAACGCAGCTCTGCTGTAAACAGGCACAACGCAATCACGTCCGGAAAAAAAACCGGATGAACGAAGAAGAAGAAGAAGAACGCTTCGTAAGCGGCTCACGAACTACGTCCACAAGCACGTATATTACTCTTCTTGCGTTGGTGGTAGTTTTGTTGTTCTCATTCCTCTATCACTGATATGCTATTGTTTGAGAATTGTCCAGTGGTCACTGAAATTACCACTGAATACCACAAGGCATATCTTGCACATCTTAATGTCTAAAGGCAGGATGCTGCTACTTGGGTCAATATTTCTAAGTGTTTGTGAAAGGAAGATTTATTTCCTTGCTGGCAGTTTTCATTAAACATGTTTCGTTGATTCCCGATTCTAATGTTGAAAATACTCCCATTATAATCGCATATAATATAACCACATATGCTATCAATGTAAATTGCGACAAACCCATCGTTAAACCTGTAACAGTATACGAGTATTCTAACAGAACAATTGTGCATCAAATGTCAAGAGCTGAATATTGAAGAAGGATGGCTACTAAAGACGATAAAACAAAGAAAACTGAAATATTTTGGTCACTTTAAACGTCATGAAAGTTTGGAGAGAACAATAATGAATAATGGATGGGTATATGGAGAGGAAGAGGAAGGCCAAAGAGAAGATGGATGTAGGATGTGGCAGATGATCTCCAGATGGGTGTATCAGATGCGGGACATCTTGCTTATGATCGAGAAGGTTTTTGGAAAGTTGTTATTGGAGCGAGGTTCTGCAAAGGGCATGCTACTGAATGAATGAATATATATATATATATATATATATATATATATATATATATATATATATATATATATATATATATATATATATATATATATATATATATATAATCTAACTCCTGAAAGATTAAAAAGTCTAGATGGTATCCCAGCAGAAACTATAAAAGACAACATGAACACATCAGCTGAATTACTGCACACAATATTTAGTAGAGTTGTGGAGACAGGAAATAACCAGCAGCAGACTGGAGAGGATTCCGACCAAACCGATACTGCACTGAAGAGATAACTGTATTAAGCTAATAACAGAGCAAAGCATTGAAATGAATTTACCGCTTAATATTGCATTTGTGGGCTATGAAAATGCCTTTAACGGTATTGTTAAGGAATCTCTTTGCGAATTGAGAGGCACAGTAGGATCCCACAGAATATCATTAACTTAATAAAGGCAGCATATGAGGACATGACACGTAGTGTTCTCAGTGGCGTGCAGAGGTTTTTTGATGCCCGGGGCCAACCCCTTGATTGGATGCCCCTAAACTGTTCTTTCCCTAATTCATCCCTCCTCCCCTCCCACTGCACTGTGCTGCCCCCTCTCCCTAATTGGATGCCCCCCTCCCGGCTGGATGCCCGGAGCCGTCGCGCCCCCCTTTGCACGCCACTGTTTCTTCTTAAAGGAAAACTAACAAATACGTTAGAAATGAGAACAGGGATACGAAAGTAAAACCTGTTATCACCTTTATTACTCTTAATAACTATACTATAGACTAGATTGACTGACTGGCACCTTGCCGTCTTGACAGGACGATAGTTTGTGAAATGGAGATATATATACCGCTCCATAACACAAAGCCTGGGCTGAATTTAGAGACCATGTGTTGCCCATGCAGCATGATTCCTCTCTCGGCCTGTCTAGTGTACTCCAGAGGAAAGGTAACACCAATACGTCTGGAACAAGACAAGCTGCAGAAGCTACCGGATCAGCAAAGCAATGCTCTAACTGTCCGCCTGTCGGAGCTTCGATCCTAGACCAGTTGCCAACCAAGGTTTAGGGTCTGGTCTGTCCTGCCATGACATTTAGTCTTTAGGTTGCATTTCCTCGCTTGTACCCTCCCAATTGCGCTCCTCAGCCCGAAACCGTTGCCACAATGTGGGATGTCGGGTTTCAGTCTAGATTATGAAGACAACAACAACTATGATCAGAAATGGGGGTTACGCATTCTGATAGAACAGCTTGATGATCTGGACTTCGTTGGCGGTATGTATGTCCTTCTGTCCCACACACGAAATAAGATGCCAAATAAATTAAACACACTCAATGGGAGATCACCACAATTAGGTCTTTAAGTTCATAGGCATTAATACAAAGATAATGAGAATAAATCGAGCAAATGACAACTCTTAATATCTTCCTTGTTGAAACCTCACTTCAAGTGGTGCAATCATACGCATTATTAGGTAGAGGTTTTTGGAGTCTCCATAGCAAAGTGGTCAAACCGCCTGACTCGGGCTCCGAAGGTTGTGGGTTCGATTCCTAGCCGCATCCTTCGGTTCATGAGTGCATTTTGTCAGAGACTTCCGAGGGTCGTCGCTGGAGCTACGTAGTTTGTGCTTTTTGCGACGCTTTCTGCGCTGCGGAAGAGACTGAGTCGTATGGGATAAAAACCCGGTGCAATGCTTGCTTACTTGCGTTCGTTGGCTGTGAACTCCAGCGGGAAGTCCTGTATGTCCGATGAAGACATCCTGTTGTCCAACATCAGTGTGATGTCATACCGGACTGAGGTTTGCGTGAGTATCCATCGTCCTATGTCTAGCTTATTGGTGTGCAGACTGGTGGTTCCTCGCCGTGCAGGCAGATACTCTCCGATTTCGGAAGAATCAGCGATCCTACTACGTTAGCCAGGACCCCGAAGGGACCTGTTGCCCAGGACGCACGACTAGGACGTGTTGGTAGGTCTTGGCCAGTATAAAACCTGACCCTGGTGCCTTGGAAACACCCCTGCGTCCCACCCGGTGCAACGAAGTTGGCCCTATCGACTTTTAAGCGATTTTCTTTAAGGTAGTAGTTTTAAAAAAGGAGAGAAAGCTAAAGATATTACCAAAGATATAAAATAATACCAGAAGCAAGAGGATCCTTCAAAGCACTGGGATATTTGCAGAAGTCAACAGGAATGACATCTAGAACCTAACTTACAACACTGAAGTATAACGTGTCAGGCCAAAGCTCATGTGTGCGGGTCAGAAACACGGAGAACGCCTAACATAATTGCTAATCAACTGTAAACATTCAGTAAATGGTGCCCCGCACAGAACAGAAAGACTACAGCGTGGTGCTCATGTGGCGGAATAAACAAATCCCTGTCAATCAAGAGATAGGGAATAAGAGCTGCGGGACACAAGCCTTTTTAGTTCCCTATATTATGCAGTGTAGCTGCAATATCCAACCATACATGATCTACGAAGGGTTGGGCAAGAGTGAGTTGAGAGCCTATGCTCTATTGTTGTTGTTGTTGTTGTTGTTGTTGTTGTTGTTGTTGTTGTTGTTGTTGCGATCGCCCGCTTTGAACTTAAGAATAGTCCATACACGAGCTACTACTTCTAATAGCACTGGACTGATTTTTCCGTGTGGATTATCTTTCCTATTACCAGTGCCCCTCACCATCAGTCGAACCCGCTCCGATTTTTGAAGTACTTGTAATTTCGTCCCCAAATCAAGGACGAGAAATCATGATTTTGTTCAACTGGCCGGTAAAATACCAAATGAACTAATTAAAGAACAACAGACACCAAGAGACTGGGGAAACGCCATAATTATTCCAGTTTGGAAAAACACAGGCAATAAAAGATACCCCACAATACAGAGGTATTTCCCTTTTGAGTCATACTGGGAAAATATTTTGCTAAATTCTTGAGAAAAGATTACGAACTACTATAGAACACCAGCTAAGAGAAACACAACTTTGATTTAGGAAAATAAAAGGATGCACAGATGCCACTTTTGCTCTTAGACAACTTATAAAAACATCAATCGAATTTAATGAAACACTCTACTTAGCTTTTGTCGACCAAGAATAGGCATTTGGAAGAGTAGATAGAAACAAGCTGTGGGAAATCCTTGAACGATATGGAGTGAGTACACATCTAACAAACCTATGTAGAAGCTTATATAACAACAATGAATGCTAAGTGAGAACAACTTGAGGACATTCAGAACAATTCACCATAAGATCCGGAGTACCACAAGGTTGTGTCCTGTCCCCTCTCTTGTTCATAACCTATATAGACAACATATGTAAAGAAACCAGCCAAATAGAGACCCCAAGAACACCGCATGACGAACAGAACACAGAAGAAGAACCATCGGCAAATTACACTATTAAAGAACCCCTATTTGCGGACGATCAAGCACTAATAGCAAAATCAGAAGCAGAATTACAAGACCACATGAACAGCCTAAACGAAATCTCTAAGGAACATAACATGAAAATTAGCACAAGTAAAATAGAAGTGATAACTATAATCAAAGAAGAAAAACTACATCGTCGTAGCCACACCAAAACCTTGTATAGATGGAATGACATAGACCAAGCATCTCAAATTGACTTTATTCTAATTAGGAAATCAGACAGAAGACTATTATTAGATTCAAGACCACTCCCAAATACAGATGTTGATACTGGTCACAAACCAGTCATAATTTTTTTTAAAAATAAGACTTCAACATACAGGAAAATAAGAAACAAAAAGGTAACAACTCATGTCATCATTTATAGGAGGCTTCAGGAAAATAGGTTAAAGACGAATTCAATCAAGACATTAAAAACCTACATAAGATCATCCCTGATGACCACTCAAGCGTAGATAAGGAATGGACAATTTTCAAGGTTGCCATGCTCGACACACTAGAAAATAAATGTGGAACAAAGAAAGTAGGGCAGGACAAAAGGTTAAGAACAGCCTTTTTGAACAACGAAGTTAAAGATAGCATATTCAAAAAGAAAGTAGCGTTCAAAAAGTTGATGACAACTAAATCTGAACAAGACTATGTTACTTATAGAATAGCACGACGTAATGCCAAACGAACTGTCAAGTTGTTAGAGACCACTAGGGTAGACTAGGGACAGAAGAGGGGCAAGGACTGATAGGACATAGAGATAGGACCTCTATAAAGAGATTGACAGAGTAGAGGCAACACCCCAGCTATGACGTAAGAATAGTTATAAGAATACCCGTGACGACGTAAAACAGTAGTAGAACTTTAGGGTGAACAAGTACTAGACGAGAGTACTACGTGACAAATAGAACAGCACGAAGTGTTGCTGACCGTACGGGGGATTGTGACCACGTAGGCAAGCGACAGGCTGAGTTGGGGCAGACAGCTACGAGACGGCTTCCCGACAGGACTTGTGTTTTCCGACAGCCTATATCGAGTGTAGTGAACACATGTTATATTAGCGAGAGAGTTGATTGTGTTTATTGCTATATATGCTGTGTGAAGAGAGGCGACCATTGTATTCATTTGACAGGCCGATAACGCCTTGTCGCAAGTGTGTGATTATCAGGCTTTGCCTGTAATAAGATCTTTGAAACCATCTGTACAAGTGAAGTTATCTGTGAGGTATAGATGAAGTCGCGAGAATGCCTGTGCGTGTAATGTAAGACTGTGACACGAACAATTAGAGCATCTAAAGATGAATCCTGGAGAATATACGGTGAACAGACGGCGACCCTTAGCAAAGTCGTTTTATTTTTTGCATATCCTTTACAGGACATCGCTGTCAACACCAGCATCTTTCAGCTGTATGTTGATTTCTTGGCAAGATTACGCTCAGTAGTTTGCCATTGCTTTTTGAGCGGCCGGCTCACATACCTCGTAAGTTACCGATGCGATTCGAACCACTGCTGATTCTCACCGTCATCACGTTACCCACGAGAGTATACGAGATTACGGAGAAATGCCATAACCTCTACGCCACAAAGCCGGCTTAGCAAAGACTACCCAAGAGAATTTTATAAGCGTGTCAACACAATGAGAAACAGAGATGCATGCTACAACCCAACCACCATCATAAACAGTAAAAGAGGTACACTGATATTTAATCCACAACAAAGACTAGCAATGTGGGCAGAATACTTTCAAGAACTACTTAACCCCACACATAATATAGAAAACCTCACGTTTGTGCCTAAAAGCCAGGGACAGCAAGAACCAAATTTCATACCTGGAGAAGTCAAAGCAGTTATACAGAAAAGTCCTAAAAACAAATCACCGGGTCCAGATGGAATAACCACAGAAGCTATTCAGGCCTGTTGGAAAACAGGAGTTAAATGGCTAACAAGACTTTTTAATATAGCATGGGAAGAAAGAAAAGTCCCAGATGATTGGCAATAGGCAATAATAGTACCAATATGGAAAAAGAAAGGCAATATGAGAGAGTGCGAAACATACAGAGGTATATCACTCCTGAGCCATATAGGGAAAATGTATGCAAAACTATTGAAACAAAGAGCTAGATCATTGGTTCTCAACCTTTTTTGGCCCGTGCCCCCCTTCACTATATTTTCAGAACCGCATTCCCCCCCCCCCCCCCCCCACCCTTTTTGTATTTCCTACCTAAAAATTTGGCGCGTGCCCCCCTTCACCATATTTTCAGAACGTCATTCCCTCCTTTCGTATTTCCTACCTAAAAATCCCCCCCCCCCTTTCTGCCCCTACACAGTATACGTAATAATGGAAGCACATACTAAAACAAGTTTAGACATCCACAATGTCATAATCGCCCCACCAGTTCTACCGCGTCGTCGTCAACGACGCCTGGCAATTACGGCCAGGTCCGCCTGTGAGCGACACTAATCACGCTGTGACAGGAATGGTCAGTCGGTGCATGCGTGGGACATGAAGCCCACGCAGGGACACAACCCCGACTAGCGAGAACTCACAGCGGTTAGCGCCAGACGGCTTGGGACGGTTGTACAGGACAGGCGGATTGAATGATGCTCGTATGACTTGTGTGTATGAACGCTAATAGATAGAACGCCTGTGAGTATAGGAGACTGTGCGCCTGGTATGTAGTATTGTGAGTTGTATACATTGCATTTATATATATATTGATTGTATTATGGCATCGATATTGTAATTGCGCGATGCATGTAATGGTAGTGATGAGTGAGAAGTGTGAATAAAATGTTTGAATTGTATTTGCAGTGTGTCACGTAAAGTCATTCGGTGACAGTGTTTGCATCACATCTGTTAGTGATTACGAGCCTATGTTATTGCTGAATGCAAGATTCTGACACACATAAAACGTGATTTGCGGGTCTACTTACTTTATAAAATGAATTTTAGAAGGGTGAGAAGTACAGAACCGTAAAGTATGAAGGGAAAAACAAGATCAAGTAATCGGTTCTTGTATTAACGCTATCTTGAAATAATCTTCACCTCCCCCCCCCCCCCTGGAAACCCCAAAATTTCCCTCTGGGTGGGGGGGGGGGGCGGATTCCCCACCGGTTGAGAACCACTGAGCTAGACCCATAGTTGAACAACAGTTAAACAAAGTACAATTCGGTTTTCAGAAAGGTAAAAGTTGCATTGACGCACTATTTACACTTAGACAAATATGTGAAAAAAACTATCGAATATAGTGACTGGCAGAATATTGTGTTTGTAGATCAGGAAAAGGCTTTTGATAGAGTAGACAGATACAAATTATGGACCATCCTTGAAGACTACGGGATACAAGGGCAACTACTAGAAAACATCATAGCCATGTACCACTCGAGCCGAAGTGCAGTAAGAACACAAGAAGGTATATCAGATATGTTCACAGTCAATTCAGGAGTGAGGCAGGGATGTGTGCTCTCTGCCCTGCTATTTAATATCTACATGGACAGAATATCCAAAGAAGCAAGTCTTGACAGAACAGATTCAGAAAATTTAGAACTCTTTACTCCAGATGAAACAACTGATCCACAGGAAATAAATGAACTTCTATTTGCAGACGATCAGTGCCTGTTTTATAGCGACGAGGGCAGACTGCAAAATCATATTAATAATCTGAGTTCAACATGCAGGAGATACAATATGAGTATAAATACAGCCAAAACCGAAGTAATGCGAGTTAGCAGATCGCCGGGCCCACTAAGTATACAGATAAATAGCACAACTCTGAAACAAGTTAAAGAATTCAAATATCTTGGAAGTATGATCACAGAAGATGGCAGATTGGACAGAGAAATCGAAATCAGATGTCAGAAAGCTAGTGCACTTACATACCAACTATCACCCTTACTGAAACATCCAAATATACCCATGTCCGCAAAACGACAGATAATAAACAGCATATTCACACCAACCCTATGCTACCAATCTCAAACCTGGACTTTATCCAAATTACACCTTCGCAAAATCAACACCTGCGAAATGAGATGCCTGAGGAGAGCTGCCAACTTAACAATCCGAGACCGAGTAAGAAATGCTATTATCAGACAGACTATGGGATCAAAACCTTGTGCCACATTTATTGAAAGACAGAAGATCAAGTGGTTTGGCCATGTCGTTAGAATGCAACACCAGCAACTACTATCACTGGCCTTACATCAATGATCATCTGCGACGAGACCACGAGGACGTCCAAGAAGGAAATGGATTGACGACATCAAAGACATTGTACAATCAAACGGAATGACACTATCCAGTGCCGCCCACCGGGCGCTGGAACGCAAATTATTCCTCCCCACGACGCTTGACGGCAGAAGTGGAAGATGATGATGATGATGAAAGAAGAAAAAACAACATCGATTCACCTAAACGAACACCCCCTGAAACAAGTAAAGAGTTTCAAGTAGCTAGGATGTGTATCATAAAATGGCAAATCAAAAGAAAGATTGACAATAGATACAATAAGGCAAACCAACTCATTGGACAATATCAAGAAGAGAGGAGACCAGAAATTGAAGAAATCATGACTAAAGTGGGGGTTTCGGTAGCACTGGATTGTATTAGAATACAGCAAATTAAATGGTTTGGCCATGCAAATAGGTTACCAACTAACTGTATACCACAGCAAGCAATAATATACAGACCAGATTGAAGCAGAGGAAGAGACCGACCACGTAAATGATGGACGGAGGGAATAACACAGTCCATGGGAATATCGATACATGAAGCCCATAAGCACCTCGACACCGCAAGGTATAAGAGGAACATGAGATTAGATTAGACCAGTGTAGGAGTCGAACCTGCTACTTCGGCTTCAGCACATTGGAAATCTATACTATAACAATGATCTTGTTACCGAACTATTACATGGAATTAAAGTGGCAATGTACGCTGGTGACCTGGTCGTATGGGGCACACATGAAGATGAATCATTGACCATCAGCCCGCTATAAAAAAAAAACTGTGGATGCATTAGTTACATGGACAAATAGATGATGTGTCAGCATAACCACTGACATGTGCAGCACCACTCTATTTACCCTCTCTTCACAACAAACGACAGACGTCATCCAGCTGAGAGGAATATCCCTAAGAGAAGATACAGAAACAACATACCTTAGAGCAGTGTTTCCCAACCTTTTTTGTCCTGTGCCCCACCTAAGCCTTTCTAAAATTCTTACGATTTTTCTATATTATTTTAATTATTAGTAATTATTTAAATTTAGTGAGATCCGTGCGCTTGATGCTTGCTGCAAAGAGATTTTATGTCGAATTGCCCCCCCCCCCCTTGTGGGGCATGGGCCCCACGTTGGGAAACACTGTCTTAGAGTAACATTTGATGACAGGCTGACACAGAGAAAGCACATAATAAAGCAATAGCAAAAGCCGGAAGGAAAATAGCCATCCTGAGAAAACTAAGTGGAACAACATGGGGAGCCAGTGGGAAAATACTTAGCAAAGTTTATCAACAGAGCATACGACCACGCCTGGAATATTGATCAACTGCGTGGTGTTCAGCATAAAAAACCAAGCTACAAGAGCTGGACAAGGTGCAAAATCAGGCACTTTGAGTAACCAGGGGAGGGATGAGATCAACCACTATAGTTGAGATGGGGGAAATGGAGAGAACACAAGCACTGACAGCGATGGGGTACGAAAACGCTAATACAAGTAGAAAAGTTCCTCAACATGGCAGACCACCCTATGAAGAACAGATTTGAAAACCTTTGCTATGGGGCGGTTGAGATGAAGCAGTTTTTACCCAACAGGCCATACGACTCTGTCGAGAAACCACTGATCTGCCTACATACTGTTGGTATCTCCCTGAAAACTATCACAGAATGAATTACACTGAAAGAGGACCGTAGACTATCACTACAAATCCAGACAAATATGAATGGAATATTTTACAATGAAGAACAGAAAGGTGTAAAACGCAGAACAGCCACCCACAACTTATTTGATGAAGAATACCCACAGGAACTCTGGATCCGAGTCTAAACAGATGGGTCAGCACAAAATGCTGTTCGAAATGGAGGAGCGGGAGTGTACATAGAATACTTAAATGATACTAGGGACACGGCTTGAGTACCAACAGGAAAGTACTGCCATAACTATGATGCAGAAATCCTGGCAGTCAAGATAGCAACAGAGAAATTATTAAATATTAACCTCTGTATGTGTGTGTGTGTGTGTGTGTGTGTGTGTGTGTGTGTGTGTGTGTGTGTGTGTGTGTGTGTGTGTGTGTGTGTGTGTGTGTGTGTTTGCGCGCACACACACACACGGTGCTATTGACAGATGTAAAATCGTTCTTGGCGTGTTCCTGTCTGGGAAATTGCCACTACTACTACTACTACTACTACTACTACTACTACTACTGCTGCTGCTGCTACTATTACTACTACTACTACTACTACTACTACTACTACTACTACTACTACTACTACTACTACTGTTACTGCTGCTGCTACTACTACTGACATCACTGCACTTGAGACATTCTCATTCGTGTTCCGTCCCCACTTTCAACAGCCAGCGAAGAGTTATACTACTAATCGTTCTCACTGCTATCTGATTAAAAGCTCTCCTGGTCTTCCCTCTTAGTTTTGAGTTTCTTCCAGAACTGATCCATTGCTGATCCCCCGCAATCTCATTCTTTCCACATATGGGTTCTCGGTCTGTTCCTCCACCTTCTCCACGTGGTCCCACAAGCGCGCCACCACCTGCCCCTTGTCCATAGGCAATCTACCACCAAGAGTTGCATTCCCTGCTAGCCTATCAGCTTGTAAATTCCCCCGTACCACGCATGGCCAGGGCAAAATATCCATATAATTCTCACAATCTGTGACCTCTGAAGCGACGAGAGCCATTCCACACGAAACATTCCTTTCTCCACCTTATTAAGCATTCTCTTTGAATCCGTTATGAATACAACGTGTGTTGCAGTAGTCTCCTCTAGCCACCTGGAATGCCGCGGTTGCTGCCTCCACCTCCATTCTCATGCTGGAAGTCGTAGTCTCATATGCCAGACTCTCCTTTTTCAAGACTCGTCCATTAGCCTTTGCAATAAAGCCCCAACCACTACGTCTGTTTCTAACCACTGACCCATCGGTGTAGATGACTATGTCACCTTGATGTGTGTTACTCTGGATCAGCTGTTGCACTTCAAACTCAGTGCTGCCCGCTGCCCATTCTCTGCACTCACAACCCAGTGTTATTATTACATTGTGCCAGTCCGTCATGTCTTCCGGAACTTCAACCCACTCTCTTTCACGATTGATTGTCTCTAGATCACACACCTGACTTATAGAAAGTTCTGCCTGTGCCATCCAGGACCTGCCTCGTCTTAGTCTATGACTCTTGACTATATCCATGGCTGCATGCAGCGGGTGATCCCTATCTGCAGCTACTCTCAGGTACCATGTGGCCTGAAGGGCCTTATGCCTATCCGTCATTGTTGGTAGCGCCAGGATATGCCTCATGCATATATATTATAATTGGTGTGTCCTTTGTGCATCCCATGATTAACCGCATGGTGGCATTCTGTATGCGCTCCGTTTCAAGCTGGCTCTTTGATGCTGTCAGAAGCCCCAAACCATACTCAATGACAGAAATTATTAACTGCTGAAAGAGCCTGTACAGCATTCTCTGGTTTACCCCAGTTGTCGCCATAGCCCCCAATGCATTAAATCCCCTACCAGCATTCATTATCAAAGCCTCCACATGATTCTTAAAAGACAAACACTTGTTAAAGGTGATACCCAAGTACTTCAATTTACTCTCTCGACTAAGAGGACATCCATTCAACATAATGCCTGGGACATCTGCCTTGGCAATCCGGTTATCCTGGGAATGCCTACACAACCGATGCCTTGTCTGGGTGTATAATGGCCCCTGCGTCCCAGAACCACTCTGCCACCCTATTTACTGCCACATGTAAGTCTTTCGCCAAACTGGCCCTGTCTCTGCCCTGCCTTTACACCAGCACATCATCTGCAAATGTCAAGATTCTACCCACATTTGGTGTCTCAATAGCTGCGATTTTGCTGGTGTAGAAATTAAAGAGCACTGGGGACAAGGCAGATCCCTGTGGCAACCCAGGTGTAGTAGTACAAGGGTAAGAAGTCCAGGAACCCATGCGCAGTGCAACCTTACGCTCATAAAGGACCGCCACAACCAATTTAACAAGGCAAGGGCAGACCTCCATGTCCAACAGTGTGTATATCAACCCATTATACCTTACCCTGTTACCGCCACTGTCTCTTGATTATCCTGGAAGCCCTCGTAGACATCAAATGCAAAAGTTGCAGCATTGGCCCAGGTGTCCTTCCCAGGCCGGTAACTCCCGAGTCCTTGGGGAAGTAGATTACGACTTTCCAAATGTCACTGGAGTCTGCGTGCTACTATTTTTTTGAGGACTTTACCATATGTGTTTTGCAGGGTTATGATTCGGTATCCATTAAGTCTGGAGTGATCCTTACCTGGCTTTGGGAGTGGGACCAGGTAGCTATGTAGCCAATCGTGGGGTACTTCCGCCGTGTTGATGCTTAATTTGAAACAAAGAGCCATCTCCTTCAAGTCTCCATCAGTTATGTTACTCATATGGGAGTACCTCACCCCATCCGGGCCTGGCGCTGTGTCTTTAGCCCGCTTCAGTACCCGTCTAATATCCTCCACCTTAATCTCACAGTCCTCCTTCCTAGTGACCCGTGACAAGGCTTCTCTGACGTTATCTCTAATAGCCCTATCTTGCTGATCCGTCTGTTTTAAAAATCGTGCAAGAAAAGCCTCCCATTTGTCCTTGTCAGTTGTCATAGGTCGGTTGTTATCATCACATGTTTATCAGGCATCGCCTGTCTCTTCATCTGCCGGTGCAGCCTCCAGAATTTACCCAATGTCATATCCCCACCGACTTCATTGATAAACTGTTCTCACTTGATCCTTTTGCCTCTGCTGCCTGGAGTTTAAAATCCTGCAACTTTACTTTTTTATATCATTCCGCCTCCTCCAATTCTGTGTCAACTGAATTGGTTGTTCTCCGCCCCTCTGCCAATTCCTTATGGCCGCCCTCTTTTCCCTCCATGAATTCTCCTACCTCTGGTGTCCACCATGGTGGTTGGGTGAAAATTCTTCTTGTTGGTTTAGATCTTCCCTGTGATCTAAGGCGCCCCAAGAGCGAAGAGTGGTCGCAATCATAACTGAATGCCCTGCGGGCTCATATAGCCCTAATTGTGCTGCACTTAGGTATGGAACAAAAGAAAAAGCAGCGGCTGCAGCAGGATATAACAATATGGACTGCAAACAATTAGGTATATTTAGCTCCTGCGAAAAGAAGAGACATACTTAACACAGACACCATGTACATACCTTACAAAGAACTCAATCATAACACAGGTGAACATGAAGTGTAACTTATCCAAAAGCAGAAACAATCAATAAATACAGTGGCGTCACTGGGGTTGGTGTCACCCAGTGCGGTAAACTCTTGGTGTCACCCCTCTAGACTTTCACCATGGTCTTCTTCCGAGTGTTCCTGTACCATATATAATCGCATATAGTAATGTTTGTAAAAATAAGTCAAAAAGTTAATAAGGACATAAGAAAGAAAACAAATTGAACAATATAACTTCAATACTTCAGGTAAAACATAAATAAAGAACTTCGACAAACTCGGACAAAGTTAAATTTTTGTTATTTAACATTAAAATTTCTGTTATTTAAAATTAAAAGTTTCCCATCCTGGTCTTCAAAGCTGCAAACCTGTCAATCACATCATCAAAATCAATATCTTTCACCATATCACTTTCAATTGATAATATAGCCAGATCAGAAAGTCTTGACTGTCCCATGGTTGATCGCAAATAGTTCTTTATAAGTTTCAGTTTTGAAAAGCTCCTCTCACATGAAGCCACAGACACACAGATCGTAAGAAATAGTTGTAGGCTTAGTGAGAGTATTGGGAGAGATTCAAGGAAATCCCAGTCAACTATGAATTTTAAAATATCAAATATTGACCAGTCTTTGGCTTTGTGGATATCAATATCTGCTGCCTTCAGGTGTCTTCTCAGCCTTGGTATTTCTTTTAAAAGCTCTACTTCGGATAGCTCATCATAGAAAGTGGTCAATTTTGGAACTGACACCAGCAACTCTTCTTCAGTTGCTGATAGAAGACTCTTGGCTTGAACAGCCTCAAACATATTTGCTACTTCCTTGATCGCTGTTGATCTGGTCTGGAGTTCAGAATGAAAACGATCAATACACTCCAGCATCGCCCTATTGTTTTCTTCTTGCATAGTGAGTCCAGCATCTGAAGCATCTCTGAGTTGTTCCCCTGCCATTCTCTTCTTGAACCTTAATCTTCTCTCTACTGTTATTCCAAATTGGTCTGCTTTTAAAAGTGCCTGTTCAATTGCATGCTCCACTAAGTGACTGCGCTTCTCCTGCAGAAAAAGTCTTAATGCCTCTAACTTGGTCACTACTTTGTCAAGAGTTAAGCCTTTAGTCTGCAGATACTGCTGTGTCAAATTAACTTCCTCAAGTACAGCAGCCCAAAAGTAAAGGTAGAACAGAAACGTGAAATCACAGACAGCCGGTAAAAGACCTTGTGCTGCACCTCTTGTTTCCACATTTTCACGAGGATCACATAGAGCTTCAATCGCCGCCACACATTCATCAAACTTATCTTTCACCGGTTTAACAGCAGCATGATGTGCACTCCAGCGTGTTGTTGATAGCCTTTTAATCGACATTGCAGTGTGTTCAATTAAAACATCCCATCGATGGGTGGAAGCAGCAAAGAAGGAATACATTCTCTCAAGAGTTCCAAAAAATGTTACACATAAAGCATTTTCAGCAAAAGAGTGTTGACCACACACGTTAAGCGAATGGTCCACGCATCCGTTAAAAATAGCGTTCTTATTCTTTCTTTTCAGAATGGCTTGAACACCTCCATGAATTCCAGACATTGTGGCAGCATTATCATAACCTTGAGCTCTGCACATCATTATGTCAAGTCCATCACTTTCTAGATTTTTTAAAATGTCTGAACTGAGGTCATCAGCTTTTTTCCCCTTTAAAGGGAAAAATCCTAGAAACACTTCTCTCACTTCAACTTCCCCATTGTGGATTTTCACATATCTGATCACCTCAGACATATGGTCAGTGTGTGATATGTCAGGTGTGCTGTCGAACATAATTCCAAAATACCTTGCAGCCTTTATATCCTTTACAAGAATTTCCTTCACATGATTTGCCAGAACAGTTATAAATTCATTCTGAGTTTCTGGTGAAAGATATGATACAGATGCTTTTACTGTTACAGATGTAGTTCGCTTTAATCTCATTAGGTGCTCTTTCATCACAGGGTCATATTTAGAAAGCATCTCAACCATCTCAAGAAAGTTTCCTTTATTCAACGAAGATGCATCTTCCTTATGGCCACGAAATGCCAGATTTTGCTTAGCAAAGAAACAATGTGATATCAAGCAACCTGTGCAAGATATCCCTCCATTTTTTTAAATCCCTATCCATTACAGCAACACTGTCGGCATCAATTGTTTTGTGCAGCTTAAGGCCTGCTGCCAATGTTTTCCATTTTTCAAGGCAACCTAGATGGTCATCCGATATCTCATGATTATGTAATTTTGGGCTCAGCTTCCACCACTGCTGAAACCCAGTGACAAATTTTAATATTTGTTCTGTTACATTAACAGCAAAGAGTCTGCAGCAAAAGCAGTATAATTTCTCACTGACGAGCGAGTAAACCATCCATGACCGCAGTATTTTCTCACCATTTGGCATCGTCTTGTAGAACCATTCTTTTGACAGCTGGCGCACATCTCCTGTAGTCTTTGCACCTTGCCTTGTCACAGTACTGAAAGGCCCATCCTTGTTCTGAAAAGAACAACTTCCTCTTTTGATAATTTCAACTCGAAAATGATCTGGAACTGGTGCATTCCAGAAAGAAGCATCAGATAAAATATTCCAATTTTTCTCATCCACTTGACTCATCACATTTACAGTATTATGACGGGAATCATTTTCAGCATGCATTTCTGTTTCAACTTCATCCACTGCTATTTCATTATGTATTTCTGCATCAATCTCGTGATTCTCTTCCATTTCTGGCTCTAGTTGCTCTTTTGAAGAATGCATGCTGTCAGCATGGGAGGAATCCTTATCAATTGTAGATTGAGGAAGAACGTCTTTTGATGAACCTTGTCCATCACTTGGTCTCTTGACATATTGAAGCATGAATCCAGGTAGTGATTTTAGTGATTCACATCTTTTCTTCTTTGCTTTTCGCTGCTCGCATCCACTAGGCCTCTTTGATTTGTGCACTCCATGTGGCATGATGGAATATTCTAAAATAATAAATCTATAATAAATTAGGGACTTAAAAATATACAACTAAACAAAAAGATATAATATAAATATATAAAATCTGTATAAATAATTATAATCCAAACATTTATGATTTATTCATAATTTAATAAATATAGTTATTTAGGTTAAATTGCGTTGTTTACCGTAGAATTAAAATGTAATTAAAAAATTATTATGTACACTAAAAAGAACCGTCTAAAAAAGAAAACTTGTCATACAAAATATTAAATTTTTTAAATATTGTCCATGGAAGTTACAACTTTTTTATTTCATTGTAACAAGTTTGAGTGGATTGTAACTTTTTTACTGGCTAATGGAGTATTGAACATACCAACCTGCATACGATGCGGATGGCAAATGCTGCAAGGCACAATTAATGGATTCATATACAAATGTAACCGGCGGTCAACAATATTCGTTGCAACACTTCTTCTTAACTTTAATCAGGAAGTTTTGTCGCCAATGCACGACTGTCATTTCATGACATATATTTTATTATTTTATATTGCGAATTGCTGGCGAATGTCAGTAACCGCATCAATTATTGGGGGGATCTGCGTGTGGCAGTCTCAACAGTGACTCGTTGGTTCGAAAAATTACACAACCGTTATTTATTTTTCTATTTACTTCTTTTTAATTAAAAAATTAAATTAAAAAATTAAAATATAAATTATTCAGACAGAAAAACGTGTGTATGCCGTAATTATTAATTTATTGTAGTAGTAAACTACTAGTATACTATAGTATAGTAATACTAACTTTTTTAAGTGGAAGCCTGCCGCTGTTTTTCTCCTTTAAAATTTATGCCCTGTCCTAATTAATTTACTTTAAAATATTTATATTTTAGTGATATTGATACAATTATAAAATTTCGAAAAAATAATTATTTACATAAAAAACGAACCTGTAAACAACGTCTGTCATTTTCTGCAACCACGTGACTCCACACGTCATTAATTGGCGCGTTTGCAAATGACCCACGATTCTACTCCGACTCCCAGCAGCTCTGAGCTCTGAGTCTTATTCATTTAAGCACCAGACGCTCTGCATGGTGGCACCCTGTGCCTGCTCATGTATTTAACAATGAACGGTTATGAAACCCGACTAGACAGAGCTATGTCTGCTTTGTCAAATTTGCAATTTTTTTTATTTTGGTGTCACCCCTTGATGGTGTCACCCGGTGCGGCCCGCACCCCCCTAGTGACGCCCCTGAATAAATATATAACATGAAATAATAAAATACAAAAATAAGTACTACAGGACGCAAAGGACGGCCGACGTTTCGATTCTAAGAATCTTTGTCATTGATTGATTGATCTAGGAACCGACGTCACAGCATTCGGGACATTCCCATAAGCGCTCCGTACCCATCCTCAGCAACCAGCGAAGAGTTCCAACACTAATAGTTCCAGTAGCAATCTGATTATATGTCCGTCTCGCCTTTCCTCTGAGCGTCGAGCGTCGGCCAGATCCCCTCGTCACTCCTCGCTGCCTCATTCTAACCAGACTATGGTGATCCATTTGCTCCTCCGATGTGTACACGTGCTCCCACAAGGCCGCAACCACATCTGCCCTGTCATGCATCAATACTCCACCAAGTTCTGCCGAGCCAGCCAATCTGTCCGCCTGTTCATTCCCCAGCACACCGGCATGCCCAGGAGAAAAGATCCAGGTGATGCTTGCTACCCGTGACCTCCGAAGCGAAGCAAGCCACTCTGCACGAAGCTTGCCTGTTCTCACCCTTCTCAGCATGCTTTCTGAGTCAGTTACAATCACAATATGTGTATGTATCGTGTTTTCTATCCAGCGGAAAGCTGCACTGACCGCCTCCACCTCCATTCTTAAGCTAGATGTAGTGTCATCATACGCCAGGCTCTCCTGCACCAAACGCCGACCATTAGTTTTTGCCAAGAACCCCCAAGCACTTCTCCTACCTCTCAACACCGACCCATCCGTGTAGATAATCACATCACCCGTGCGAGAATTTTCCTGAATTAATTGCTGAATTTCCACTTCCGTGGCCCCTGCTGGCCACTCCCTGCACTCCCGGCTCAATGTGATTATAACTCTGCACAAGTCTGACTGCACGGCTGGCACTCTGACCCACTCCTCTCCTCGCCTGTTCTCCAAGGGGCACACCTGTCTGATCGTATCCTCCGCCTGAGCCATCCATGATTTCCCTCTTATCAGTCTCTGACCCTTAACTACGTCCAGCGCCTCATGCAACGGGTGATCTGTGTCTGCAGCTACTCTGAGGTATGCCTTCGCTTGCATCACCTTGTGCCTACCAGCAACAGTAGGCAGACCAAGGATGTAACGCATACACACTACTGGAGTGTCTCTGGTGCATCCCAGAATGACCCGCATAGCTTCATTCTGTATGCGCTCTAATTTCATCCAGCTGACTCTTTGAGACAGTGAGCAGTCCTAGTCCATAATCAATCACTGAGAGGATCAAGTGCTGGTATAGTGTGAAAAGCATTCTCTGCTCTATGTCCATTGCAGCCATAGTTTTAAGTGCATTGAGTCCCTTTTGAGATCTTGTCACAACCGTCTCCACATGGTCCTTGAAGGACAGACTCCTGTCAAATGTGATTCCCAGATACTTCAGTTTGTTCTCTCTGTTGACGCTTCTACCATCTATCGTGAGGCTTGGGGTATCATCTCTCACAATCCTGTTGTCCAGAGAGCACCACAACACAGCTGCCTTTTCCGGGTTGATGACAGCACTCATATGTCAATGAATCTTTGTCAATGACAAGACAACATAAACAGATAAAAAACACACAATAGAATAGGCACAACTGCTAGGTTCCCATTTGAATGTTGCTTTCTAAATGTGGCTTAGTTTCAGAAAGCATCTAGAATAGTATTACGAAATCATATGGGGAGTCAACAGTAATTGTATCTGATTAGTGCTGTGCACTCATAAAAGACTGCCTAAATGACATAGGGGAAAGAAAAAAACACACACACACACAAAATTAAAACCTGATGTTAAAAAAATAATAAATCCAGAAATCAAATACTTTCAGGTGTCTACAAAACAAGACATCTTGTTTGACATTTGTATCAGTCAGTACTATCATCAACAGAATAAGCACACCTAATATAATGCTTAGTCTAAGTTGTTTTTTATGTCCCCCCCCCCCCCCCCCCCCCCAAAAAAAAAAACAACTATTTTATTTTAAAGAAAAACTAAACTGTTGAATGCTTTCTGCTATGAATGTTTGAGATTTAGTGCACAAGGAGTTACCCGGGACACATAATCCAACATTAAGGAGAGAATCCTTCAACAAAGTCATAAAGGTCGGACATTCACAATTTATTCACTTTTAGTCCCATTTTTTAAATTTTCTTCCAATAAAATAACAAAACCGTGTTAAACTTAATTAGTATACTGCCAGCTTAGGCCAAACGAGCTTTTGCCAAGCGCTCTGACACATCCTTCCAGTCAGCAACATGAAAGATTGCTTTCACGTAATCTGGTCGCACATTTTTGTACTGAAGATACAGATAGTAGGCACGTTCCCAAACATCAATTCCAAACAAGGGTATTAAACCTGTTGCTGTCTGAAGAGGGTCTTGATTGTCACAAGTAGCAATATGTAAGTGACCATTAACTGGGCTGTAACCCAGATAGCCGCATCCTGATCCTTGGATGGCCACAGAAGCAACAAGCTCGGACTTCATACGTTCAAATGAAGTAAAGTCATCTTTAATCTGATCCAAGAGATCGATTTCTGGCTCTCCGCTACCTTTAAGGCTTAAGTTCTGCCAGAAGATGTTATGCTATGGTTAATGTGTCCTCCGCCATTAAATTTCAGGGCTGGCTGGAGACTGATAATCATTCAGGTCACCTTTCTGTGTAGCTTCTGCTAGTTTCTCCAGGCAGCGCGAGGACGAGCATGCTCCCCAGACCTCTTGAGTGTTCGTGACACATTCGACCATTCAACGTCTTCACCTTCTCTTTCATGCGTCCATGACCAGGCGAGCGTCTACTACTAGCCTCTAAGCTATCATGGCGCCCGGGATAATACGTGTGCCCTTTTTAATAATAAAAAACAAAAATTAAGGCACCGCAGTGGCTAGTAGTATGCCTGCCGGTCCAGTGGATCTGTGTTCGAATCCTCATCGAGGCAAATTGTTGTAAATGACCTAGTCTCCCAGGACTACCCGATCTAAAATGGGTGCCAGGAAATATCTTATAATACATAGATGGCCGGTGTGATATTGACCAGGCCACCCCTACAGTGCCGATTAATCTACAAATAGTAAATAGATTGGTTTAGCACATGACCAATGCGTGTAAAAAAAAAAAAAAGGCCCCTTTACCTTCTTACTTTTATGATAAAATAAATATCCAATACTCCTCAAATCGTATAAAACGACCATTTACTTAATCTTAAGTTATTTAAGGTTATGTATTCCTATATTATTCTAAGAATATCATAATAATAATATGCTACTTATTAATTATTACACGTGTTTTTGTGAACTTAGCGTGGTAATTTGATTCTTGACACTTGTACAATTTGTAAATGCTGCGTAGGTTGGGTTTTGCCTGTGAAGACTTTGACATTATTTCACTTAATATTAGTTTCTTTTCTTCAAAGATTTAACGAAGTGATTCCACGATCTGTGTCTATCAAGCCATCCCGTGTTTGTTCAAGCCGATGATTGTTTTCAGGGAAACAAATGAAAAACGAGCACACGGCCAGGATGTGTTGTGAAGCTCTTCTGTGGCAGATATTGACGGTGGCTAAGTTGTGAAGCTCTTGTATCTTGGAGTGTTCGTGGTGATATTCCTGGGATCAAACTCACGTGGGACAAGTGGAGTATCTCCGTTAAAATAGTTGCGTGATCTTCGAGTGAATTTTATCTACTACAGTGGCATGGCTAAACGACAGAGGATTTCTGGTGATACTGCTAAGCAGCCAGCAGGGAAAAAGCAGAAGAAAGATATTGTATTACAACCTGTTATAACATCTGATGCGAAGGTTCATAGACAGGTTAGTTTTCTTTTAGGAATTTTTAATTTTAAGATTTTTAATTTTTAGTAGTGGCGTTCTCTAAATTACTATTACTATTCATTATATTTATATTAATGCAACTCAACCTGCATGAATGTTACCTCTTGAAAGTTGAAAGACCAAATCTAGCGGAACCTCATTGAAATGTGCATCAATTCTAAGACGAGATATAAAAAAATTATTAATGTTTAATGTTTGTGAGTTAATCATATCAGTTGACATGAAGAAATGCTGTAGACTGTTGTTTTGTTAGGAGGTTCGATCATGATTTTAAATTTGAGTATTTACTAATGAGACCACCACAGTAGATCTAGTAAATAGGCCTTGAAAAACAATCTAATATAATAGTTTAGTACCTCAATGATGCCTGTATGTCGGTTCTAAGTGAAGAATGCATTTTTGTGAAGGTGAAACGAGTTAGGATTTCTCATGTTCCTCATACGTTTTTGGAACTCTCCAGTGTGTCCATTACCTCCACCACCTGTCTGTGCGTGTCTGTGCATGCGAGATTGTCTCAAACGGACATAAGAAAACTGACTTCAAAAATATGTTCCGTCATGTTAAATAAATGATTAAATAATAGAACAAGTATACAAATAAATTATTATTAATCTTTAAACTTGTATTCACTTCAACTTTAGTAGTTCAAATTGCATGATTTGAGTAATCAGATCGATATAGGGAGTGCTAGCATCAAAGAGGAGTGGTTACACAGCTATCTGATTCTCTTGCTGAAGCCTGGCAAAGACCACACAAAAATTCAGTGATATCGAGTTATAAGTATAACCATGCAAAATACAATAGGTAAGCTGCTGGAGAAGTTAATTGCCAGGAAAATATCAAGCCAGCTAGAGAGGCAAGGTTTTTTCCCACCTACCCTGCGAGGGTACCATCCAAAAAGAGAAACCTGGACCAATGCAGCAGTTTTTGCCCATGACATCTATGAAGGTTTCCACTCAGGCGTTGAAACCTATTCGGCAGCAATTGATCTTGAGGACGCGTACAACAGAGTACCATTGGATTTTTTAATGCTTCAGCTTCTTGAACTCAAGATAAATCCTTTCCTCCTGAGTTGGATCGCTGCAGCCCTCTTCCAACGGAAAAGTAGTTTTTAGATGTGGCAGTTGGACTTCGGAACCAACAACAATATATCCTGGCCTATCACAGGTATCATCATTATCTCCGGTACTGTTCAACGCCTACACTGTGAGAATCACCAGCGAGCAGATCACGGGACCAGGGAGGACATTTGTCATATGCCGATGATGTTTTAGTGTATCATCAGGATAAGGATAGAGATCAGGCTGCTGCGGAACTACACACCAATCTCATAAGTACTTGGTGTGTTGAAGCTGGGGCAGTGGTCAACCCAACAAGGGCAACAGTGACATGGTTCTCTTTGAATAATCGTATTGTCAACACTCCAACACCAACTGTAAAGCTGTGTTCAGAGACTGTGTAAAGAACGCAGGCAATGAACTACCTGGGGATACGTTTTGATCGAAGCCTTGCTTATATTGAGCACATAGACCAGGTGATAACAAAGGCCAAGCGGGGTTTGGCTGCTATGCGGGTGATGGCAGCAAACTGAGCAGCGCCATCTATGTCTTCTGTACGAAGGGCTGGTCATGTCTGTTGTTGAGTATGCGATGGCTATCCTGACTCTCGAGCCGTAAGCAAATAGAAAGGATGGAAAGGATACAGAACAAAGCCATGCGCATTATTCTTGGATGTACAAGACATGCAGCATGCAGGGCGATGCGCGACCTTCTTGATTTTCCAACCATTGAAGATAGAATACAAATTTGCAGAGCACGTGCAAACACACAACATCCACTGCATAGTGAAATTAGGAAGGTGAAGGATAGTAGGTTAAAAAGAGGAAGGTCGTGGATGAGTCAAGCCGAGGACATTCTTCAACAGGTATGTTCACTTGAGGACTTAGAACCTGACGAGAAGTGGGTACAAGTGCCAACATATTTCTGTATGTCTCTTTCAGTCTGCATCCAACTAGACAGACAATGCAGACAAGAAAATCTGGCTACTGTGGAGGCGGAAGTGCAAGCTTTGATTTTCGAGAATTCGTTAGACGGTGATGCTGTCATATACACAGATGGGTCGGTTGTCCGACATGTGAGAAGCTCATGGGCTTTTACGGCGCAGGCCGGAGGGAGAATTGTGAAGGAGGACTCTGGTGCTTTTGCTGAAACCACAAGTAGCCAGACTTTGGAAGTCATGGCAGTAAGTAAAGCAATAACATGGCTCGAGACACAGACATTCACTAGGGCATGTTTCCTTAGCGACTCAATGAGTATGCTCAAGAGGATAGAGATGGGGTGGATTCGAAGAGTGGTTGCTGTCTCTGGAGTGGTCTCGGCTGGCAAAGATTAGTTTCATCTTCGTGCCAGGGCATGCAGGAGTACAAGGAAATGATCGGGCTGACAAGCTCGCCGGTAAGGCTACTGTGGAGGGCGGACGCGCTATGGACCAGGCTGACATTCTGAATGCTCTATGAGAAGTAAGACTATTGCGAGAACCAAGCGATGACTGAATCTACAACCGTGGTCAGACTGCGAGAACTGCAAATTAAAAGAGGCATTGCCAAACAAGAACACTGCGCAGGAAGCCAAAGAAGATTGATTAACCAACACTGAACTGGTGTCGTGAGCCGCTACACGCTGCGGGATTTGCTGAGGAGGGGATCCGAGCACTTATGGACTGAATGGTTCGATGTGCAATGAGGATGATCTGTTGACTAACTAACAATTCACAAAGGCACATCTTCGCAGAAAACTTGTTTTTCAACCACAATTCGAGCAAGTTTTTAGTGATGAAACTATGCTGATTCAGGGGCGATATTTTATATGGCAATTAAACTTCACATTAAACAAAGACATCTATTGGATCCATCGATTCTGACACTCGATCACTCCGTCGCTGCCTAGGGAATGTGCCTCCCTGCAGCTTCCACAGATCCATAGAGCACATTTTATTCGCAAGCTTCGAGTTTCTCGGTTCTATATTTTAGTTCATAATTGTTAATATGTTTTATTATATCACCTAATAAATTTGGAAAAAATGAAGAAAAAAAAATACCCGGCGGGGAACAGAACCCCAGTCTCCCGCGTGACAGGCGGAATACTTACCACTATGCTATCGAGGGCACAATGATTACTCCACAAAGATTTATAATATAGTTGCGGGTCATAGGCGGATTATGAAAAGGGAGCCACTATTCACAAAATTTTATGAATAATACAAGCCGCTATACACAAAAATTTGTGGCTGGTCATGTGATTATTCGGCACAAAATTTTGTGAATAGTACGAGCTACCACAAAAATTTGAAGAAGACTATTATTCTCTCTTCTTGTCTGTCTTTTTTTTTTTTTTTTGCAAGTTCTTTTTCTTCAAACCTCACAAAGAGAATAATTGTCGACAAGGACATACAGTGATATTTTATTTGGCAAATAAAATTCTTGCTAAACAAAGACATCTATTTGATTCATCGGAGACTCAATCACTCCGTCGTTGCCAGGGGGATCTCCACCCGGCAGCTACCGCAGATCCATAGAGCACACTATATTCAGATGCTTTGAGTTTCTCAGTTCTATATTTTAGTTCCTAAAACAAGCAACTAGAAAGTCGCTTAGAAGCCCTGGAGATGTGGATATACAGACGAATAGGTCGTATTTCATGGAAACAAAAACAATCAAATACAGAGGTTCTAGAAAAACTGGGAATGAAGAGAGAGAGTTGATGAAAAAAATAAAGAGGAGGCAAGTGAAATACTTCAGCCATGTTATTGTTAAAAGACATGATACTCTTATAAAAACCATACTGGAAGGCAAGGCTGAGGGCAAGCTAGCAAGAGGTAGACAACAATACAAGTGGGAAGGTAACATCAAGAGATGAACGAACATCAGCCTGACAGAATGTACAGTCAAGGTGAGAGACAGACAGTGTTGGAGATCCATTGCAGCCAACCTTCATTGTGGAGGCCGACAATTTTTTTACATTGCTAGCGGGGAGTCAAACCCCAGTCCCGTGTGACAAGCGGAGATACTAACCACTACCGAGAACACAATGATAGTTCCACAAACATTAATATTGTTGTCAAAAGGAAGTAGACATCACGTGACTGTCACAATGCGGCACTCTTGTTCTTCTGTTTGTAATTAAATGGCTATGCCCACCGTGGGATCTACTCAACTGCCATACAGACTTAGCGTTCAGAGAGCACACTGTGAGTTAGCTCGTTCTTGGGTTCCCTGAAAGCTGAATATCCTGCCTCTGTATCTGCACTCACTTATACAAGACGAGACGACTGTCACACTTAACGACTCCAATGCGCATCAGTTGAGTGATCAGTTATATATATTTTACAACTGGCCGGCAACAGGTGATGACATATAGTGTACATAATAATGATAAGACCTTCAGGTGCTTTCATACATTTGACAGTCTCAATTGTTCAGACAAATCTACTCCTACTGGGCAAGGGTGTTGGGTGACTATCTTTAACTCGTTGTCTGTGATGTGAGAAGAAGCTACTCATTTGCACTTTTGCGAACACACACGATGCTGAGCACTAGACTCTTCAAGCCGCCGAGTTGGCGATGTAGAACTGCATGCGTAAGCTTGCGTCGTCGTTGTCATCCTCTTGATTTGTGTCTAACCTAACCACATTAAAGCTGGGCATCGTAGACTAACTGTACTAAAGGCAATCTACGCTTCTACGTGTGAGTCGTGTGGTGGTTGGCGAACAACTGACTCACGACAACCGCTTGGTTGTCAATACATGCACTTGTGACGTCTCATTTGTTCCGTCCAAGTGCTCTACGGTGCTCATTTTATTAACTTCTTCTAATTCCATGTTCTGATGTACTTGCTCACTATTTTAATTCTTTCTGGCTGTCATTCGAGCCATGACAGCGACCAACCGAATAATCATGTGACCAGCCACAAAGTTTTGTGTGTAGCGGCTCGTACTACTCACAAACTTTTGTGTATAGTCACTCCGTTATGAAAACTGACTTCAAACATATGTTCCGTCATGTTAAATGGTAAAAAAAATAGTACAAGTATACAAATAAATTATTAATAATCTTTAAACTTGTGTTCTCTTTAACTTTAGTAGGTCAAATTGCATGTTTGAGCAAAGTCCGATCGATATTCTGAATTATTCGCATTCGGCCGCCATCTTAGCTTTCCATTCACAAAGACCAACAACATGAAACATCCCCGCAGAAATAATTTTTTAATATCACAAATGGAAGGCGATTGGCGATGAAACTCTCCAAATATATGTAGAATTGGGTGCAGAATTTGAAAATCCATCTCAAAATATTCAAAGATTTACAAATACAGCTCTAAAAAATAAAATTATGTATCGTGTATCAAATAATTACATTTATATACAAGGTCCACTATGATTTCAACCAATCGCTGTGCACAGAATATTAGGCAAACCTTTCCTGGACAACACAGATGACATGTGTTATTGTTACATGAGATATTTGAATGATCAATGACGTCGCAAGAATGCATGGTCTATACATAGCAATGTTTGGGGTCATAATGGAACATTGTGGGGTGGCGCATATATCACTTCCGTTTTCATTTTGGGTCGTGGCACGATCAAGCCCTCTACTGTAGTGATTGAGAGTGAGTTTGAGCACTTTTTTTTCAACTTGCGGCCCAATCCAATAGTGCCAATACTTAATACTTAAATGAAGTTAAATCAGTAAATCGCTATTGTTCAATGACCACATTTTTCCTGAATGTTAGCAAAAGCCAGCATTGTTGAAACTCTTCACATGTATGTAAACTTGTACAGAGAATTCAAAAATGCAAGTCAAGGTTGGTTTAAAATACAGGAGTTATTGATTGATTGATTTAGGAACCGACATCACAGCATTCGGGACATTCCCATAAGCGCTCCGTCCCCATCCTCAGCAACCAGCGAAGAGTTCCAACACTAATAGTTCCAGTAGCAATCTGATTATATGTCCGTCTCGCCTTTCCTCTGAGCGTCGAGCGTCGGCCAGATCCCCTCGTCACTCCTCGCTGCCTCATTCTAATCAGACTATGGTGATCCATTTGCTCCTCCGAGGTGTACACGTGCTCCCACAAGGCCGCAACCACATCTGCCTTGTCATGCATCAATACTCCACCAAGTTCTGCCGAGCCAGCCAATCTGTCCGCCTGTTCATTCCCCAGCACACCGGCATGCCCAGGAGAAAAGATCCAGGTGATGCTTGCTACCCGTGACCTCCGAAGCGAAGCAAGCCACTCTGCACGAAGCTTGCCTGTTCTCACCCTTCTCAGCATGCTTTCTGAGTCAGTTACAATCACAATGTGTGTATGTATCGTGTTTTCTATCCAGCGGAAAGCTGCACTGACCGCCTCCACCTCCATTCTTAAGCTAGATGTAGTGTCATCATACGCCAGGCTCTCCTGCACCAAACGCCGACCATTAGTTTTTGCCAAGAACCCCCAGGCACTTCTCCTACCTCTCAACACCGACCCATCCGTGTAGATAATCACATCACCCGTGCGAGAATTTTCCTGAATTAGTTGCTGAATTTCCACTTCTGTGGCCCCTGCTGGCCACTCCCTGCTCAATGTGATTATAACTCTGCACAAGTTATAAGACAAAATATGCAGGAGTTATAAGACAAATTAGCTTTCTGTTCGAGAATAAACTTCAAAAAATTCAAGGGAGTTTCTCAACAGCAAATGCTTGCAGGTTAGCAGACGGATCACTTCCTGCAATTATTTTTTTGTGGGGGGGGGGGGGGGGGGGGGGGGTTTGTTTCCCGTGACGTGCCACATTGGTTTCGAATACATTGAATCAAACAAGGCATGGCTAAAAACCGGAAGTGACTGAGTGGTCACTAAAAATCTCCTGGGAAAAGGGTTTATGCCTTCCTCCCCCCAAACTAACAAAGTTCGTTAACTGACATTGCTACTCAATGATGCTTGTATATCAATTCTAGGTGGAGATAATCATATTTTTGTGAAGGTGTATCCAGATAAAATATTCACATATTTGCCGTGACTTTGAAACTCATCAGTGTGGCCATTACCTCCAATAACCTCCATGCTACCAGTCCTTGTGTGGTTGTCTAAAGCGGATCAAAGACTGATATGAAAACTGACCTCAGATATATGTTCCGTCATATTAAATGATAAAAAAAAATAGTAACAGTTAAAAGTTACATTATTAATAATCTTTAAACTTATATACTCTATAACATTAATAGTTCAAATTGCCCGTTTTGAGCCTGTCTGATCGATAATTTGCATTGCCCGCCATCTTGGCCTTCCATTCACAAATGAGCAGAAATAATTTTTTTCTACCACCATAGTTGATCATAATCGATAAAACTTTCCATATAAATGTAAAAATGGGTGCAGAATTTTAATATACATCTATTTGTTCAATATAAATACACAAGCTATAGAAAATAAAATTACATACTTTACAGCAAATAATTAAACTTACTAAAAAGCCATGATAATTTCAACCAATCACTGTGCACAGAGTATTAGACTAACCTTTTATGCAGAAGATAAGATGGCGTCTGTTGTTGTCACATGATGTATGAATGAATGACATAGGAAGCATGAATGGTCTTTACAGCAGCCATTTGTGGGGACGCAATGGATAGGTCTGGGGTGGCGCGGTATATCACTTCCAGTTTCATTTGGGGTCGCGGCACAATTTAAAATCCTATATGTCACAATGTGACACAAGGTGTTGATCCCACTGTCTGTCTGATAACATAATTAATTTAATTTCTTACTCGGTCTTGGATAGTTAAATTGGGAGATCTTCTCAGGCATCTCATCTGGCATGTGATTTGAATAGAATATATCCAAGTTTAACATTGGGAGCATAGGGTTAATGTGAGTATGCTATATTTATTATTTCATTGTGTGGAAGTAGGTGTATTTGGATGTTTCAGAATGGGTTAGTCTAGTTGATAAAATGTAATATGTAAGCGCTATTGCTTTTTGACATCTGATTTCTGTTTCACTATCTATTCTGCCATCTTATGTGATCATATTTCCAAGATATTAAAATTCTTTAACTTGTTTCAGTTGTGTAATATTTATCAGTACATTTGGTGGACCTGCTAACCTGCATTACTTCAGTTTTGGTTGTATTTAATATTCATATTGTATCTGCTGCATGCTAATATTAATATGATTTTGCAGTCTGCCCTCGTTGCTGTAAATAAAACAGGCACTGATTGTCTGCCATGAAAAGCTCATTTACTGTGGGAGGATCTATTGTTTTATCTAAAGTAAAGAGTTAGAAATGTTATGAATTGGTTCTATCTGTCAAGGCTTGCTTCTTTGGATATTCTTTTTATTTTATATAGATATTAAACAACAGGGGGGAGAGCGAACATCCCTGTACTTGTCTCCTCTTTTATAATTAATTATTATAATACTATTTTGACTGAACATATCTGGTATACTTTCTTGTGTTATTACTGCACTTTGGCTTGAATGGTACACCATACATGGTCATGGTGTTTTCAAATAATTGTTCTTGTATCGCATAGTCTTCAATGATGGTCAATAATTTATATCTATCTCCTCAGTTGATAGCCTTTTCCTGATCTACAAACACAATGTTAGAATATTTTTTTTCTTCCCAGGCAATATTAAAAAGTCTTGTTGGCCATTTAAATTCCTGTTTGTGGTTATTCTCTCTCTACTGTTCAGGTATGAAGCTTGGTTCTTGTTGTTCACAGCTTGTAGGTACAACGTGTAGGTTTGCTATGTAATGTGTGTGGTTGAGTAGTTCTTGAAAGTATTCTGCCAACTTTGTTGTGGATTAAATAAGGGTATATCTCTTTTGTTGTTTATGACTTTATAAAAAAATTACTGTTTTGTTTGTGAACCATTATATGACCTACAAATAAATAATAATTTTTGAAGTATTGTCATTTGATCACCTTAATATTCATATAATGGCTGCCCATTAATATAGATAGAACCAAATAATATTACATTGCTTTAAAAACACCCATGTGAATGGAGATAATAAGTTTTTATATGGAGATTAATGAATGGGACCTAAAGATCATGTTGCCATTCTAATCATAAATGTTCACACCTGATTAAGGGTTCAGAATGGCTGCTAATTAATATTTCAAGTCATTAATATATATATATATATATATATATATATATATATATATATATATATATATATATATATATATATATATATATATATATATATATATAAGAGAATGTTTGTCTTTGTTTGTGTTTCCTTTATGCATTCCTGAACGGTCCATCCGATTGAGATGAAATTTTCTACAGACGTTCTTCTCATTCCCGCGCAGCCAACTGGCATAGTTTGTTAGTTTAAAATCAGTTATTTACGTATTAAATCATTATTAAAAGGAAAGACGTCTAATTAAGGGGACTTAACAACAAAAGTTATATCAAGGGACATTACTTTTAGTAACATTGCTATATTATGTAATTTAAATAATTGTATTTTTCTCAGTTTCATAAAATTTTTTAAAGAAGTTATCTACAATCATATGCGTTTTAATATAATGATAAAATCTTTAACCCTTTACAGGGCAGAACGTCCATTTGCGGCCGGTCGCTTAAACGAGCAGATCAGCCGATTACGACCGATACTATGATGCATTATAAAAACGCGATCTCTCGGCTTTCTGACACTTCTGACGCCTATTTTTGCTTTCGCAGATAGCCGCAATTTGTAAGCGCCTACTATGAATTTGAACGGACTTTTACAGATTTTTTAAAATAGTTTTCGGGATTTTTACGCTTAGTTTTTCAAAATGGATTTCGGCAATTCTTCAAGTGATAGCCGAGAATTTCGCTAGGTTCAATTTAAGTGACATTAAAGGGCACGAAGTTGACTATTAATCGCAGCTAGATATCAGTGAAAAGCGTTACTTTGCATTAGCAGTCTGAGTCAGACTTTAAAGAAAGTGATTATGATTCTGAAAACGTGTTTGTAAATTGCCGTATAGATGACGGAAAGTCACAAACAATATGCTGTATTTCGTAAATATTTGTGTTCATATATGGATTATCGACAACAGTCACACGAGTAACATATTCTGCATTATTTTCCCTTCATTATGTTGTTTATTTAACTAAAATCGGTTGACTAACACCTTATTTGTGATGTTTTTACTAACACAACCCGAAATTTTACAGAACCTGAAAAAATCTTGCCCGTTCAGGGCTAAAAAACGGACAAGCGTCTGCCCTGTAAAGGGTTAAGGCATTTTCAAAGTTTTCATAAAAATAAATCTATTTTAAATACATGCAAATTTTCGAACCCATTTTTCTCGCAATGGAACGGGAAAGGGCAGTTGTGTCTGGTATAAACAAAGTAATAAAAACTTTGCATCTTCAAAGTTTTCGTAAAAATAAATCTATTTTAGATATGTGTAAATTTTCAAACCCATTTTTCCCGCAACGGGAAAGGGCTGAATGGATGGATGGATTGATTGATCCCCGTCAGAGGCTGGGCGAAGCCGGGCTGGGTCCTCTAGTCTCTGATATATTAATGAAGAATTGAGCAAATCATGCAGACTCTACATTTGTTTTGTGTTTGCTGATAAACCGAGACTAAATATCACATTGTAACTATAATCTTAAGTGTTCAGACATGATTAAAAATTCAAAATGGCTGCCAGTTAATGTTTCAAGCCATTAATCCCTACAATAGTAAATAGTAAATATTTTACCAATCCATGCAACCCATTCCTGAGTCCCAAACGATGTTCTTACATTACCACAATGATTACATTAGTTTTTATTATTTAGTGAGGATGCACTTAAGAAATCCTACAAATGTGGCTTAGATTTTTATGTGCACAATTGTGTGTGTGCATAAATAAGATTCTTCATGTGTATATTTAGTTTGGATACCTGCTATGACATCATTGAAGAAATAACAAGCCAGTGATACGGTGCTTACATGATTGTGTGTTCTATTACTACTGTTAGTCCTCTCTGTTTGTCCTCTCCATTTGTCTGTCCTGTCTCTTTGTATGTCTGTCTTGTCTGTTTCTATGTCTGCCTTACCTTTTTGTCTGTCTGTTGTCTCTTTGGTTTATCTCTGCTCTAACTGTCTGTCAATCATGTATCTGTTTGTTTCTTTGTCAGACAGTCATATCTGCCTGTCTGTTTGCATGTTTGTAAGTCAGTTCTGTGCTTGTGTCTGTTTGTTAATCCTATCTGTCTGTTTTTGTATGTCAGTCAACCCAGTATTCCTGTGTTTGTATGGCAAGTCTCTAAGTTGTGACTGACTCTTGTTTGTATGTCTGTCTGCCAATCAGTCCTGTATGTCAGTCAATCCTGTCTCTGTCAATCAATTTGGTCTCTATTTTTATGTGTCTGTCACTGTCAGTTCTGTCTGCCTGTGCTTTCTGTGTTTATGTGTCGGTCTCTGTCATGGCTGCCGTGATTGTGATGTCAGTCAGCCCTAACTGTCCTATATGGTTGTCTGTCAGTCAATCCATGAACACATTTGCTGTCACCTTACCTTTCATAATCAATAAGCTTTGATCACGTGGGCTTAAAGCCCATCCTGCACCAACTGTTCAGTTGATCCCATCTGAGCAGCTTTATCTCCTCTAGTGTCAGGATTATGTCATTCATGAAAGCTTCACTGGTAACATTTTGCATTCCTCACAGAGTTTCAGACCTTGTGTGTAGCCAGATGCTGCATTCAGAATCACCTGTATGGTCATGGTGAATAATATAGGCTAAATCTTAACCTGTTATTACTATACCCATTTGAAGGTCATTCCATCTGGTCGTAAACATTGGGGTAAACAAACAAAAATAGAAACCCAGGAAGTAAAGCTTTAGCATCGTTGTAGTCTCCCCTGGCACATGATACATCTTGAGGGCCTGCCACCTCTGGTGGGGCCCTGACCCATACAAATTGGCTAGATCCAACCATATCATGTCAAGATATGCCTTCTCTGGACTTCCATATCACTGGTGGCATGCTTTATACATCCGGGGATACCCCCAATAAGGAGATAAACCTAGTGTGAAAGTCAGTCGAGGAAATGTAAATAAATTGTTATCCTAACACAGTGCTAGTAGCAAGAAGTAACAATTAATTTGCAGGAATTGATAGATATGGGTGAAATGAAAAGAATAAAATTGTACACTGAGAGTAATGAGTCACGGTAGTTTTTCTGTCTTGTGTGTTTATATTCTGTTATACAGTGGTTTTTTTCTGGCACGCATCCCTTGATTTCTTGTATTTTGTTTTTTCATTTAGACCAAATGGACAAACAAACAGAGAACCCTGATATTTTCTTCAAGAGGGATTTCATTTAGAACTCGACACCTGATGATCGATCTGCGTACCTTGATGCCTCACTCTAAAGCAGGTTAGTGGCTTTGTTATCATTTTTTAACTTGGTATGTTTGGGACTGTTATGTGACGTTTGTTTTCTTTTTTTAAATTAACAGAAGAGTCAATCCTGCTGCAGTGTTAATTCTTATATTTGTAAATAATTGTGATGAATTTGTAAAATGTATTTATTTTTTAGGGCTGGGGGTTTAAAGGTACAAATAAATTTTTTAATGAATGGATGGTTGTAGGAAACTGCAGTTTGTATTAAACATCTTTCACTTATCCTTATTTTCCTTTTCTTCATGGTGTATTTCAGAACCAAAGATGGACAGAAAAGATAAATTGTTTATCATAAATGAGGTATGCTAATGTTGTACATCACGGATATGTGTATGAGATATATTTGGGCTAGAATGATATTGTTTGTGTGGTGATTTGTAAGTCATGGATGTGTATTTAAGATATATCTGAGCTAGAATGATATTGTTTGTGGGTTGATTTGTAAGTCACTTATGCGTGTTAATATATTTGGGCTAGAATGATATTGTTTGTGTGAGGACTTGTAAGTCACGGATGCATGTTAGATATATCTGAGCTAGAATGATATTGTTTGTGTGGGTACTTGTAAGTCACGGATGCATGTTAGATATATCTGAGCTAGAATGATATTGTTTGTGTGGGTACTTGTATGTCACGGATGCGTGTTAGATATATCTGAGCTAGAATGATATTGTTTGTGTGAGGACTTGTAAGTCACAGATGTGTGTTAGATATATCTGAGCTAGAATGATATTGTTTGTCTGGGGACTTGTAAGTCACGGATGTGTGTTAGATATATCTGGGCTAGAATGATATTGTTTGTGTGGGGACTTGTAAGTCACGGATGTGTGTTAGATATATCTGGGCTAGAATGATATTGTTTGTGTGGGTACTTGTAAGTCACGGATGCGTGTTAGATATATCTGAGCTAGAATGATATTGTTTGTGTGGGTACTTGTATGTCACGGATGCGTGTTAGATATATCTGGGCTAGAATGATATTGTTTGTGTGGGGACTTGTAAGTCATGGATGTGTGTTAGATATATCTGGGCTAGAATGATATTGTTTGTGTGGGGACTTGTAAGTCATGGATGTGTGTTAATATATCTGGGCTAGAATGATATTGTTTGTGTGGGGACTTGTAAGTCACGGATGCATGTTAGATATATCTGGGCTAGAATGATATTGTTTGTGTGGGGACTTGTAAGTCACGGATGAGTGTTAGATATATCTGGGCTAGAATGATATTGTTTGTGTGGGGACTTGTAAGTCACGGATGTGTGTGAGATATATCTGGGCTAGAATGATATTGTTTGTGTGGGGACTTGTAAGTCACGGATGTGTGTGAGATATATCTGGGCTAGAATGATATTGTTTGTGTGGGGACTTGTAAGTCACGGATGTGTGTGAGATATATCTGGGCTAGAATGATATTGTTTGTGTGGGGACTTGTAAGTCACGGATGTGTGTGAGATATATCTGGGCTAGAATGATATTGTTTGTGTGGGGACTTGTAAGTCACGGATGTGTGTTAGATATATCTGGGCTAGAGTGATATTGTTTGTGTGGGGACTTGTAAGTCACGGATGTGTGTGAGATATATCTGGGCTAGAATGATATTGTTTGTGTGGGGACTTGTAAGTCATGGATGTGTGTGAGATATATCTGGGCTAGAATGATATTGTTTGTGTGGGACTTGTAAGTCACGGATGTGTGTTAGATATATCTGGGCTAGAGTGATATTGTTTGTGTGGGGACTTGTAAGTCACGGATGTGTGTGAGATATATCTGAGCTAGAATGATATTGTTTGTGTGGGGACTTGTAAGTCACGGATGTGTGTGAGATATATCTGGGCTAGAATGATATTGTTTGTGTGGGGACTTGTAAGTCACGGATGTGTGTGAGATATATCTGGGCTAGAATGATATTGTTTGTGTGGGGACTTGTAAGTCACGGATGTGTGTGAGATTTATCTGGGCTAGAGTGATATTGTTTGTGTGGGGACTTGTAAGTCACGGATGTGTGTGAGATATATCTGGGCTAGAATGATATTGTTTGTGTGGGGACTTGTAAGTCACGGATGTGTGTTAGATATATCTGGGCTAGAATGATATGTGTGGTGATTGGCAGCTGTGGCTGAGAAGTGATGGTGTCTGTTTCAGACTCAGGTTTCAATATCAGCTTAGGACTGGGTATTTTTCTCAGAACCACTGCTTTCTAGTGATATCACATGTCCTCCTGATCTCTTAAGTAGTGAGATCGGTTACTCAACTGTCTTAGATAAGGGCTAAGAGTAATCTGTAAGAGTAATCTGTAAGACCGCGCTGCCATGGCAACATGTTAGGAAAGAAAACCTAGCCACGGGTAGACAGAGGCCATGACCTTGGATGAAAACTGTCTAGGGAATCCAAAGCATACACAAATCATGCCAAAGTCAGACCATTCATATTGAAGGTGCATAGCTAGATGTGTCAAAACTCATCTCAAAAGAGGAAAACAGAAGAAACAGAATATTTTAAAACTAGACAGTGACATTGTACGAAGAGGTAGCATAGTAAATCATCTTGCATTGAAAGCCTGTTGCATAATTGGTTTTCTGTGTTTTGCTCTGTCTCATAGATTTCTGCAATAGTATTTACATAATTCATGTGTTTATTGTCTTCATAATTAAGTTGCTTTATGAAGCATCAAATGTGATACAATTATTATTAGTTCTGCAACATCGAAAATGACTGCTGGTTGTAATTTGTTCAGCTTATTTATGAACTTCACTTTGAGTCAAATACATGTATTCTTTAGTTCATGGACACCTGACTATTATCTTAGAATGATGTAACTAGATGTTTACGTCCATTGGTTTCATTTACACATCTATTAGTCTGTTCATTTGTGAGCTAGTTATTTTCTGTTTCTTCGCAGATTTGTGAAATGAAAAACTGCAATAAGTGTCTGTATTTTGAAGGCAAGAAAAAACAAGATGTTTATTTGTGGTGAGTATTTTAGGCATTATGTATACAATATCAGAATTGTGTATGCTCTACAAGAATATGTAATGGGTTAAATTGTACTATATATGCAAATGAGAAACATTCAGTTATTTTATTGTTATTGACATGAATCAAATTTTGCCCCATTGTTTTGGCAGATGAGTAAACATAATTATTTCATTGGATCTTTCGAACTGGTGTTCAGGAGATAGATGACTTCCAGCATCATATGACTTGGAAGAGGCAGCACATATCTCTCATAAAGTCGCTTAAAAGTTGACAGGGTCGACTTCATTGCACCAGGTTTTATCCCATATGGCTAGGTCTCTTTCCGCAGCGCGGAAAGCGTCACACACAGCAAGAACTCTGTAGCTCTAGCGACGACCCACAGGAGTCTCCGAAAAATTTCACTCGTGAACTGAAGGATGTGGCCCGGAATCGAACCCACAACCTTCGGAGCACGAGTCAAACGGCTTGACCACTTCGCCAGGGAGACTCCCGAAACATATACATATGTGCAATCCTGCCGGTTTGACGGCAGGCATGGCCATGAGGATACATCGTGACTTTATGAAAATGCTTCACACAACAGAATGTTGTGCGAACTTGTGTTTAAACATATCTCTCATGATAGATCAGTATAAAATGTTCAGCCTAGTAACTGAATAATGATTTTTTTGTCATTTCTGGAATAGTCTTAGGGGATATAATCATTAGAAAATATGATAATATGTGTTGCCTGGGCCCATAATGGAAGCAACAACAAAAATAGTAACACTGTAAACTGCCATGCATGAAGTGAGGCTGGCTATCTCAGCCTGTCCAACACTGTAAATTACCATGCATGACGTGAGGCTGGCTATCTCAGCCTGTCCAACACTGTAAATTACCATGCATGACGTGAGGCTGGCTATCTCAGCCTGTCCAACACTGTAAATTACCATGCATGACGTGAGGCTGGCTATCTCAACCTGTCCAATACTGTAGCTGCAAAGTCTAAACATTCAGAACAAATCTCAACCATGAACAAGTCTACCAAGAGCTTGGCTGAGTGGATTGAGGGCCTATGCTCCACTGGGAGATGACAGGCAGATGAAGAAGACTGTACAGCCATGTTCATACATTAGGCACTGACATAAGACAGCTCTAGTAGGACACAGTTCCACATATTTTGCACTGTACCATAGGGATCTATTTTTTTTTTTAAAAACACTACTTTTTAATCTTCATTACATTATCTTACATGGACTTTGCATATATCTTCTTATGGCCCGTGAGTGTGTATATGTATGTCTGTGTGCTTGTATGCGTTAATGTTTTTATGTCTTTATAGGTGTGTGTGTGTGGTTTCTTTTTAAATTGTGTGTCGGATTTGGTGGGTGAGTGTTTATATGTAACCATGTATTTGTGTATGTCTTGGTGTTTATGCCGGCTTCCTGGCCTAGAGGTTAGCGACTTTTCTCCGTAATCTCGTATACTCGTAGGTAACGTGACGACGGTGAGAATCAGCAGTGGTTCGAATCACGTCTGTAACTTACGGGGTATGTGAACCAGCCACTCAGAAAGCAATGGCAAACTACTGAGCTTAATCTTGCCAAGAAATCAACAATCAGCTGAAAGATGCTGATGTTGACAGTGATGTCCCGTAAAGGATATGCAAACATAAAATTTTTAACAAAATTTGTGTTTGTATATAGTCGTATATAGATGTACATATGTATGTATGTGTATATGCCAAAACGTATATATGTCACACAATATGCTATTCCATATTTTTGTGTATATTTATCTTTCATATTATTACGTTTACTGCCACTTGACTTCAACATGTACAGCATGAAAGCCTATTTTGTTTAAAATGCATGGATTATATATTATTCAAATGCACTTAGTTATTATAATTGTAATCCCATTGTGTGCACCATTACCTTCTTCTCCAAAACCTGAGCACATGAAGTGGTGGAGATCCTTCTGTGATGTCGCTGATGAAGTAAAACCAGCACCAGCAGAACAATAACACCTTTGTTGTCAATATGAAATTGCAAATTTATTATTCTTTTTAAAATTACTCTACAGTTTTTAGTGTTTTATCTCGTTTATTTTGTTATTTTTTGGTTAAAACCCCACATGCATATTGCACCGTAAATATTTACGTCAAGTATGTGCCTATGTTGGGAAACTGTATCATCCGTGGAATATTGTAGAGTATCATTACCTTAATAAGAGCAACATATGAAGATATGAAATGTAGAGTTCTTTGTGCGTGAAAACTAACAGAGGTCATTAAAATAAGAACAGGACAGCAAGAGCATATGTGCACCTTACAGTGAAGTCTAGGATTATATTTCATTGTCTGAACAGGAGTATCTCTAGTACACCTCAGGGCAATTCTCCTATCTTCTTTCCAGATATATTTGTATGGCATAATTATGGGTTATTAATGGGTGTGGTGTG
Source organism: Cepaea nemoralis (assembly GCA_014155875.1). Classification (NCBI taxonomy): domain Eukaryota; kingdom Metazoa; phylum Mollusca; class Gastropoda; order Stylommatophora; family Helicidae; genus Cepaea; species Cepaea nemoralis. The sequence goes on along the minus strand of JACEFZ010017415.1, from coordinate 721,146 downwards.
TAAATTTGTCAGTAAAATTATTGTCATTGTCATTTAATTAACCCATTCAGCCTTTCTTGTCTTTGTTAACAGGGCATCCAATGTTGCTAAAGGGCCTTCAGCAAAATTTCTTGTGGAAAACAGTAAGTTTTGTTATTGCAGTGTAGCTAATTAAGATGAAGCCTCCTGTTTGATTTAAATGAAAGAATTTCTTAACATCCAAGCAAACAGCACAACTGAAGTCAGATGTATGCCCTTGTAGTGGCTGTCATGCTTGTGTCAGTCAATTACTGTGCAATTCTTGAATAGTTCTAATAATAATTTAACTACCATATGATATATTGTGTGTGTTAGCATGTTAACGTTACAACATGACTTTGCCATGTTTTATTATACATGATCAACAGATATAGAAGCACCTAGCTGAAGTTATAAAAACATGTCTATTTAACATAATATGCTTATGTCTTTTATTTTAGTTCACACAATGAGTGAGCTCAAATTGACTGGCAACTGTTTAAAAGGATCCCGGCCGTTGTTGTCTTTTGATAAGGTGATTACCATTGTGTGTGTGTGAATACTTGATGTTAAAGATTAACGTAAATGAATAGAACTATTCAGCAAGTTTCTGCAGTGTCCCAGTCATTTATATTTTGCCGCATTACCTTTTTTTTCTTCTTTTAAGCTTGACCGCTTTGAGCTCAAGCATAGTCCATACACACTACTTCTAGTAGTGCTGGACTGAATTTTGCTGTGTGGATTAGCTTTCCCTATTAAAAGTGTTCCAGGCCATCAGGCTGAATCTACTCTGGCTTCAGAGGTACTTGTAATTAACGTCCCCAAGTCAAGGACGAGAGATCAACATTTTAGTCAAACTGTACAGTGTTGTACAGAGGTTGAACCCCTTACCTCGGCACCAGCACACAGGATGTTTAAGAACACACATTCTTACCCATTCGGCAATGCTGACTTCTCATGATTTTATTGTATATATATAGTTGCATTAATTAAAACCTTCCTTCTACCCACATTCTTTACTTATTGTTTTAAATTGTAGAAAGTTCTTGGTTTGAGTGTACCAGTTGTCAGAGGGACCACATCATTCTGGCTGTAAGACCCAAGCTAAGGCTTGTGTGAACATATGATCTATAAATAGCATTGTCTGTCTAATAGACAGTTTGTTAGTAAATACCGGCTCCGTGGCGAAGAGGTTCGGACGCAGTTCGTAATCCCACATACCGTGTTCGAAATGCAGTTGCTTTGGTTTTTTATCAAATGGTATGGGTGCCGGTCCTTCAGAAAGCAATGGCAAACTATTGAACATAAACTTGCCCAGAAATCACGAACAGCCAAAAAATGCTGGGTTGACTGCTACGTCCATAAAGGATATGCAACTAATTTTGTTGCTAGTAAATAAGAATAATAAGAGCAGTGGTAGTGGCAGAGAACATATGTTGACACATGGCATAGTAATGTTGAGGATATGGCAAAATGTAATATTTCCCTTGGTAATGGTGCACCTTTGCGGGAGATCTTGCAATTACACACTGATATATGTGAAGGCCAAGGCCAACTAACAGTATACCACAACAAGCAATGATTACGGACCAGATCTATAAATAGTCTAATAGACGATCTATAAATAGCATAAATAGTCTAATAGACGGTTTGTAAAGAAAGTAGAGGAAGAGGCCGACCATGTAAATGATAGACAGGGAATAGCAGAGTCTATGGGATTCTCGATACATGAAGCCCATAAACGGGCACTCTCTCGCTGTTTATAATCCACCTCGACACCACGAGGTACAAGAGGAACAAGATGAGATGAGATTATGAAGGCTGGTGTGTTGTATACTGGTGGATCTGTGAGAAACTAATCTGGGAATGTCTGTGAGCTTGAGAGGCCATGCCACAGCAGCACAGTGTGCAGTAGATAGAAATAAAACTTCAAACATGAAAGTGGACATACACAGCCTTGTCAGCACATAGCACACACTGACATCTTGTTATTCTTTATTCTCTAAGTTTCTTGTCAGTGTAAATTATTCTGGTTGTTTGCGTTTTTTTTATTGTTTATATTGAGTGAATGTAAAGTTTGGTGTGAACAGATTTATATCCTGTTCCTAATGTTTACTCATTTGGATTATTCTACCAGGCATTTGACTCAGAACCACACTGGCAGCTGCTGAAGGAACTATTTACTCAGGTATATGCTGTTCAAAATCAGTTATTTTGTGGGGAAACACTTCCACCCTGGCGACTGTTGTTTAACATTTACTATCTCTGCCTGTCACCTAATGGAGCACAAACATACCCTGACAACTGTTGTGTAACATTTACTATCTCTGCCCATCACCTAATGGAGCACAAGCCCTCAACCAACTCATGCCAAGTCCAGTCCAGGCTTGCTCATAGTGGTTTTCTGCAGGCTGAGGCAACCAGTCTAGGCTTGCTCATGGTGGTTTTCTGCAGGCTGAGGCAGCCAGCCCTCCTCAGCTACCTCATGTGACATGCATGGTAGTTTACAGTGTAACTGTTCTTGGCTTCCCTTTAATTCCTGTGGACACACCGGCAGTAACATTCACTACTGGTATTTATTAGGAGGTAAAACCCTCATATTGAAGGTGGCAGTAGCGAACAAAAGAAGAAGATGGCAGTCATCAGATGCTGCAGCCATAGAAATAATGTCGGTCTTGTTTTATTTCATAACTGCAGAATCCATTTCTAAGCAGGCGAGTCAATAAGTAAGTCACACAGTTCTGTGGGATGGCAGGTAAATGTAGTTGATTTCTATAGGTGACATAAACATCGAACTTTATATTCCCATTCGTCAGGTGGCGCTAGGTGTCTCCTGCATAACCAAAATGGCGACTGTACTTACGGAGTATAACCAAAGAACAATGTGCTGTTGTGCGTTTTTTTTGGGGGGGAAAAGGACTAATTGCAAAGGACATTTATAAGGAAATGCTTCCTGTTTATGCTGACGAATGTTTGTCCCGTAAAGCGGTGCATAGCTGGGTAGAAAAATATTCTCAGGGATGCTCTAAAATTGTTGATGAAATCTGATCTGGTCGTCCTGTTGAGATTGCAACAAAAGCATCCGTGTGGCGAGTGGAGGAGATGATTAGAGGTGACAGACGAGTAACAATAGACTCTGTAGCATCTGCAATAGGGTGCTCACATGGTTCAGCATACAGCATAATGCATGATCAATTGAAATTTCCAGGACTGCTTACTAGAGGAGTGTGACTTCTTTATGACAATGCCAGACCACATACTAATATTAACTCAGGAGACAATTAACCAAGGTGGGAAGTTCTGAAACATCCACCTTACAGCCCTGACTTGGCCTCTAGCGATTTCCACATTTTTGGTTTACTGAAAACCCACCTTGGCCGGAGACATTTAGCGAATGACGCCGAAGTTGAATGTGAAGTGAAAACGTGGTTTTGAAAACAGAGCACGCAATTCTAGCAGCCGGTTTGGGAGGACTGATAAAACGATGTGATAAGTGCATCAATGTTGGTGGAAATTATGTCGAGAGATAAAGGGATAATGTATGTATAAAAATAAACTGGTTTCAGGTTGTTATATTTAGTTATTTTTCTACAGCCATTTGTGACTTACTTATTGACCTCCCCTCGTAGATTCATTTCTTCTTGTGTTGGTCAGATACACTTTTGTTTTGAATGTATTTATGCTTTCTCAGTTTGCAACAGAGCTGCAATATTTGAACGTTTTGTAGAGTAACTTAAAAGGTTCAAGGTCTTCCTCTAATGTGAGAAGAACCGGTATAAATCACAGCATGCATTTTTTAGAAAATAAAAATCCTTAACGCTGAGTCAGATATCTAATCCTCTTGAATGCAGGTGAAACTATAGGAGGACCTATGTGCACATGTTGTCAGTCATCAGTTTAACATTGAAACTACTGAAGCGTTGTATTCTTATGTTCCAACATTGTGTCAAGCAGTTTTCAGTATTTCGTTTGCAGGTGTTTTATCATAGTTTATATGAATTGTTTTCTGGCACCTTTTTGCGAATTCCTTGGACTGCCAAAGTAACTAACAATGACTGCCTGAAAGAGGCTAATGAAACTAGAACATTATATACAACAATAAGAAAGCGGCAAATAGCTTTCTTTGGTCATGTGATGAGATGAAATGCATTGGAGAATATCATGACGACTGGAATGATCAAGGGGAAGAGAGGCAGAGGCAGACCAAGAGAAATGATTCTGGATGGATTGCGATGGTGGCATGGGGGGAATATTAACAGTTGAGTTGATCCAGAAAACCAAAGACCCGAGTTCTGTGGAGAGTCATGAACGCTTACGCCGGCCGACATGACACTTGATGATGATGATGACTATTACGTTACATAATGGAAATGATTTTTCTGTACCATGTTTCAGATTTTTGGAACACCAAACCATCACCCAAAGAGCCAACCATTCACAGATCATGTTTTCACATTCTCCATACAAGACAATCGTGTTTGGTTTAGAAACTACCAGATTTTGGCAGAAGATGGATCGCTTGCAGAGATAGGTATTGCTTCTGTCATTGCTGGGACCATGCAACTGATTTGCATGTTGGTCACTGATTATGTGAAGAGTTTAATTGTTTTAGCTGATTTCAGTGTGCATTTTAACATGGTAAATTTTTAAGCAGTGCACAAGAGATTCATGCTTAATGATCTTGTTTATTGTTTAGCCAATTCATGTTTCCCACTTGTTACTGGGGTTCATAAGAGAAGCAAAGTAAAGTAACACTGATGTCATCAGACTAACTGTCTGTGTGTTACTGGGACCCTCAAGAAAGAGAAGAATAGTAACACTAACTTTATGTGTCCTGAGAGGTGTTCAATCAATCAGGTGCCTTCTCCACAATGAAGGTTGGCTGCAATGGATCTCCAACAATGTCTGTCTCTTGCCTTGACTGTACATTCTGTCAGGCTGATGTTCGTCCATCTCTTGATGTTATATTCCCACTTGTATCATTCTCTACCTCTTGCTCGCTTGCCCTCAACTTGTCTTCCAGTATAGTTTTTATAAGAGTATCGTGTCCTTTAACGTGGCCAAAATATTTCACTTGCCTCCTCATTTCTTTCATCAACTCTCTCTTCATTCCCAGTTTTTCTAGATTTTGATTGTTTTTGTTTCCATGAAATATAACACATTCTTCTGTATATCCACATTTCGAAGGCTTCTATGCGACTTTCTAGTTGCTTGTTCAATGTCCAGGCTTCTGCCCCACACAGTAGCATTGAATATATGAAGCATTTGACAATTCTCATTTTTAATGTGTTATTAACCTCTCTAGATGTTAATACTGATTTCATGCCATTTGATTTTGGCCATTCCTATTCTCTTTTTGATTTCTATTTCACTTCTGCCATCATCTATTATTATATGTCCAAGATAGGAGAAACTTGTTACTTATTCTAGTATCTCCCCATTTACTGTGATGTTCATTGATGACCTACCTACCCTTAAAAGATGGACAGAATAATATGCTGTAACCTGCCATACAGGTCGTCAGAGGTCATGGAGGCTTGGGGCTGGTTTTCCCAGTCTGTCTAGAAAAGCTGCAATATCGAATCAACCATGCTCAAGTCTGCACATGACTGGCACCTTACAGTCTTGATAGATGATAGTTTGTAAAATGGAGTTACTCATTTCTATAGCATAAAGTCTGGGCTGAATGTAGAAACCATGTGTTGTCCATGCAGCATGATCCCTTTCTCGGCCTGTCTAGTTTACTCCAGAGGAAAGGAAACACCAACATGTCTGGAACAAGACAAGCTACTGGATCAGCAAAGAAGTGCTCAGACCGCCTGTCGGAGCTTCCATCCTGGGCCAGTTGCCAACCAAGACTTAGGGCTTGGTCTACATTGACATTTAGTCTTTAGGCTGCATTTCCTCTCACCAGGATAAGACTTGTACCCTCCCAGCTGCGCACGTTGGCACAATGAGGGGTATTGGGTTCAGGTCACAGATTTATGTCCTTTCATCTGGGGACATTTCCAGAATTGGCACCTGGAATGTTGGAACTGAAGGAGATGAAATACTATATATTAAACAATTAATGTATATTAAACAAGGTGGATAAACAGCTTCTAAATACAGGTGGAGCAGTGCTGTTTTTGTGCAATGCATAGGAAAAAGCACCTTACAGTGAAAGAGAGGTCCTAATGCTATCTAAAGAAAACACTAATAGAGTGGGAAGCAGTGAGTAGAGAATAATAAAATCAATATTTAGAACCACAGAAAAGAATGTAAACATGAATGTAATCCATGGTTATACACCAATGATAAGGATAAATCAGACAAGTAGGAGTTTACCATGACACTCCACATAATTATAGGTAATCAAAGGCATGGGAATAATCTACTACCGGGTTAATCTCCCCAGGGCTACATCTTTTATTTACTTAACCTTTGTTGATATCTGCAATGTTGTCTCTTGTATTAACTTCACTGTATTTGTTTAGGTTACTCATAAGTCCATGCATCTTATCTTCCACGGTTGTTTCTCTAGGCCAGAAGATATGTTGTATTTTGGACAATCTTGGAGTTTATGATCAGCTATCTGTGCTAACAATCCACATATGCACGTGGCTATTCATCAGTCTTGGATTTTGTATACATTTAGTTGCATAATCGATTATGTCATGTTCTGAGGTGCAAAATTATTATTTTTTTCTGGTTTGTCCAAAGAATGGTAATCGTTTTGTACTCATGTTGGTGGCTTTCTGATTCTTTTAAACCAATGCCGTGTCTGGATTTATTACGGCCCCCTGAGTCCATGCACCACTCCACCACCCTTTTTACTGATGTTAGTCTTCAGCCATTCTGTCCCTTTCTCTTACATATCTGTATGCCAACACATCATCTGCAAATATCAAGATTCCGGCTACTCCATAGTGAGATGGTATTCACTGTATGATGACCTTACATTAGCTGCCTAGTTCAGATAATAGTGATGGTAATACTGACAATTTCCCAGACTGGAGTGTCTCAAGTACTGATTTTGCATCTGTCAACATCACCCAGGCCAAGGTTTATATTCTGTAATTTCTCTGTTGCATCTTGATTGCCTGGATTTCTGCATCATAGTTACGACAATACTTTCCTGTTGGTACTGTGGCCATGTCCCTAGTATTGTTTGGATGTTCTATGTATCTTCTTGCTGCCCAATTTCAAACAGCAATTTGAGCTGATCCACCCGTGGTTTTTTTTGTTTTTTGTTTTGTTTTGTGTTCACTCGCTTTGAACTTGTAGTCCATACACACTACTTCTAGTTGTGCTGGACTGAATTTTGCGTGTGGATTAGCTTTCCCTATTTACAGTGTCCCTTGCCATCACTCGGACTTCAGAGGTACTTGTAATTTACGTCCCCAAGTCAAGGACAATAGGTCAACATTTTGGTCCAACTTTCCAGTGTAGGGGTTGAACCCCTTCCTTCGGCATCAGCACACCGGATGTTTAAGAACATTCTTGTCCATTCGGCTATGCTGACCTACTTATCCATCTGTATTAGACTAGGATCCAGAGTTCCTGTGGGTATTCTTTATCAAGGAATCAGGGTGGCTGTTCTTCATTGTATACTGTTCTGTTCTTCCTTGTTAATTATTCCTTTTACTTTTGTCTCGATTTGTACTGGTAGTCTGTGGTCATCTCTTCATGGAGTTTGTACTAAATAACTACAAACATTTATTAACTGGGGTCTGCACAGAATAGAACTGAATTGGTATAAAAGAAATACGAATGCAGAGCTTATGAAGAGAACTAAACAAATTCCAGTGAATAAAAAAGTGGGGGGAAAGTTGCTGGTGCTCATGGGACATATTGTGAAAACATGTTAATGGTATAAATAGAAACCTTTCTCTATTACCCACAAACAAAACAAGTAGAGGGAGATCAAAAACACACATACAAGGTGGCTTCCAATGAAAACGTTACAAGTGTGATAGAAGTGACAATAACCATGCCATTGTTTGTCATCTGTCAGTATTCTTGTTAAGGATGTCAAGAGTAACATCATGATGCAGAGAACAGTGAATCATAGGGACAGTTTAAAGATGGCCGCACCAAAGAGGAGCAGTGTTCTGTTATCCATTTTTTTAAAAAATCACTTAAAGGGTAAAACCTATAGAAGTTCATCAGGGAATGAAGGTCCAGAATGGTGATGCATGCCTGTCATTCAGCAAGTGTATGAATGGAGTAGGAAGTTTCAAAACGGCATGACTTCAGACTGTTCATGACCGGTTCAGGCACAGCGAGTAGTGACATCGGAGTCAATTCTTCTACAGGAATCCAAGCACTTTATTGGGCGCTGATACATCTGTTTTGCCTATTTATTTGATCCCGTAATTCAGCAGTGCAGATTCAGACTGCTTTCTTAATTTTTCCCCAGCATTAAATTTTTGCTAGCAGCAATTGTTAATGCATAATTTGTCATTTCACATTGTCTGTAAATAAATACTTTATGATGTGTTCTGCAGGACCCAGGTTTGTTTTAAATCCTATCAGGATGTTTGCTGGCAGCTTTGGGGGTGCCACATTGTATCAGAACCCACATTATGTTTCGCCAAATGAAGTAAGTAATTTTCCATCAATATCTCTTATAGTTCTTTAATGTCTTCACCATATTACTTATGCAGGGCTCGGCAGGCTTTCCTGCGGCAAGAGGCAAAGCTATGTGGGATAAAAGTCTATCCTCTCGCCTCTCTTTAAACATTAACTCTCATTAAACATTGTTAGCTCTCATTAAACATTGTTACCTCTCATTAAACATTGTTAGCTCTCATTAGACATTAAAATCCAGAATTAAATTGGTGCTGTTATACTAGGCTTATCTATTAAAAAGCGTCAGTTTTCATCACATGTCACCATCTCAAAGTCAGTTTAGTTTTTCTCAGTATAAGCACCATTATAGTCACTATAAGCACCATTATTATCTCACTATAAGCACCATTATTATCAGAAGAATACTCCACATATCAAGATAAGATCAGAAATGAAGAAACCAGGACTAAAGTGGGGGTTATAGCAGCACTAGATTTTGTTAGAAAGCAGCAAGTCAAATGGTTTGGCCATGCAAGCAGGTTACCAGCCAACAGCATACCACAACAAGCGATGATGTACAGACCAGATGGAAACAGGAAGAGGCTAACCACGTGGACGGAGGGAATAGCAGAGTCCATGGGAATATCGATACATGAAGCCCATAATCAGGCACTCGCACGATGTTTATACTTCACCTCGACACCGCAAGGTACAAGAGGAACATGATGAGATGAGATGAGAAGCACCATCATAGCATTTGGTGCTAGCTTCAGTATTGTACTGTTTTACCTCTTAATGCTAGTCGCCTAATCGGCACAGAACAGGTTTAAAGACACAGTTGGGTTGAGTTAAGAACCGACATCACTGCACTCAGGACATTCCCATACGTGCTCAGTCCCCTCGTTCAACAGCCAGTGAAGAGTCATACTACTAATCGTTCCCACCACTATCTGATTAAAAGTTCTCCTGGTCTTCCCTCTCAGTTAGTTTTGAGATTCTTCCAGAACCCCTGCCAATCGCCCGCAATCTCATTCTTTCCGCATATGGGTTCTCAATCTGTTCCTCCACCTTCTCCACCTGGTCCCACAAGCGCACGACCACCTCCCCCTTGTCCATAGGCAAGATACCACCAAGAGGTGCATTCCCTGCTAGCCTATCAGCCTGTTTATTCCTCCTTACACCCGCATGGCCAGGGCAAAATATCCATACAATTCTCACAATCTGTGACCTCCGAAGTGACGAGAGCCATTCCACACGAAACATTTCTTTCTCCACCTTGCTAAGCATATTCTTTGAATCCGCAATGAGCACAACGTGTGTTGCAGTAATCTCCTCTAGTCCAAATACATATAATTATCTATTAGAATGTCAAGATAACTTCCAACCGCCTATCGTTCCCTAGACTGCATCACTGCCGCTCATCATAAAAGGGTTACTTACAGAACCAACCATGTCTGTTGACAAGCTATGACTTCTTATTCTAACCGAACAACTGTCTAGCGTGGAGCGATTTCATCAATGTTTTTTTATCTAAAGATCCATGGCCGACCTTCCGCCTTGACTCCCAGAGTGTGCCTTCCTTAATTACCTTAATAAACTTTGGTTATTTTCTTCCAAACGAATTGGTGTCCCTCATATGCGGATCCAGTTGCACAACTATACTACTTCTTTAGCAAAAATCAAATTATACATTAAACTAATAATAACATTGTAACATCATATTGACATTCTGGAATGTGTCATGTAATATTATATATGGTAACTACAGTAATTGTAACCTCATCTTCTTCTTTTGAAATATCATTGTTGGTGGTTTTGACTAGTGTGTCTCTGCATTCCTGCTATGGAGTATGTACTCTCAATGTGCCCCATAGATAATACAGATGAGGTTAAGTATTCATACTGTGTTGAAACAAACCCTATAAAGACACAATTTAAATATTTGAAGATCTTCTGAAAAGCCATTACCTTATGAGCCTTACTAACACCTAAACATCAGAAATAGAACTACATGCCGTGTATAATAAACCTGACATTTTGTTAACTTAAATCGTGACATCATGCAGGCAGTACTTTCAGGTACATGAATGATTTACATGTCTGACATTGCTTAGAGCATATGGTGCTAGAGCCACATTGTCATAGACATACTGGTTGCCTTGACTTCCCTAGACATTTCCTGGTGGCTATTTTAGGCTGGATACAGTTTTGATAATCTGCCGTGTTGTATGTTCAAACCACTCATCACCACGTGGCACGCAAGAGTCTAGCCACTATGCTCTTGCGGCTGTCTTTGCAGTAATTTAGTAGACAGTCATAATTTGTGAAAAATATATTGTATGTTTAGCAAGTCTGGGAGATGCCAAAAGAAGCCAGACTGGCAAGAGTCAGTAGCTACATAGGCAGCTAATTATATATTTCATAGGGAAATACTAAATCAGATTATTCTGGTGGCATTTTAGAGAAGCCATAAAAAAATAAATCAGAGTGAGAAAATAGCATTGCTGTTTAATAGATCATGGGCATACCAGACAATCAACAAATGCACATGAGAAGAGAATTTGATTGTGTTCTAAATACTGCTTATATTTTTATTTACAGTTTCTTGCATGTCCTTTACAGAATGTTGCAGTCAAACCAAGTTTTTTTTAAGGCAGTTTTATATTGAGTAGTTTGCCATTGTTTTCTGAATGGCTGATGCTCATACTGTTGTGAAAATGAAAACAAGGCTGCTTGTTTCCAAGTTGCCTGCAGCAGATTTAAAACCCAGTATGTGAGATTGTACAACTGAATTCACTGCGCCTAGGCCACAGCTGCCAGCTTATGTATAGAAATTAATAAATAATATGTATTTTTGCTGTATTCTGGTATTTAAATATTTGTGTGTTGTTTTCTTCAGTACCGAAGGGCATTCAGGAGGAGCCAAGCCAGCAAGTATAACAGTAGAGTGGAGGCAAGGATGTCTGTCCAGTTACGAAAACCTGACGTTACTTACCACCTAGACCCAACAGATGAAGTCTTTCAAACTATCACACCAGACAGAGTCAAGAACGGTCAATAAAACTATTGTTTCAGTTTCTGGCTGTCTTGAGCTAATTTATGAGTGTGTTGTCAGGTGTAGAGCTGTTTCTTGTATCAGGGCACACATCATAAAGTTCTGCCCCAAATTATGTCTTAGCTCTATTTATTTCTTGCTATTGAACTCATAATACTTGGGAACATTAAATTTGTACATCATTTCTGCTTGCGATTTTCATTATAGTTTTCTATATGCATCATTGAGTGTTATTAGAATAGTCCGGTGGTTTGGCTGTGTAGCAAAACTACCCCATTTACCACAAAAACGGCCTTGACATTTAGATACTGGCTAGAGGATACCCCCACCAACAACAGAATAGCCAAGAATACATCACACTGCTTTTACTGCTGCTCACGTGATGGCCTTTTCCAGAAAGTGACAAAGAAATTGTGTATGTTTTTCTTGTTGCTTCTGTGTTGGAGATTTCTGCAATAATCCCTGGTTCAGTCTCAGCACGTATATTTACCACCAGATGAAATGATGCTACTTAGCTCTGTGAGGTTTCTGTTAACATTGGCAAAGTAGAGAATGGAATTGCTGTAAGAATGCAGTTATTGTATTTAGCTATACCAATATATCTTTGTGACTTCAGTCTTGGTGTTCATATCAGAGTAATGAAGTTCACAGCACAGCAGACACATATAATAAAACAACTGAAGCTTTAGCATTGGCAGCTCTTTCTGCCCCGAAGGTTTCAAATAACAATCTTCATTTTATTTTCAATCTAAACACTATGCACTCTATTTGTGTTGCCTGAAAGGATACAGAAGTTGTCACTGGGGATAGCCAGACATTTAGTATTCTCTGACCAGTTGTTAAAAGTAAGAAGATTCATAACACCATGTTAGGGACACCATGGAGAAGAGTCATTCATGCATTACTTAGGATGTAAAAATATCTTTGATAGCAATATACTGTCATGATCTAGTAGCTATCATCATCATGATCAAGTGGCTTGAGGGTTTATGCTTCTCCACATATTGCAACCTTCAACTGATTGTATCAATTTGTGACATCCTTACTTGCCGTGACACAAAGCTGTCAAGATCTGTTTTCCTCATCTCTCTTTTCATAAATCTGTCCAGCTGTCACAATATATAACAGATGGTATCTGTGTCAATCATGAGTATAATGGGCCAAGATACGGGATGATCACATGTGTTGTGGCCATGGCTGAAACTGTTAGACATGGACAACCCACACATTTATTGTTGCCATGGCTGAAACTGTTAGACATAGACAACCCACACATGTATTGTTGCCATGGCTGAAACTGTTAGACATAAACCCGCACATGTGTTGTTACCATGGCTGAAACTGTTAGGCATAGACAACCCACACATGTATTGTTGCCATGGCTGAAACTGTTAGACATGGACAACCCACACATGTATTGTTGCCATGGCTGAAACTGTTAGACATAGACAACCCACACATGTGTTGTTGCCATGGCTGAAACTGTTAGACATGGACAACCCACACATTTATTGTTGCCATGGCTGAAACTGTTAGACATAGACAACCCACACATGTATTGTTGCCATGGCTGAAACTGTTAGACATAAACCCGCACATGTGTTGTTGCCATGGCTGAAACTGTTAGACATAGACAACCCACACATTTATTGTTGCCATGGCTGAAACTGTTAGACATGGACAACCCACACATGTATTGTTGCCATGGCTGAAACTGTTAGACATAGACAACCCACACATGTGTTGTTGCCATGGCTGAAACTGTTAGACATGGACAACCCACACATTTATTGTTGCCATGGCTGAAACTGTTAGACATAAACCCGCACATGTGTTGTTGCCATGGCTGAAACTGTTAGACATAGACAACCCACACATGTATTGTTGCCATGGCTGAAACTGTTAGACATAAACCCGCACATGTGTTGGTGCCATGGCTGAAACTGTTAGACATAGACAACCCGCACATGTGTTGTTGCCATGGCTGAAACTGTTAGGCATAGACAACCCACACATGTATTGTTGCCATGGCTGAAACTGTTAGACATAGACAACCCACACATGTATTGTTGCCATGGCTGAAACTGTTAGACATAGACAACCCACACATGTATTGTTGCCTTGGCTGAAACTGATAGACATGGACAACCCACACATTTGTTGTTGCCATGGCTGAAACTGTTAGACATAGACAACCCACACATGTATTGTTGCCATGGCTGAAACTGTTAGACATGGACAACCCACACATTTATTGTTGCCATGGCTGAAACTGTTAGACATAGACAACCCACACATGTATTGTTGCCATGGCTGAAACTGTTAGACATAGACAACCCACACATGTATTGTTGCCATGGCTGAAACTGTTAGACATAGACAACCCACACATGTATTGTTGCCATGGCTGAAACTGTTAGACATAAACCCGCACATGTGTTGTTGCCATGGCTGAAACTGATAGACATAGACAACCCACACATGTATTGTTGCCATGGCTGAAACTGTTAGACATAAACCCGCACATGTGTTGTTGCCATGGCTGAAACTGTTAGACATAGACAACCCACACATTTATTGTTGCCATGGCTGAAACTGTTAGACATAGACAACCCACACATGTATTGTTGCCATGGCTGAAACTGTTAGACATAAACCCGCACATGTGTTGTTGCCATGGCTGAAAACTGTTAGACATAGACAACCCACACATGTATTGTTGCCATGGCTGAAACTGTTAGACATAAACCCGCACATGTGTTGTTGCCATGGCTGAAACTGTTAGACATAGACAACCCACACATGTATTGTTGCCATGGCTGAAACTGTTAGACATAAACCCGCACATGTGTTGTTGCCATGGCTGAAACTGTTAGGCATAGACAACCCACACATGTATTGTTGCCATGGCTGAAACTGTTAGACATAGACAACCCACACATGTATTGTTGCCATGGCTGAAACTGTTAGACATAGACAACCCACACATGTATTGTTGCCATGGCTGAAACTGATAGACATAGACAACCCACACATGTATTGTTGCCATGGCTGAAAACTGTTAGACATGGACAACCCACACATTTATTGTTGCCATGGCTGAAACTGTTAGACATAGACAACCCACACATGTATTGTTGCCATGGCTGAAACTGTTAGACATGGACAACCCACACATGTATTGTTGCCATGGCTGAAACTGTTAGACATAGACAACCCACACATGTATTGTTGCCATGGCTGAAACTGTTAGACATAAACCCGCACATGTGTTGTTGCCATGGCTGAAACTGTTAGGCATAGACAACCCACACATGTATTGTTGCCATGGCTGAAACTGTTAGACATGGACAACCCACACATGTATTGTTGCCATGGCTGAAACTGTTAGACATAGACAACCCACACATGTATTGTTGCCATGGCTGAAACTGTTAGACATAGACAACCCACACATGTATTGTTGCCATGGCTGAAACTGATAGACATAGACAACCCACACATGTATTGTTGCCATGGCTGAAACTGTTAGACATGGACAACCCACACATTTATTGTTGCCATGGCTGAAACTGTTAGACATAGACAACCCACACATGTATTGTTGCCATGGCTGAAACTGTTAGACATGGACAACCCACACATTTATTGTTGCCATGGCTGAAACTGTTAGACATAGACAACCCACACATGTATTGTTGCCATGGCTGAAACTGTTAGACATAGACAACCCACACATGTATTGTTGCCATGGCTGAAACTGTTAGACATAGACAACCCACACGTGTATTGTTGCCATGGCTGAAACTGATAGACATAGACAACCCACACGTGTATTGTTGCCATGGCTGAAACTGTTAGACATAGACAACCCACACATGTATTGTTGCCATGGCTGAAACTGTTAGACAACGCACACATGTATTGTTGCCATGGCTGAAACTGTTAGACATAGACAACCCACACATGTGTTGTTGCCATGGCTGAAACTGATAGACATAGACAACCCACACATGTATTGTTGCCATGGCTGAAACTGTTAGATATAGACAACCCACACATGTATTGTTGCCATGGCTGAAACTGTTAGACATAGACAACCCACACATGTATTGTTGCCATGGCTGAAACTGTTAGATATAGACAACCCACACATGTATTGTTGCCATGGCTGAAACTGTTAGACATAGACAACCCACACATGTATTGTTGCCATGGCTGAAACTGTTAGACAACGCACACATGTATTGTTGCCATGGCTGAAACTGTTAGACATAGACAACCCACACATGTATTGTTGCCATGGCTGAAACTGTTAGACATAGACAACCCACACATGTATTGTTGCCTTGGCTGAAACTGATAGACATGGACAACCCACACATTTGTTGTTGCCATGGCTGAAACTGTTAGACATAGACAACCCACACATGTATTGTTGCCATGGCTGAAACTGTTAGACATGGACAACCCACACATTTATTGTTGCCATGGCTGAAACTGTTAGACATAGACAACCCACACATGTATTGTTGCCATGGCTGAAACTGTTAGACATAGACAACCCACACATGTATTGTTGCCATGGCTGAAACTGTTAGACATAGACAACCCACACATGTATTGTTGCCATGGCTGAAACTGTTAGACATAAACCCGCACATGTGTTGTTGCCATGGCTGAAACTGTTAGGCATAGACAACCCACACATGTATTGTTGCCATGGCTGAAACTGTTAGACATAAACCCGCACATGTGTTGTTGCCATGGCTGAAACTGTTAGACATAGACAACCCACACATTTATTGTTGCCATGGCTGAAACTGTTAGACATAGACAACCCACACATGTATTGTTGCCATGGCTGAAACTGTTAGACATAAACCCGCACATGTGTTGTTGCCATGGCTGAAACTGTTAGACATAGACAACCCACACATGTATTGTTGCCATGGCTGAAACTGTTAGACATAAACCCGCACATGTGTTGTTGCCATGGCTGAAACTGTTAGACATAGACAACCCACACATGTATTGTTGCCATGGCTGAAACTGTTAGACATAAACCCGCACATGTGTTGTTGCCATGGCTGAAACTGTTAGGCATAGACAACCCACACATGTATTGTTGCCATGGCTGAAACTGTTAGACATAGACAACCCACACATGTATTGTTGCCATGGCTGAAACTGTTAGACATAGACAACCCACACATGTATTGTTGCCATGGCTGAAACTGATAGACATAGACAACCCACACATGTATTGTTGCCATGGCTGAAACTGTTAGACATGGACAACCCACACATTTATTGTTGCCATGGCTGAAACTGTTAGACATAGACAACCCACACATGTATTGTTGCCATGGCTGAAACTGTTAGACATGGACAACCCACACATGTATTGTTGCCATGGCTGAAACTGTTAGACATAGACAAACCACACATGTATTGTTGCCATGGCTGAAACTGTTAGACATAAACCCGCACATGTGTTGTTGCCATGGCTGAAACTGTTAGGCATAGACAACCCACACATGTATTGTTGCCATGGCTGAAACTGTTAGACATGGACAACCCACACATGTATTGTTGCCATGGCTGAAACTGTTAGACATAGATAACCCACACATGTATTGTTGCCATGGCTGAAACTGTTAGACATAGACAACCCACACATGTATTGTTGCCATGGCTGAAACTGATAGACATAGACAACCCACACATGTATTGTTGCCATGGCTGAAACTGTTAGACATGGACAACCCACACATTTATTGTTGCCATGGCTGAAACTGTTAGACATAGACAACCCACACATGTATTGTTGCCATGGCTGAAACTGTTAGACATGGACAACCCACACATTTATTGTTGCCATGGCTGAAACTGTTAGACATAGACAACCCACACATGTATTGTTGCCATGGCTGAAACTGTTAGACATAGACAACCCACACGTGTATTGTTGCCATGGCTGAAACTGATAGACATAGACAACCCACACGTGTATTGTTGCCATGGCTGAAACTGTTAGACATAGACAACCCACACATGTATTGTTGCCATGGCTGAAACTGTTAGACAACGCACACATGTATTGTTGCCATGGCTGAAACTGTTAGACATAGACAACCCACACATGTGTTGTTGCCATGGCTGAAACTGATAGACATAGACAACCCACACATGTATTGTTGCCATGGCTGAAACTGTTAGATATAGACAACCCACACATGTATTGTTGCCATGGCTGAAACTGTTAGACATAGACAACCCACACGTGTATTGTTGCCATGGCTGAAACTGTTAGATATAGACAACCCACACATGTGTTGTTGCCATGGCTGAAACTGTTAGACATAGACAACCCACACGTGTGTTGTTGCCATGGCTGAAACTGTTAGACATAGACAACCCACACATGGGAAACTTGATGAATTAAACAGGGGGGGGGGGGGGGGGGTCACAGTGGACCCGGGAACATTTGAAAGAGCCAGGAACAGACATTTAAAATTTCACATTTGGGAGTAATTCATGAAAATGAAGAGAGCAATTTTAATTTTCCCACAGTAGCAGAGAAATCCATAACACAAAAGTGTGATTGCCTAATTGGGTTGGTTTTAGCTCCCGTCCACCATTCATTAAAATGTGTGAATTGTTTCCAATAAATTACGATATATGATCTGCCTTGTTCATTTTGTAAAGGGGGGGGGGGGTCCATTTGTGGTGAGGGGAGTATTTAGAACTGCTGTGTATCATATTTGCATCTATCCATCATGTGCCATGCTGATAAGCGGGGCGGTCATGATTCGCCATTTCACTCGATCACCAGAGTCTGGAACATTTCAGCACTCTGTCGTACATTCGATCATAGTACCTTTTTTGCATTTTCTGAAATGCAGCTTTTGCTTGCCCTATTCTGCTTTTAATCTATGTTGTGCATCTTCCACCTGATGTTATTATTGCATTTAGGCATTTATATGTATCCATTTAAAGTATTTTCTCTTCTGTTATCTTTCATTTCGGGTCACATATTTCTTTGATATAACAATTGTTTCCATTTTCTTGATATTCAATGAGAGTCCTTTTTTTCTTACACTCTCTGTTACCACATTGTCCAACTATCGTTGCAGATCTTTTGAAAAGATAAGCATCATTTTAGCAGTTGGCTATCACTTGGGAACCGTGCAGATTATGCAAAATGCAATCTGAGCTATGTAACAATGACATAGATGTGTCAACTGTGGGAGTGAATGCTGTGTTCCCATGCAAACATTTCACAAGCCCCATATTTGTATAGAACAATCAACACTCGATTTCCTGTTATCCATTCTAGACAGTATATAGATTATAGTTTAGTTAAATAGATTTATGGTTCATGTTCAAAACATTTGTGATGGTCAGAATCTCCTCAGTGGATATTTCTAGTGTTTGCATATCCTTTACAGGACGTCTCGGTCAGCCCCAGTATTTTTTGGCTGTTTGTTATTGCTTGAAAAGTTTACGTTCAATAGTTTGCCATTGCTTTCTGAACTACCGCCACTCGTACCATTTCATTAATAACAATGCGAGGGAGACTGTTACCAAATCGCTCCCAGCTGTATTTCGAGCGTGGGATGAGGGATTACGAATTGCGTCCATAACCCCTTCACCATTGAGAAACTAGTGTAGTGTTTAAAAAAATGAAGGTACATGGTATAGAGGACGCCCATGGGTCAGTAACAAAGCTACATAATAAGTGATAATTACAGGATTCATAATTAAAACAAGAATGGAAATACAGTGGTTTATATAAAATGGTGAAACGGATTACGGTTGGTTGACGCGCTGTGTAAGATTTGCCATGACCTCGCACCAAAAAATCAAATGTTCCATCGAAACAAAATTTGGGAAGTAGTCTGTAGGTAGTCAAGCTGCATAGCAATCACCACACCCAGAATGTTTACACATCGTCCATGTAAGTGGATCCAGCCCTGCATGGACTCAGCAAACATGTGTATCTGCCTAAACTATTTGACTGCTCATTGTATGGAACAATGGTGAAGTATCGGCTCGAAACAAATGCCTCTTGTATGTCCTATCTTCAGTGCTGTGTGTTGTCGCTTCATAAAAATTCTTTGAAAGTCACATATTCTCTCCATTGTAGGTCCTAATGAATGAAACATTATTTTTATTCTGAACACGTGCTAATGAAAGCGAGGAGGGACCTCGCTCCGCTCGATAAGGGTAATGGCAGCAACAAACTGAGCAGTGCCAACGTTGCATCCTATACTAGGGTCTGGTCGCTTTGCTGAAATGATCCTCATTGTGAGTGTGCAGACAACAAAACCCGGTAATTGTGGAGGCAGAAGTTCAGGACTTGATATTTGAGAATTCCAACATGCTGAGATGGGTATGTTGTTCGACACGCAAGGTGGACTTTCAAGACAAGTTGAAGGGAAGGCTGCAGTGACAAGTAACCTGACAATTGAGGTTCTGACAGTAACTAAAGCCTGGCTGGAGACACTGGCATTCACCCGGGCATGCTTCATCAGTGGCGGGCGTGCTAGCAAACTGCTGGTAATGTCAAAAGCCTGGCCAGCTGCGGGTTGGACACCTGGACTCCTCGCTTGTCAGAATGAGGGAAAGATTGGCCACCTATTTATCCTGGCTCTCAGAATGAGTGAAAGATTGGCCACCTATTCCTCCTTGCTCTCAGAATGAGGGAAAGATTGGCCACCTATTCCTCCTTGCTCTCAGAATGAGGGAAAGATTGGCCATCTATTCCTCCTTGCTCTCAGAATGAGGGAAAGATTGGCCACCTATTCCTCCTTGCTCTCAGAATGAGGGAAAGTTTGGCCACCTATTCCTCCTTGCTTTCAGAATGAGGGGAAGATTGGCCACTTATTCCTCCTTGCTCTCAGAATGAGGGAAAGATTGGCCACCTATTCCTCCTTGCTCTCGGAATGAAGGAAAGATTGGCCAACTATTCCTCCATGCTCTCAGAATGAGGGAAAGATTGGCCAGATATTCCTCCATGCTCTCAGAATGAGGGAAAAACTGGCCACCTATTCCTCCTGGCTCTCAGAATGGGGGGAAGATTGGCCACTTATTCCTCCTTGCTCTCAGAATGAGGGAAAGATTGGCCACCTATTCCTCCTTGCTCTCAGAATGAGGGAAAGATTGGCCACCTATTCCTCCTTGCTCTCAGAATGAGGGAAAGATTGGCCACCTATTCCTCCTTGCTCTCAGAATGAGGGAAAGATTGGCCACCTATTCCTCCTTGCTCTCAGAATGAGGGAAAGATTGGCCACCTATTCCTCCTTGCTCTCAGAATGAGGGCAAGATTGGCCACCTATTCCTCCTTGCTCTCAGAATGAGGGCAAGATTGGCCACCTATTCCTCCTTGCTCTCAGAATGAGGGCAAGATTGACCACCTATTCCTCCTTGCTCTCTCCGTGCGGTTGCGCTATTTCCTGCCACGGACACAGCAGGAAACTGCTTCGGGACAAATTATTGATTGATGCCTCCTGGGTATCTGTGAGCACACCCGGTATCTGTGAGCACACCCGGGAAGGTGGACATGGACTGGGCTCAAAGACAGCCTCTGAGGAGGTCAAGTCTGACAAACATCAAGCTTAGTCGTGCAAGGCAACACAGATGTAAGAGGAAATTTGCAAGCTGATAGGCGTGCGAGCCAGACTACTGTGGCGAGAGGGTGAGCAATGGACCATGTTGATATATTGAATGCCGTCAGAAAGGCATGACGATTAAACGAATCGAGAAATATAACAGCACTTGAGAAATTCACATGTTATCTGTGTGTTCCGTAAAGCGGTCGGCCAGGCATCTACCAACCACTTTAGGGAACACTAGGGATATTATACAAAATTCTGACAACCCCGTTTCTAACCGTTTCAGTTCTTCTGACCACAAAGACGTCCACGATGTATGGGTCACAGCATTGAAGCCATGCTTCCCTAATAAATCGAATAGCTTAATTGGGCTTAAAATTGAAAACCAGTTAACTCTTTGGAATGCATCCATCCAACGGGAATAAAAACTGTTGTAGATGCCATGTGGCCACCACCTCCACGTGGTGCATACCGGGAAACCATGACAGCGAGGACATGGGCTAACGGGGCTATGGCTCGCCATAGGAGATGGACTACCTGTGGTCATATTTGTGTCCTAAACCTGCGACTGGCTTAACAAGCCGGCAGGGGATCTTCATGCTGCTCGTAGAAAAACTAAGAAGTATAAACGGACTGACCCAGGTGGATATAGACCCGGCAATGTTAATAGACTACGAGATAGATAAGCGACTCAAAAAAAAAAAAAAAAAAAGGCACGATGAACGTCTGCGGTTTCAATAGTAAAGAAGAAGAGCTTATGGAAACAATGGAAAAGAGGAAAATTAGACTGATGGGAATAGCGGACACCAGAACAAAGGGTAACGGATGCAATGAGCTCCACCACAGTTATACGTTTGTCTACTCTGGAGTAGAACAACAAGACGATGTAGGAACAGTCGCGAACCACGGCTAGCAAGAGGAATACTAGAAATAAAATATATAGACAAATGGCACCAATACTAAAGAACAAACATATATCAATAACTACTAAGAAAGCACTTTACAACACAATCTTTCTACCAACTCTATGCTACCAATGCCAAATCTGGACAATGACAGAAGAAGAGAAAAGAAAAATCACAACGGTAGAAATGAGATTCCTGAGAAGAATACTCAACGTATCAAGAAGAGATAAGATCAGAAATGAAGAAATCAGGACTGAAGTGGCGGTTATAGCAGCACTAGATTTTATTAGAAAGCAGCAAATCAAATGGTTTGGCCATGCAAGTAGGTTACCAGTCAACAGCATACCACAACAAGCAATGATGTACAGACCAGATGGAAACAGAGGAAGAGGTCGACCACGTAAACGTTGGACGGAAGGAATAGCAGAGTCCATGGGAATATCGATACATGAAACCCATAATCGGGCACTCTCACGATGTTTATACTTCACCTCGACACCGCAAGGTACAAGAGGAACAGGATGAGATGAGGTAGATGCCTTGTATAACTGCTGACTTCCTTCTATAACCCATATCTGTTTACATACCTTCGGTTATACATTTTCTTATTTTGGTACCTTTTACAACTGAACTACTGTGCCGCCTTCCTAGGAACGAAGGGTGTGTAATGGCCTAGCAACGTGCCATACCTATACTTTTTATCTGTTTGTTTTAATGCTATTAAATTTTATAATTTCATGGAAAAAAATTTTCCCACTCACCACAGAATTCCGAACTGTGTATCATACAGCTCGGAATTCTGAGGTAAGCAGGAACATTTTTTTTCAATCTTTATTTTCTCTTATTTGCTTTCATTATTCCATCTTTTTATTCTTCTCATTCTGTCGTCACGTCTTAATGTAGTCACAGAAGATCTCCGTGACTATATGTTGTGTTTTGTGAATGTGTTTGTTTGCTGATGAAGGCTAATCGCCGCAACGTTCTGTGTGTGTCGTAATTCTGTTATGTAAAGTTGCACTTCTTTGTGTCATTTTATATTGTTCACAATAAATACCAGCATGCAAAAGCCAAATTTCAAAGGGCCAAGCTGCAGGCTAAACGGAAAAGCTGGCAGGAGAAAACAGTCACTGAATTTTGAAAGAGACACACGGAAGTTGTGGAAGCTAATAAAACAACTTAACAATGAGGACACAGGGAGAAACTCAAAAATTGCACTAAATACAGACGGAAACATCTTAACAGGAAAGCAAGCAGCTGACCATTTTGTGGACTCATTCGCACATGATAACAATATCGAAATTAGTCCAGAGAAACAACAAAAGATTCGACAGAAATGGCAACATTCAGGACAGAAAGAAATTGTATATGAGGTTCTGGAGGCACTTATCACAATCAGTGAACTGAAACTAGCCATATCAAAACTGAAAATGAGAAAGTCACCAGGAGCTGATGGTATCTCTAATGAAATGATCAGGAACCTAGGAACAGAGACCAAAGCAAAGCTATTGCAGATCTTCAATAACAACTGGGCATTAGGCAGTATTCCACAAGCCTGGAGAGAAGCAATCATGATACCCCTCCTAAAATCAGGGAAAGATAGTTCCATTGACTCCAGATGCAGACCAATTAGCCTCACCAGCTGTCTCTGCAAAACAACGGAGCGCATCATCAATCACAGACTGCAGTGGTACATTGAAAGTGAAAACATCCTTGTGCCACAGCAGGCTGGCTTTAGGCAGTGCTACTCTACGGAAGATCAGACAACTTACCTCTCTCAAGAAATTGAGGATGCATTCCAAGAGAAGAAGCTGGTGCTTGCTGCATGGATAGATCTGAAGAAAGCCTTTGACAAAGTCTGGAAAGAAGGTCTGATGAAGAAACTGAGAAACTGCAAAGTCAATGGAAGAATGTACAAATGGGTGAAAGCATACTTGCACAACAGAAGAGCCCGAGTACAGATAGACGGTCTCAAGAGCAAGAAAGTTCTACTGCGTCACGGTGTTTCCCAGGGCAGAGTCTTTTCCCCCAAACTTTTTCTAATCTTCATCAATGATCTTGTTGCTAATCTACCGCATGGAATTAAAGCGGCAATGTACGCCGATGACCTGGTTCTATGGAGCACAAATGAACATGCATCAGTGGCCATCAGATCGCTACAAGGAGCTGTAGATGCAATTGTTGCATGGGCAAATAGATGGTGTGTCAGCATAAACACTGACAAGTGCAGCATCACTCTCTTTACCCTCTGTCCAAGACAAAAGGCAGGGATCATCAAGATAAATGGAACACCCCTTAGAGAAGATAAAGAACCAACATACCTTGGAGTAACATTTGATGGCAGGCTGACATGGGAAAAGCACATCAACAAAGCGGTAGCAAAAGCCAGAAGGAAAATAGCCATCCTGAGAAAACTAAGTGGAACCTCATGGGGAGCCAGTGGAAAAATACTTAGCAAAATTTATCAACAGAGCATACGGCCATACCTGGAATACGGATCAACTGAGTAGTGTACAGCATAAAAAACCACACTACAAGAGATGGACAAGGTGCAAATTCAAGCACTTAGAGTCACCACAGGAGGATGAGATTAACCCCTATAGAAGAGATGGAGGAGATGGGGAGGACACAAGCACTGAGAGATCGCAGAGATACGAAAACGCTAATACAAGCAGAAAAGTTCCTCAGCTTGCTAGGCCACCCTATGAAGAACAGATTTGAAAACTTAACTATGGGGCGGTTGACATGAAGAAGTTTTATCCACCAGGCCAAACGACTCTGCAAAGAAACCACCGATCTTTCCACAGTTGGTATCCCCCTGAAAACTATTCCAAAGCGAACTCCATGGAAAGATGAACGTAGACTATCGTTACACATCCTGACAAAAGTGTGAGGAATATTTGACAAGGAAGAACAGAACAGTGTACAGCGCAGAACAGCCACTTGCAGCTTCCTTGATGAAGAATACCCACAGGACCTCTGGATCCGAGTCTACACAGATGGGCCAGCACAAAATGCTGTTCGAAATGGAGGAACGGGAGTATGCATAGAATACTCAAATAATACTAGGGACATGGCCAGAGTACCAACAGGAAAGTACTGCCATAACCATGATGTTGAAATTGAGGCAGTCAAGATACTAAGATAGCAACAGAGAAATTACTAAATACCAGCCATGGTACACAACCCGTGGTGCTATTGACAGATGTAAGGTCACCATACAGTGGATACCATCCCACTGTGGAATAGCCGGAAACGACAGAGCTGATCGATTGGCTAAGGAAGGAGCAAAAGAAGAACATCCTGATGTGCCCGTGGTGATGCCCAAAAGAAAAGAATGATCAATCAGCCAGAAAGGCACCTAAACCTGCTCAAGATGACCACCACATTATGGACAGACCAGAACAAGTCATTATTCTGCGCCTCAGAACAGGACACAATAGATTACGCAACGACATATATACAAAATTCAAGATTGATGAATCAGCCATGTGCACATGTGGATTGGCGTCGCAGACAGCAGAGCACATACTCCAAGACTGCCCAAAATAGAACATATCTAGGCAAACCTTCTGGTCTAGAGAGACAACAGTGGAAGATAAACTCTATAGACCGCCGAGTGAACTAAAAAAGACAGTTAAATACATACAAGAGACATCATTGCAGTCATAGACATATTTCAAGCGAACAAAAGAAGAAGATCAAGATGGAAATCATACAGACCAATGAAACGCTGTCAATTTCAATGAGAAAATAGTGTTGAAGTGCTATATAGAACCTATGATCTATACTGCTGTGTGCATGTGAAGGAGACAGAGTGAAAAACATCTAATGACAGTGGGAATGTGCTTTCCTGGGAAAAGATAAAGAATACCATGAACGGACAAAAAAATGAACGGGGCAGTCTTTCAAGACACGCAATGAAAACAGTAAAATGATTTGAGAAATTAGACGTAGACAGCCAAGAATTGTGAGCACCTTATGACTATAGTGATTAAACAAACTGGATAAGTTGCCAGCACTGTGGCCAAGGGGTTCGGGCGCAGTTCGCAATCCCGCATACAGCGTTCGAATCACAGCTGAGGCAGATTTGGAAGCAGACTGCCTTTCGCTGGTATTCTCATACAAAGATATGAGTACCTGTCGTTCAGAAAGTAAACTACTAAACGTAAACTTTCCAAGAAATCACAGTCAGCCAAAACATGCTGGTGTTGATTGTGACGTCCTGTAAAGGATGTGTCTTTAGTGACAGCGGGCAAGATTGATGGGAAAAGAGCAAGGACAGGGCAGAGAGATACATATCTAGTTGGCTCGGTGATATGGCATAATCTGGACAAGAAAACAAACATGACCCAAGACCCTAATAATCATTTGAGATGGCGAACCATGATCGTCACATCGGCTGAGCACGCGATGATGATGATGATAATAAATAGACTACCTTTAGCCACAAAGTTAGCTGAAATAAGCGGTTTTATTAAGCTGATTTAGCTGATAAATGACGGTTTGGCAGCCTAACATGTAGCATATAGCTGTTGTCTAGCAGCTAGCGGTAAACGTTAAAATTTGATCGCATACTTAGCACGGACTTGAACAGACAAACCGCTGTTGCTTTACTAACGACATATTTGGGTTTGTATTATTGTCTTAATTAATTATATGTTACCTCTTAGTTAAAGCATCGATTCTAACTCAACTGACAGCCATTAAATAGAATGGCAAATGTGAAATTGGTTGTTTACACTAGGTCACTCAATTTCGAAGCAGGCACAACCAAAAACATGCCCAAGCTTATCTCTAAT
Organism: Cepaea nemoralis; assembly: GCA_014155875.1. NCBI lineage: Eukaryota > Metazoa > Mollusca > Gastropoda > Stylommatophora > Helicidae > Cepaea > Cepaea nemoralis. The sequence continues at coordinate 694,217 of JACEFZ010017415.1, read as the reverse complement.
TCTCTATGATTTCATTTAGTCTATCACCTGCTAATCAAAATCATTAAAGCACTCATTGGATTTCATTATTGTGAGATTGTAAAATAACTTCTCTGTCTGCATATTATTAAAATATTAACTGTCCTATTACAGAACGTTTCAGACAACCCCGTAATTTATTTATTTAAAAAAATTGGGTTTGAGATTTACTACTACTACTAGTACTTAGCCAATTTTTATGTTCAGTAGTTTGCCACTGTTTTATGAACAGATATTCTCAAATTGTCGAAATCAAATATGTGCCAGCAATTAATGTGTCATTATAAATCTTTTAATAAGTTATGTTGTAGTACATATACAAATTTCATTAACGTGAGCAAAATAACATTTACACAAATATAATTTTAATATAATGGAGAGTACATCGGATAGATCTTACAGAGAACAAATAATAGCTCATTCTAAATGAAAATGTTAATTTTTGTGTGAATCCGTTTGTGTATGTTTAGTGGGACAAAACAATCTCTGAGAAACCAGACCTGGTTAGAGGTGCGACTGTAGAATGTCTGAGCACTTCTGTTAACGGATCTTAAACTGTTGAAACATCACATCTATAAATTTTATTTTGCACCACAAACTTGTGAGTTGTGCCAAGTAAATGACTGGCAAAATGCATGAGCATTCAAAGGATACTGAACCCTACAATACTAATGTTCTTTGCTTAAAAGTGGCCAATGTCTTAAAAATATCTTTTTCTCATAACAAGCTCAATATTAGTTTAGTTTAGTCAATGGATCAACATCACAGCACAGGGGTATAACCCATAAGTGCTCCGTTCTCCTTCTAACTCAAACCTGAGTTTGGAGAAACTCAGCTCAGTGCATGAACTCTGTAGCACCGGTGAGGATCCTGAAATACTTTGGGTAGATTTTTAACTCGAAATTTTGCCTGGGCAGCATCGTTAGTCTATTCTTTTTCGATTTCCAACTGCCAAGGAATTTTTTACGTGTGCAGCAATACACACGGGCGTTCGATCTCACTACCCAGAGACCAGGGGCAATTTTATTACTAGAAGTCCATGGTCCTCACCGGGGCTTGAACCCAAGACCTCAAGCACTCGAGGCGGACACCATACCTCGAGACCACGCAGCCCCCGAGCTCAATATTAGTTATGCTTTGCAGGTTAGCATGGTCGAATGGGTAAGAACGCATGTTCTTAAACATCCGGTGTGCTGATGCCGAGGTAGGCGGTTCAACCCTTACACCGGACAGCTGGACTAAAATGTTGACTTCTTGTCCTTGACTTGGGGGAATAAATTACAAGTAGCTCTGAAGTCGGAGTGGGTTTGCCTGATGGTGAGGGACACTGTTAATAGGGAAAGCTAATCCACATGCAAAATTCAGTCCATCACTACTATAAATAGTGTGTATGGACTACGCTTGAGTTCAAAGTGAGTGAGCGCCAAAAAAAAGTTATGCTCTAAAAGTTGTGTTTTGCTTTTACTGAATCATTCTTGGGTGACATGGGGGAGGTAAGGAGTATATATATATAATCAATAGGTAGAGAGCAAACTCATAAAAAAGTTGCCGGTATGGAAAGCCTACATACAACTTCAGATGATAATGGATGAAGAGTCATCAACCTAGCAGAAGCCAAAGGACTGCAGATCAGCAGTACCAGACTGCAAAGAAAGGATATACATAATCAAACTTGGAAATCATGTGACAAGAGAACCTATAATCAAATAGATCACATTTTAATTAACAACAAAAATGCATCAAACATACAACAAGTTGGAAGCTATAGAGGAGCTGAGTGCCACAGCTTCCACCCTCTCGTTGGGGCAAAATTTAAAATAAAACTTAAAGAGAGCTTTCTATGCTAAACTACAAAGGTTACACCCAACATATAACAGAGAAAAACTACAAGAAATTACAGTCAAAGAGAAATTTGCAGATGAAATAAAATGTAAACTTGAAATTCTACAAAACCCATTGGAGGAAAGCGTTGACCAAACTTGGTTGAACATCAAGAATACAAGTCAATTTACCGCAGAAGAATGTCTCGGTGTGTTAACCACGCATAGAAAGAACAGATGGTTCAATCCAAAATGTGAAGAAGCAGTCATTAGGAAAAAGAAAGCCAGACAGCTATGGCTAAATGATATCAACATCCAAAAGAAAGAGCAATATAGAAATGAATGTAAAGAGGCTACAAAAATAGTTCGACAGCAGAAGCGAGAATATATGAGTAATATAATCAAAGATATGGAAACTAATCACCAGAAAAACGAATCCAGAAAGTTTTTTAAAGAACTGAAGTCAATGAAACGAGGGCACCAACACAACACATATGGTTTAAAAGACAAAAATGGGAATATGATAAATACCAATGAGGAAATGTGCAACACATGAAAAGAATACTTTGTTGAATTACTAAATTGTGAAGCTCCAAGTAACACTTTCCCACAGGAAGAGGTTCTAACGTGTGAACCACAAATTGAAGAACCTGCATTTGAAGAAATCCTATATGTAATCACACAACTTAAAAACAATAAGGCAACTGGGGCTGATGGAATTGCTGCTGAATTTATAAAGGTGGGTGGCCATGCATTACATCTAAAGCTATACGAACTAATAATAAACATCTGGAGGACTGAAGAATTACCCCATGACTGGAAAGAGTCATTATTGATACCTATCTTTAAGAAAGGAGACAAGTTCCAGTGTGAAAACTATAGAGGAATATCACTACTGTCCATAAGCTGTAAGATACTATCCGCAGTACTACTAAATAGACTAAAACCATATTCAGAATACATATTAGGTGACTACCAGGCGGGTTTTAGGCAAAACAGATCAACAATAGATCAGATATTTATCTTACGACAAATAGCCGAGAAAAATTGGGAATATAAAAGAGATCTCCATAACATTTTTGTGGATTTTAAAAAGGCTTATGATAGTGTCCATAGGAATAGTCTATGGAATGCTATGCAGGAATTTGGAATACCAAGGAAGTTAATCAACATAAGCAGACTATGCATGGAAGATACTTATAATATAGTAACATATAAAGGCAGATGGAAACAGGAAGAGGCCGACCTTGTAAACGTTGGACGGAGGGAATAGCAGAGTCCATGGGAATATCGATATACGAAGCCCATAATCGGGCACTCTCACGAGGTTTATACTTCACCTCGACACCGCAAGGTACAAGAGGAACATGATGAGATGAGATAAAGGCAGGAAATCAGACCCTTTCAAAATAACATCTGGCTTGAAACAGGGTGATGCACTATCGCTGCTACTCTTCAATCTGGCTCTAGAGAAAGTTGTAAGGAGGGTAAAGGAGGAATGTGATATTGGAGGAACATCCAAGCTGCTTGGTTATGCAGATGATATAGATATTATAGGGGAAAATGAACAAAAGACATTGGAAATATTGACTCACTTAACCCTTTACAGGGCAGACGCTTGTCCATTTTGTAGCCCTGAACGGGCAAGATTTTTTCAGGTTCTGTAAAATTTCGGGTCGCGTTAGTAAAAACATCACAAATAAGGTGTTAGTCAACCGATTTTAGTTAAATAAACAACACAATGAAGGGAAAAGCATGCAGAATATGTTACTCACGTGATTGTTGCCGGTAATCCATATATGAACACAAATATTTACGAAATACGGCATGTTGTTTGTGATTTTCCGTCATCTATACGGCAATTTACAAACACATTTTCAGAATCATAATCACTTTCTTTAAAGTCTGACTCACGACTGCTAATGCAAAGTAACGCTTTGCACTGATATCTAGCTCCGATTAATAATCAACTTCGTGCCCTTTAATGTCATTTAAATTGAACAGAGCGAAATCTCGGCTATCACTTGAAGAATCGCCGAAATTCATTTTGAAAAACAGCGTAAAAATCCCGAAAACTATCAAAAAAAGTCAGCAAAAGTCCGTTCAAATTCATTGTAGCGCGTTTACAAATGGCGGCCATGTTGTCAAGCTATCGGCGAAAGTGAAAGTAGCCGTCAGAAGTGTCGGAAAGCCGAGAGATCGCGTTTTTACAATGCATAATAGTATCGGCCGGAATCGGACGCTACGCTTGTTTTAAACGATCGGCCGGTAATGGCCGCTATGCCTTGTAAAGGGTTAAAGGAAAAAGCCCAACAGATGGGGCTGGTTATCAACCAAGATAAGACAGAATATATGGTAATTTCAAGAGAAGGAATGGCTAAAAACTCTGGCCACATACAAATAGATAATATGACCATTAAAAGAACGGAAACATACAAATGCCTGGGTACAATCTTCAACTGCTCCAACATCATAAGGGAAGAAATACAAACTAGAATCAATTCTGGAAATAAGATATACTATGTACTACAACATCTACTAAAATCAAAGGCGCTATCTCGTAACACCAAGATCACAATATACAAAACACTGATCAGACCAGTTGTGCTGTATGGCTGTGAAACCTGGAGTACAATGAAAGGAGACGAAGCCTTGTTACAAACCTTTGAGAACAAAGTTTTAAGACGCATCTTTGGACCCATTAGGGATACACAAAGTGGAGAGTGGAAAAGAAGTAGTAACAAAGACATTTATGATCTGTTTAAGTCCCCACTAATAACTGGTATCATCCCCTCTACCGTGTGTCCATCTTGACGAGATAGAGGGGCTTGTGCGTTCCAATGACTCCAAGAGCTATGCCAACGGTAGCACAGCTACTGGTAGGGTCACCCATGTCAGACAGGTCAATGGAGAGGGACCAGACGAAGAGGCACACAAACCTGCTGCCTTGTAGGTAGAATGGGGACAGTCAAAGGCTAGGGAAATCATCCCCAAAAATGCTTGTCGAAATTGGATGTACTGAGCCACAGGCTTGACAAAGCAGTGCAACGTAACTTTATCATTTCACGATGTCACAAATTAAAATTAATCATTATGTGCTAATCCCGTGAAGTCCCATCAGGCGGTGATAGTGCCGGGCCCCCTGCCTCGAGGGGGTCCACCCATGACTACTGGTGGTCACCTTCCCCTGTGCTGTGGAGTCAAGGAACAGAGGAGTAGGTTAAGAGCTAGTGACCAAACACCCCGGACACTCAACATACTACAGTGGAATGCCGAAGGAGTTTATAACAAGAAAGTCTCCCTAACAAAGCGTCTTCATACAGATAGAATAGATGTGGCATGCATTCAAGAGACACACCTGAACGCCGATCGAAAATTCTCAGTCAGAGAATTCTCAGGCCACACGTTTCGACCGCCAAGGACACAAAGGAGGAGTTCTAATACTTATACGAAATACAATACCTTGCAGCGAAGTATCTGTGATCTCTGACAACCAAATGGAAATTATAGGTGTTGATATAATGATATAGGACGTGAAAATAAGAATTTACAATCTGTATAGCCCGGCAGATAAGGACCTTACACTCTCAAACATGAAAATAACTGACACAAACTGCATTATTGTCGGAGACTTTAATAGCCGTTCAGAAAGATGGGGATACCCAGATACTGACAAAAGAGGAGATGAAGTGGAGGACTGGGAAATAGACTCAAATCTCCATCTACTCAACAAAGCGGATGACACACCGAGCTTCTACTCCAGAAGATGGTTTACCACTTCTACTCCAGACTTAGCTTTCTGCACAGGAGACATCCTCCACAAAATCGATCGCCATGTGCTTGACCAATTAGCAGGTAGTGACTACAGACCAATCAAGCTTGTAATGAATATGGAGTATGTTCCACAAGAGCAAAAGCCTTTGCCCCGCTGGAATTACAAACGAGCAGATTGGGATAGATTTGCCATACTAACAGACAAATATTGTGAAAACATAAATACACGATATGGCAACATGAAGCAAATGGTGGAAAGTCTAAACAGAGCAATAATACAGGTGGCCACTGAGTCTATTTCAAGAGGAGCGAGGAAAAATTACAAACCATACTAGACTGAAGAAATACACAATTTGGAGGACAAAGTCCTCATCATCAAGTGCCGTGCCGGCTGGCGTAGGCGTTCATGGCTCTCCACAGATCTCGGTCTTTGATGTTATGGATCAACTCTGCTGATGATATTCCTCCATGCCACTGTCTCAATCCATCCAGCATCATTTCTCTTGGTCTGCCTCTGCCTCTCTTCCCCTCGATCTTTCCAGTTGTCACGATGTTCTCCAATGCCTCTCTTCTCATCACATGACCAAAGAATATATATATCCATCCATCCATCCATCATGTGCCTTGCTGATAAGCGTGGGTGGTCATGTTTTGCCATCTCACTTGATCAGCAGAGTCGTGGATCAGCTCCGTGTTTCTGCCTCAACCATGCCATGTGGCTAAGCCATCCAGGTATTTAATTCTTGCTCTTCCCTTTGGTCTACTCCCTTCGATCTTGCCAGTCCTCACCAAGTTCTCCAAGTCATTTCTTCTCATAACATGCGCAACAAATTTTGACTGTCTACATCTAATGTCTCTAATCAGTTTACGATCTACATTTGCTTCTTGTAGGACTTGTTCATTGGTTTTTCTGTCTGTCCATGGTATTCTTTGCATTTTCCTCAGAAACCATATTTCCACAGCCATCAGCTGTTTTTTAGCTTGTCTGTTCATAGTCCACGCTTCACATCCATATAAAAATACAGGTTCTATGTAGCACTTCAACACTCTTTTTCTCGTTTCAATTGATATATTTTTATTGGTCAGTATATGTTTTTCATCTTGCAAAAGGCTACCTTCACCATGGCAATTCTTGTTTTAATTTCTTTAAGGCATCTCTCATTAGATGTTATGACTGTTCAGAGATAGCTGTACCGATTCACTTGTTTAAGAATATACCCATTTACTTGTATATTACATTGTGGTGTTTCTTCCTTCCTAGTGATGACCATAATCTGTGTCTTCTTACAATTCAATTCTAACCCTAGTTGTTCACTGTGTGCAACAAATGCATCTACTAAATTTTGCAGGTCCTATTCATTGTCTGCAATCAAGACTGTATCATCTGCATATCTAATGTTATTGATGTATTGTCCCCAAATGTTGATTCCTTCCATATCTTTTATATATATATAGAACAACGTCCTGTAAGGGATATGCAACATTTAAAAAAAAATGTATATATATATCTTGGGAGATCAAGTCTACCCCGAATCACAGTTCGGCTTCCGACAGAACCGGTCTACTAGTTGAGTTGAGTTGAGTTAAGAACCGACATCACTGCACTCAGGACATTCCCATACGTGCTCCGTCTCCTTGTTCAACAGCCAGTGAAGAGTCATACTACTAATCGTTCCCACCGCTGTCTGATTAAAAGTTCTCCTGGTCTTCCCTCTCAGTTTTGAGATTCTTCCAGAACCCCTGCCGATCCCCCGCAATCTCATTCTTTCCACATATGGGTTCTCAATCAGTTCCTCCGCCTTCTCCATCTGGTCTCACAAGCGCACGACCACCTCCCCCTTGTCCATAGGCAAAATTCCACCAAGAGGTGCCTTCCCTGCTAGCCTATCAGCCTGTTCATTCCCCCGTACACCCGCATGGCCAGGGCAAAATATCCATACAGTTCTCACGATCTGTACCGGTCTACCATTGATATGATATTCTCATTACGACAAATGCAAGAAAAATGCCGTGAACAGAATCAACCACTGTTTATTGCCTTCATCGACCTCACATAGGCATTTGATTTGGTCAGTCGTGAGGGTCTATTCAAGGCACTAAAGAAGATTGGCTGCCCACCAACTTTTCTGTCCATTGTGGAATCATTCCACACAGGCTAGAAGGGTATAATCAAGTTTGATGGCTCAACTTCAGAAGAGTTTGAAATCAAGAGTGGAGTTAAGCAAGGTTGTGTACTATCCCCCACCCTCTTTGGAATATACTTTTCACTTCTACTGAAATATGCCTTTCATGATCAGGATGCCGGTATATACATTCACTCACGCTCAAATGGCGACCTCTATAATGCTTAGAGATTCAAGGCCAAGACCAAAATTAGGAGAGTACTAATCAGAGAGTTGCTTTTTGCGGATGATGCTGCAATTACGACTCACTCTGAGGTAGAATTACAATATCTACTATCTGCAATCTGGAATGCTTGTTCTGAATTTGGTTTAACAATTAACAAAAAGAAGACACAGATTATCTTTATTGACGATGATGAACTGGAGATAGTAGAATCTAGGATCAGTGGTAAATAGCAAATCATCCCTGGATCAGGAAATCAACATCCGGATTGGTAAGGAAGCAATAACAATGAACATGTTAGCAAAAAGAGTCTGGGAGAACAGGAAACTTACTGCCAAAACAAAAGTCCTCGTCTACCAAGCCTGTGTCATTCGTACTCTTCTTTATAGCAGTGAAACCTGGACAACTTACTCACACCAAGAGAAACGTTTAAACAGCTTTCATATGCAGTATCTGCGAAGAATACTTGGTATTAAGTGGCAAGACAAAATCACAAATACTGAAGTATTGGAAAGATCAGGTTGTGTGATGGTGTGTTCCATGCTCAGTCTTCGTAGACATAGATGGATAGGACATGTTAGGAGGATGGATGATGGTAGAATACCAAAGGACATCTCTTTTGGTGAATTACAGATGGGTAGGAGATCTCAGGATCGGCCTCTACTACGATACAAAGATGTGTGTAAGCGGGACATGATTGATACAGGCATTGATAATGCACATTGGGAGCAAGTCGCCACTGAACGTGTTGCATGGAGGGCAACTCACCACCATGGGTCGTAGCTATTAAGCCTTTTTGAAGCACAACTATCGTCTGTCAAAATGGAAAGATGCCAATGTATGTATGTATGTATAGTAATTAACATTAATTAACATATTAATTAAAATATAAATTAAAATAATTTAATAGTTAACTTTTGAAAAATTAACGGTTAATTAATAGTTAATTTAGATTACATATTGGCAGGTCTTAGTCAGATATGACTGAGCTACCGTATAACAGTAGACGGTACTACCTGCTTTCTGTTAGCGCCGAACGTTGGGCGGCGCTTACCAAACCCGACACCCCACATTGTGCCAACGGCTTTGGCCGGAAGAGCGCAATTGGGAGGGTACAAGCCTTACCCTGGTGCGAGGAAATGCAAGCTAATTTAGATTAAAGCAAAACATTTATAGTCACATAACTCACATTATAGTCGTGTTTGTCAAAAATAAAAATAATACTGGATTGTCTTGTTCATATGTCATCTAATAACCTAACTATGCAAACAGATGAGTATGTTGATAGTATTTGATTCTTCTTCTTCTTCTTCGTTCATCCGGAGTTTTTTTTCCGGATGTGATTGCGTTGTGCCTGTTTACAGCAGAGCTGCGTTCTTGCGCCGATAGGCCGACACATCCGACTTCTGCGGGCATTTGTTGACCGGGTTAACCTTCCCGGGGTATTTGGTTCAGGTGACGAGCGTGTCTTATTAACAATATAACCAGCAGAGCTGAACAATCGTTTACATGGAATTGAGGTAGCCGGTATGCACAGAATGGTCTTTGCAAGGAATGCCCTTTTTGGATATCGTTGTTCATTAAGTTTCCACCATTGTAGAGGGTCAACCAGTTACTGCCATACTATAAGTCTGGCGTGTTCATAAACTGTTAAATGCAACTGAGGAGGGAGTAACCTCATGCCAGTTACAGCAACTTTCTTCTCCATTTTATAATGTAGCAATTCATCAGATGAGCTGTCAACATGATCTTCAGTGTCTGAGTCAGACTCCATTAGCTTAATACGCTTTTCATTTGGTTCACATATAGTTTCATTGTCAATGTCAGTATCATTCGTTGTAGCAGTCTCCATCTGCTCATCATGAACATCAGCTGCTATTTGTTGTTCAATATGTGACGAAGTGCGTTCGTTTGCATCTTTTGACAAACACTTCAGGTATTTGTAGCGTGGATCAAGTGCTGTTGCAATCTGTAGTATTTCAATACTTGTCATATTAGCAACACGTTCACTGAAGTCATTAATACATGCTGCCTTAAATGTATGTAGCTATGTAGCCCGGATCATAATTGTGTACAGTCATATGCTTTGTCAACGATAACAGCAGTGGCAATACACAGCTACATGAAACATAATCTTGTCCGCCAAGCAGGACCATGGTCTGACAGAATAAGTTCAAAACTTTGACATACAGGGTGGGGCAAAATGATCTGACACATTTGTAACTTTAATAAAACTAAATTAGAATAAATGAACAAAAAAGTATTTTTATTTATCAAATGTACACAGGATGCCATTCTGTTTTATGTTGTTTGAATAATGAAAAAAAGTATTTTTATTTCCTAAATGTACATATGATGTCATTTTATTTCATTTTCTTTTAAAAATAACATCGGTCAAATGTTCGCCGTTATTGTCCACACACTGTTGAAGACATTCGCGAAAGTTGTTCCATAACTCGGCGGATCATTTTATGTGGAATAGACTCAATTTCTTGATGAATTGCATCTTTCAATTGTTCAATAGATCGGGGGCGATGAATGTATACCTTTGATTTTAGGTATCCCCAGAGAAAAAAAATCATACTATTCGTACTAATCGTACTAATTGTACTACTATAGAATCTCAGCTAAGCGAAACACAACTTGGATTTAGGAAAAACAAAGGATGCACAGCTCCCCCGATGGTGTTTCCACCTTGGTGGGGTGGGGGAGCTTGAGTTTCTCAATGACCCTGAGAGCTATGCCGGCGGTAGCGCAGCTACCAGCAGGGCCTCGCAAGCCGGACAGGTCAAAGGGTAGAGAACAGACAAAGAGAAACACCTTGGTTCTCCAGGTTGGGGGTTGAAGCGTGGGGTTAACATCCCCACCTTTGTAAAAACTATTTTGTTACGAAACAGATAAATAAGCCTCGAATTCGGACTGACTTATTTGGACAACAACCTTGGAACGTTAAAGGACTTTTGAGATTTGGAACATGGAATGTACGGACACTATATCGAGCTGGAGCGGCTGAAGAACTAACCCGGGAGCTGGTTGAATATCACATGGATATAACAGCAATTCAAGAAATAAGGTGGCCAGGAGAAGGTACTTTAGAGCAAAATGGATTGATTGTAATATATGGAGGAAACACCCAAAATAAACATGAATTAGGAACAGGATTTTTCATCAAAAAAGAGTTATGGGGGAATGTTCTAAACTTTAAAGCTGTTAATAACAAGATTAGTAAATTATGAATAAAAGGTAAATAGAAAAATATATTAATGATTAATGTACATGCACCTACTGAAGAGAAAGATGATATTATTAAAAAAGACTTTTATAATGATCTGGAAGATTTCATAGAAGAAACCCCCAAACAGGATATCCTGATTGTGCTGGGAGACTTCAATGGAAAAATAGGTAGAGAGCAAACTTATTAAAAAGTTGCCGGTATGGAAAGCCTACATACAACTTCAAATGACAATGATTTGATTGATTGATTGATTGATTTAGGAACCGACATCACAGCATTCGGGGCATTCCCATAAGCGCTCCGTCCCCATCCTCAGAAGCCAGCGAAGAGTTCCAACCCCAATAGTACCAGTAGCAATCTGATTATATGTGCGTCTCGCCTTTCCTCTAAGCGTCGAGCATTGGCCAGATCCCCTTGTCACTCCACGCTGTCGCATTCTTGCCAGACCATGGTGATCCATTTGCTCCTCCGAGGTGTACACGTGCTCCCACAAGGCCGCAACCACGTCTGCCTTATCATGCATCAATACTCCACCAAGTTTTGCAGAGCCAGCCAATCTGTCTGCCTGTTCATTCCCCAACACACCAGCATGCCCCGGAGAAAATATCCAGACGATGCTTGCCACCCGTGACTTCCGAAGCGAAGCAAGCCACTCGGCACGAAGCTTGCCAGTCCTCACCCTACTCAGCATGCTTTCTGAGTCAGTTACAATCACGATGTGTGTGTGTATCGTATTCTCCATCCAGCGGAAAGCTGCACTGACTGCCTCCACCTCCATTCTTAAGCTAGATGTTGTGGTATCATATGCCAGGCTCTCCTGCACCAAATGTTGACCATTAGCCTTTTGCCAAGAAATCCCAGGCACTTCTACTACCTCTCAACACCGAACCATATGTGTAGATAATCACATCACCCGGGCGAGCATTATCCTGAATTAGTTGCTGGATTTCCACTTCCGTGGCCCCTGCTGGCCACTCCCTGCACTCCCGGCTCAATGTGATTATAACTCTGCACAAGTCTGACTGCTCCGCTGGCATTCTGACCCACTCCTCTCCTCGCCTAATGTTCTCCAAAGGGCACACCTGTCTGATCGTATTCTCCGCCTGAGCCATCCATGATTTCCCTCTTATCAGTCGCTGACCCTTAACTGCGTCCAGCGCCTCATGCAATGGGTGATCTGTGACAGTGACAATGGATGGAGAGTCATCAACCTAGCAGAAGCCAAAGGACTGCAGATCAGCAGTACCAGACTGCAAAGAAAGGATATACATAAACAAACTTGGAAATCATGTGACAAGAGAACCTATAATCAAATAGATCACATTTTAATTAACAACAAAAATGCATCAAACATACAAGTTAGAAGTTATAGAGGAGATGAGTGCCACAGCGACCACTTCCTCGTTGGAGCAAAATTTAAAATAAAACTTAATAGAACATTCTATGCTAAACTACAAAGGTTACACCCAACATATAACAGAGAAAAACTACAAGAAAGTACAGTCAAAGAGAAATTTGCAGATGAAATAAAATGTAAACTTGAAATTCTACAAAACCCGTTGGAGGAAAGCGTTGACATTGACCAAACTTGGTTGAACATCAAGAATACAATTCAAACTACTGCAGACGAATGTCTCGGCGTGTTAACCACGCATAGAAAGAACAGATGGTTCAATCAAAAATGTGAAGAAGCAGTCATTAGGAAAAAGAATGCCAGACAGTTGTGGTTAAATGACATCAACAACATCCAAAATGAAGAGCAATATAGAACTGATTGCAAAGAGGCTACAAAAATAGTTCAGCAGCACAAGCGAGAATATATGAGCAATATAATCAAAGATATGGAAACTAATCACCAGAAAAACGAATCCAGAAAATTTTTTAAAGAACTGAAGACAATGAAATGAGGGCACCAACACAATACATATGGTTTAAAAGACAAAAATGGGAATATGATAAATACCAATGAGGAAATGTGCAACACATGGAAAGAATACTTTGTTGAATTACTAAATTGTGAAGCTTCAAGTAACACTTTCCCACAGGAAGCGGTTGTAACATGTGAATCACAAATTGAAGAACCTGCTTTTGAAGAAATCCTATATGTAATAGCATGACTTAAAAACAATAAGGCAACTGGGGCTGATGGAATTGCTGCTGAATTTATAAAGGCAGGCGGCCATGCATTACATCTAAAGCTATACGAACTAATAATAAAAATCTGGAGAACAGAAGAATTACCCCATGACTGGAAAGAGTCATTATTGATACCTATCTTTAAGAAAGGAGACAAGTTCCAATGTGAAAATTATGGAGGAATATCACTCCTGTCCCTAAACTATAAGATACTATCCGCGGTATTACTAAATAGACTAAAGCCATATTCAGAAGACATATTAGGTGACTACCAGGCAGGTTTCAGACAAAACAGATCAACAATAGATCAGATATTTATCTTACGACAAATAGCCGAGAAAAGTTGGGAATATAAAAGAGATCTCCATAACATTTTTGTGGATTTTAAAAAGGCTTATGATAGTGTCCATAGGAATAGTCTATGGAATGCTATGCAGGAATTTGGAATACCAAGGAAGTTAATCAACATGACCAGACTATGCATGGAAGATACTTATAATATAGTAACATATAAAGGCAGGAAATCAGACCCTTTCCAAATAACATCTGGCTTGAAACAGGGTGATGCACTATCGCCGCTCCTTTTCAATCTGGCTCTAGAGAAAGTTGTAAGGAAGGTAAAGGAGGAATGTGCTATTGGAGGAACATCCAAACTGCTTTGTTATGCAGATGATATAGATATTATAGGGGAAAATGAACAAAAGACATTGGAAATATTGACTCACTTAAAGGAAAAAGCTCAACAAATGGGGCTGGTTATCAACCAAGATAAGACAGAATATATGGTAGTTTCAAGAGAAGGAATGACTAAAAACTCTGGCCACATACAAATAGATAATATGACCATTAAAAGAACGGAAACATACAAATACCTGGGTACAATCTTCAACTGCTCCAACATAATATGGGAAGAAATACAAGCTAGAATCAACTCTGGAAATAAGATATACTATGCACTACAACATCTGCTAAAATCAAATGCGCTATCTCGTAACACCAAGATCACAATATACAAAACACTGATTAGACCAGTTGTGCTGTATGGCTCTGAAACCTGGAGTACAACTAAAGGAGACAAAGCCTTGTTACAAACCTTTGAGAACAAAGTCTTAAGACGCATCTTTGGGCCCATTAGGGATACACAAAGTGGAGAGTGGAAAAGAAGAAGCAACAAAGACATTTATGATCTGTTTAAGTCCCCGCTAATCACTGGTATCATGAAGGCTAATAGACTGCAATGGCTGGGGCATATAGAAAGAATGGAAGATAATAGAGAAACAAAACTCGCTTACACTCAGGAAATAAATGACCGTAGACCCCGAGGTAGACCAAGAAGATGGTGGAGAGATAATATACATACAGACCTACAAGCACTTGGAATCAGCTACTGGTAAGAGAAGGTCCACCAGAGAGATGAATGGAGATGGCGTGTATCTGCAGCAAAGAACCTCAATGGCTCGGAATGCTGAAGAAGAAAGGATGCACAGATGCCATTTTTGCTCTTAGACAACTTACAGAAAAATCAATCTAATTCAATGAAACCCTTTACTTAGCCTTTGAAAAGGCATTTGATAGAGTAGATAGAAACAAGCTGTGGGAAATCCTTAAACAGTATGGAGTGAGTACACATCTAACAAACCTATGTAGAAGCTTATACAACAACAGTGAATGCATAGTGAGAGCAACTGGAGGGCACTCAGAACCCTTCACCATAAGATCTGGAGTACGACAAGATTGTGTCCTGTCCCCTCTCTTGTTCATAACATATATAGACAACATATGTAAAGAAATCAGCCAAACAGAGACAGCAAGAATACAGCATGACGAGAACACAGAAGAAGAACCATCTGCAAATCTAACCATTAGAGAACTCCTGTTTGTGAACGACCAAGCACTAATAGCAAAATCAGAAGCTGAATTATAAGACAACATGAATAGTCTAAACGAAATGTGTAGGGAACATAACATGAAAATTAGCATAAGCAAAACAGAGGTAATGACTATAACTAAAGAAGAAAAAACAACAATTCACCTAAACGAACATACCCTGAAACAATTAAAGAGTTTCAGGTACCTAGGAAGTATAATATCATCAAATGGCAGATCAGAAGACGAGATCGAAAATAGATGCAATAAGGCAAACCAACTCATTGGACAAATATCACCAATACTAAAGAACAAATATGTATCAATAACTACTAAGAAAGCACTTTACAACACAATCTTCGTACCAACTCTATGCTACCAATGCCAAACCTGGACAATGACAGAAAAAGAGAAGAAAAAAAAAATCACAACAACAGAAATGAGATTCCTAAGAAGAAAACTCAACGTATCAAGAGGAGATAAGATCAGAAATGAAGAAATCAGGACTAAAGGGGGGTTATAGCTGCACTAGATTGTATTAGAAAGTAGCAAGTCAAATTGTTTGGCCATGCAAGTAGGTTACCATCCATCAGCATACCACAACAAGCAATAATGTACAGACTAGATGCAAACAGAGGAAGAGGCCGCCCACGTAAACATTGGACGGAGGGAATAGCAGAGTCCATGGGAATATCGATACATGAAGCCCATAATCGGGCACTCTCATGATGTTTATACTTCACCTCGACACCGCAAGGTACAAGAGGAACATGATGAGATGAGATTAGATGTATATGTATATATGTTTATATATATCAGAACTGTGTAAACAGACAGGATACTAGGATACTGCTTTATTATATTGTGACAGAAATGCAAAAACTGGACATTGAAGTTGACAAATCAACATTAACATTGTAAAAATTGGTGACACAGCATCAGTATTGTAAATTCTATGTGGTCAGAATATTCTTTACCCAACTATATTGATGTCTACATGAAATGACCAGAACTGCCATACAGTGCACTCACATGGTACTGTTTGAGAGTGGCCAACCAAAGCTAACGTGGTACAAGACTACAGAAGCTAACAGTAAGAACATAACCATAAATTGGATATTTTACATGTAATAAAATGAACTAAATGAAGACATCAATAACATTAGATATGTGGATGATACAGTATTGATTGCAGACAATGAACAGGATCTGCAACATTTGATAGATACATTTACTGTACGCAGTGAACAGCTAAGGTTAGAATTAAATTGTAAGAAAAAAGAGATTATGGTCATCACTAAGAAGATAAAAATACCACAATGTAATATAAGGATAAATGGGAATATTCTTAAACAAGTCAATTGGTACAGCTAACTCGGAACAGTCATAACATCTGATGGAAGGTGCCTTGAAGAGATTAGAACAATGGCCATGGCAAAGGTAGTCTTTTGCTAGAGGGAAAACATACTGACTAATAAAAAGAGTCATTTGTAACGAGAAAAGGAATGTTGGAGGTGGTACATAGAACCTATACTTTTGTATGAATGTGGAATGTGGGCAATAAGCAGACAAGCTGAAAAACATCTAATGACAGTGGAAATGTGGTTTCTGAGGAAAATGCAAAGAATACCATGGACAGACAGAAAAACCATTGAATAAGTTCTACAAGAAGCAAATGAAAACCGTAAACTGATTAGAGAAATTAGATGTAGACAGTCAAACTTTTTTGGGCACGTTATGAGAAAAAATAAACTAGAGAACCTGGTGACAACTGGCAAGATTGAGGGCAAAAGAACAAGGGGAAGGGAGAGAAGTAAATATCTGGATGGCTTGACCACATGGCATGTTCAGGACAAGAATACAGAGCTGATCCATGACTCTGGTGATCATGTGAGATGGTGAAACATTACCGACAACACACACTGACATGGCACATGATGATGATAATGAAGACAGTTTGTTGCTGCTCTATGAGACACCACCAGTTGTAATGGGCAGTGATTGTTTTATCATTCTGTACAAAGGAGCAAAGAAACAGCATTTATAATGATTTCTTATGTGTCCTTAATGTTAAATACCTTTAGCATCATACAAACTGATGTGTTTCATGTGTCATAAACGTTCAGTTTACTGAAACTTTTGCTTATTTCTTTATAAACTCTCCTTACTTTCATTCATAAAATATCATTGTATGTTTCATCAGACTTAATTTGTTTTCTCCACAGATTATCAACGGTGACGAAAACTGGGCCGTGTGGTACTAGACGTACAAAGAAGACCACTTGACTGAAATAAAGTATCAGAAACCAGATACTAACTGATTAATCAACATGTCATTTTACAGAATTGGTCAAAATAGAAAGAAGAGAATTTCATCACGAAGAAAGCCTGCTTGGGATGTAAATAATTTTTGTATTTTGTTTTTCTCAATTATTTAAACTGAATTCAGTACATTTTAATGTTATGTTTAAAAGACCATCACATAAAGTAATTTCCACATTGCATTCTTGTATTCTTTCTCAGATTTCTGGGTTGGCAAGTCTAGTTTGCTACAAACATGGCATCCATTCTTCTCTGACTATGGTCATCTGGCCTATTTTGTGCAATATCTGCCATCCATAGAGACTGGCCATAAAAGAACCTATGGTACAATACCAGCCAACAAATAAAAGTACATATTGTGAGAACATGATTCTCTCCTGTGGCAGCACATGGATGTGAATCGTGGGCCATTTGCCAAACACACAAGAAGAAAATGGAGGATTTTACTGAAACGTTACAGACAAATTCTTAGTGTAATTAGATAAAGAAGAACAATACTGGTATTTTACAAGATCTGAACTTTGCAGAAATCTCGCTCATTAACAGTACCATGCCACAGAAACTAAATAACTGTCATCAGACTACACATCACAATAAGGGAAGCCATGACTCTTGGAAGACCAGGCATGAGCCAACCAACACAACAGTGAATGCAAGACGTTGAAGACACTCTGGGCATGAACATACATGCGGCTGGGGAAATGGGGAAGAGTGGAGGGTCTTTTTGGTGGGCTCTGATGAGAGCTACATTCTGCAAAGGACTTGTTATTTGTTGACGACTCTCTGAAATACATTTTGTTCCATGCATCCATCTTAGTTACCTAACATGAACAAGTCTACAAGGGACTTGTTATATGATGATCACTCTCTGAAATACATTTTGTTCATGTATTAATCTTGGTTACCTAACATGAACAAGTCTACAAGGGTCTTGTTATATGATGACGACTTTCTTAAATACATTTTGTTCCATGTATCCATCTTAGTTGCCAATCATGAACAAGTCTACAAAGGACTTGGTGTGAGTTTGTTGATTTCCTGTGCTCCATTGATATATAAAAATTTCTTCTGACATGGGCTTGGAATGTTGAACGTTGAATTCCCACACCACCTATCCAACTTTGGCATCATACTTTTGCTTTATGAGCACCATCAAGACCAGGGACAGTGCTGCTGTTATTTAAGGTGCCAGTATTATCATTTCTAGACATAAGCTTTGTATAAGCTTTATCCCCCCTAATCTGCAGACCTGTCCTCCAAATTGTTTCTCTTCAGTCCTGTGACCATAATACTTGGCAGAAAACCAACTGGAGAATATGCAGAGAGTCATTTTCCTTTGCAAACATCTATATGTAGACTTAGGTAGATTAGCTTGTGGATCACACAGATCTGTTTCCTGGGATAGAAGTGTAGAACATATACGAGAGAAGTATTTTTCTTGATTGGACAGATAACAAAACAATTCTTTGCTGCATAGATGCTGGCAAGGCTAGGTTTGTTGTGTTTGCTGTCCCTCTTGTATGTGAATGGAATTACCACACAACATTACAGCCTTTCATACAAGCATCTTATTGATTACACAACACAGAGTGAAGGATCACAGTACAATCACTTAAAACAGTGACAGGCACCCACATGGGACAGAGGCTGCTTGTATCCTATTCTAGCTCTTGGTCCTTTCAGTCTTGGCTTAGTATATTTAGTGGTGCATTACTGTAATCACTAGGAAAACATCATGTGTGCGGTCTGATGAGGGCTTGATGCCTGCATCCATCGTCCATTAAGTGAGGGAAAGTTACATGCGTGTTCTTTACAGGGCATCACAATCAACCCCAGAATTTTTTGGCTGTTTTGTGATTTACAAGGCAATTTATTTTACGTTCAGTAGTTTTCCATTGCTTTTTGAATGACTGATGCCTCATACAATTGAAATAAACGCAAAGTGGTCTGCTTCCAAAATACTCACAGATTTTGAACCCTTGACTCGGTGTGTTGTGGGATGTGATCACAGGGCCAGTAAGTGAGGGAAAGGCTGGCCACATGGTCCTCCATGAACGCAAGCCTATTACATGTGATAGCACATCACAGGCTTTGGGACTCATTTCTCCCCCCTCTTTTTTAGTATATTCACTTTGTCAGAAAGACGTACTCAATGATTAGAGTAGCTGTAGGTCTCTGGCCGCAGGCTTACGAACGCGGCTCGTGAGCCGCCTACCAGACGTTAGAAATGCAGCGGTGATCGATTCAGCAGAGGACCATGTCCCTTTGTGTTATAACGTGATGGTATGGGAGCCGGTCATTAAGAAAGCAATGGCAAACTACTGAACATAAAACTTGCCCAGGAATCACGAACAGCAAAATATTGCTGGGGTTGACTGCTACGTCCGTAAAAGGATATGCAACTTAAAAAAAAAAAAATCATAGGATGCTTCAGGGATCATGGCAGTCAATTTATATTAACTTTGTAATTTTCTTGCTGCATAATACAGATCTGTTAATTAATATTGTTTATTCCAGGACACAGTTCAAGATTTAACGGTGCACAAGGCAACCCCAAAAGAAATTGTAAGCATAACTGGATTATCCGTTCAACATTTGAACATACATTTTACAAGAGCAGGAGCAGTTGTGCTTATTTAGAACTGTTTATTAAGTAGCATGTGAAATGCTACAATGTGATTGTCACCACTTCTTGTAAGTCTGTGAGAAACAAGGTGGCAGTAGTTGATTTCCACACATTTTTGTTCTATTCTGTGTTATTCATTTATACCTTCTGCCTGTTGTTTTTGGTTAAAACTAATTCTAATAGCAAAATGTAATTGTTTTTGTGTTTTCTTATAAAAATGTACAATTGTTCCCCGTGTGTTACTGGTACCTTTGGGGGAAGCAAGGAATAACAACATTGCAACCAGTCATGCATATCATAAGAGGTGACTAAGAAGTCTTTGCCTGTGTGTTAAAGGAACCGTAATGGGAAACAAAGCATAGTATCACACTAACCTACTATACAGGTCGTAAGAGGCAACGAAGGAGGGTTGGGCTTGGGGCTGGCTTCCTCATTCTGTAGATAAACTGTAGCCACAAAATCCAACCAATCATGAAGTAGCCCAACAACAACAACAACAAAAAGAATAACCAAGCCAATCAAGAAGATAGAGTCTCTTCTATAAGAGACATGGTCCGATGCTGAGAAAATCGCAAATGGTCTTTCTGTTACCTAGGGAAATCTCCAGAATTGGCACCTGAAATGTTAGACTCATGTACGAATCAGGTAAGACAGCGCAGGTGGTGGAGGAGATGAAATGCTGTGATATTGGCATTTTGGGATTATGTGACAATGAGGAACAGGCACATTGTTTTCAAACACATTATTTTCAAACAAAAGTGAAAAAGTGCTGTTCTCAGGCCATACAGAGGAAAATGCTTCCCACAGCGAAGGAGTGGCCCTAAAGTTATCTACAAAGGGACAGCAAGCACCAGTTTCACGGGAAGTCGTGAGCTTGAGAACATTTAGAACCACTGAAAAGAATGTAAACATAAGTGTAATGGAGTTTTACGCACCCACAAAAGATACGGATGAATAAGTTAAGGAGGGATTTATACACAGTTTTAAAGAATTGTAAGCAGTCAAGGAAATTGAAATATCAAAATCCTGATGGGTGACCTGAATGCCAAGGTAGGACTGGATAACACAGGCCTTGAGGAGATCATGGAAAAGCATAGACATGGAATAATAAATGAAAATGGAAAGCTATTTGCTAATTTGTATGCAGAGAATCTGTACATCAAAGGCAGAATTGTTTTTCCACATAACAGAATTAACAAAGTAACAAGGTCTTCTTCTGTCTTACACACAAAATTAGAGGCAGGATAAACTAACAACACTAGATGGCAGGTCACAACAACTAAATTTAAAAATTTATAGAAGAAAGACACAGATAATGAGAATAAATCAAGCAAATGATAACCTGATATTGCTTGGGGAAACCTCACTTCAAGAAACACTTAGGTAGTAATGTAGACAAAGGGGCTGAAACAGATAAAGATATCAGAACACAGAAGGCTAGAGGAGCTTTTATAACACTAGGACATTTGTGGAAGTCAACAGAAATTGAGCATAGCATAAAACATAGAATATTCAAATTCTAGTATTAAATCAGCACAACTGTATGGATCAGAAACACTGAGAACAATGAAAACGATTACATGTAAACTAAAACATTCACTAATTGGTGCCTGCACAAAATAACCAATGTGGAGCTTGTGGTGAGAACTAGACAGTTACCAATGTGGAGCTTATGGTGAGAACTAGACAGTTACCAATGTGGAGCTTATGGTGAGAACTAGACAGTTACCAATGCGGAGCTTATGGTGAGAACTAGACAGTTACCAATGTGGAGCTTATGGTGAGAACTAGACAGTTACCAATGTGGAGCTTGTGGTGAGAACTAGACAGTTACCAATGTGGAGCTTGTGGTGAGAACTAGACAGTTACCAATGTGGAGCTTGTGGTGAGAACTAGACAGTTACCAATGTGGAGCTTGTGGTGAGAACTAGACAGTTACCAATGTGGAGCTTGTGGTGAGAACTAGACAGTTACCAATGTGGAGCTTGTGGTGAGAACTAGACAGTTACCAATATGGAGCTTGTGGTGAGAACTAGACAGTTACCAATGTGGAGCTTGTGGTGAGAACTAGACAGTTACCAATGTGGAGCTTGTGGTGAGAACTAGACAGTTACCAATGTGGAGCTTGTGGTGAGAACTAGACAGTTACCAATGTGGAGCTTGTGGTGAGAACTAGACAGTTACCAATATGGAGCTTGTGGTGAGAACTAGACAGTTACCAATGTGGAGCTTGTGGTGAGAACTAGACAGTTACCAATGTGGAGCTTATGGTGAGAACTAGACAGTTACCAATGTGGAGCTATGGTGAGAACTAGACAGTTACCAATGTGGAGCCTGTGGTGAGAACTAGACAGTTACCAATGTGAAGCTTGTGGTGAGAACTAGACAGTTACCAATGTGGAGCTTGTGGTGAGAACTAGACAGTTACCAATGTGGAGCTTATGGTGAGAACTAGACAGTTACCAATGTGGAGCTTGTGGTGAGAACTAGACAGTTACCAATGTGGAGCTTGTGGTGAGAACTAGACAGTTACCAATGTGGAGCTTGTGGTGAGAACTAGACAGTTACCAATGTGGAGCTTGTGGTGAGAACTAGACAGTTACCAATGTGGAGCTTGTGGTGAGAACTAGACAGTTACCAATGTGGAGCTTGTGGTGAGAACTAGACAGTTACCAATGTGGAGTTTGTGGTGAGAACTAGACAGTTACCGATGTGGAGCTTGTGGTGAGAACTAGACAGTTACCAATGTGGAGCTTGTGGTGAGAACTAGACAGTTACCGATGTCGAGCTTGTGGTGAGAACTAGACAGTTACCGATGTGGAGCTTGTGGTGAGAACTAGACAGTTACCGATGTGGAGCTTGTGGTGAGAACTAGACAGTTACCGATGTGGAGCTTGTGGTGAGAACTAGACAGTTACCGATGTGGAGCTTGTGGTGAGAACTAGACAGTTACCGATGTGGAGCTTGTGGTGAGAACTAGACAGTTACCGATGTGGAGCTTGTGGTGAGAACTAGACAGTTACCAATGTGGAGCTTGTGGTGAGAACTAGACAGTTACCAATGTGGAGCTTGTGGTGAGAACTAGACAGTTACCAATGTGGAGCTTGTGGTGAGAACTAGACAGTTCCCAATGTGGAGCTTGTGGTGAGAACTAGACAGTTACCAATGTGGAGCTTGTGGTGAGAACTAGACAGTTACCAATGTGGAGCTTGTGGTGAGAACTAGACAGTTACCAATGTGGAGCTTGTGGTGAGAACTAGACAGTTACCAATGTGGAGCTTGTGGTGGGAACTAGACAGTTACCAATGTGGAGCTTGTGGTGAGAACTAGACAGTTACCAATGTGGAGCTTGTGGTGGGAACTAGACAGTTACCAGTGTGGAGCTTGTGGTGAGAACTAGACAGTTACCAATGTGGAGCTTGTGGTGAGAACTAGACAGTTACCAATGAACCAAGAGGTGAAGAAAAGACATTGGCGCTGGATAGGCCATACATTGAGAAAACCCAAGAATACCCACAAGGCAAAAGAAATAGATAGAGAAAGACCTAACATCTCATGGAGAAGAGAAGTAGAAACAGAAATGAACAGTATGGGAAGGACAGAGCTACATGGGATAGCTAAAGAATGAGAGGGCTTGGAGTCGGTCGGTTGAATGCCCCTATAGGGGATTGAGATCAACAGAAGAGGTAAAGTGTTGCATTTATTGTACAATGATTGATTTATTTTCCTGCTGATTTTCTGCTGGCCACTTTTGTTTTGTAATCCAAATAAGTAAGTGTGTGTATGTGCATAAAAGTGTGTTTTTGTGCATGTAACAAGACCCCCAGGGCTTGGACAGGTAATGTACACTTAGATATGTCCCCCGCACTTGCTCCAACCACCTCACTAGGACTTTCTGTCTACTAGGCCCTCTACGAGCCGGGACACCTGTTCTTCTCTTCCCACCTATGGATACTCACCCACAGGGGGCTCGGACAAGACAACAGTTGTATCCTCACTCAAAGGCATGATAACAAAATCAAAGTTTAATTTCGAAATAATTCAAAATAAATTCAGAGTGAGATGGCTGAAAAGCCTGGACAGAGGAATGTCTATGTACATCTCTAAAGTAGAGGGGTGAGAAGAACTAAAGATGATCTGTCGTTCATCATGTAGTATGTGACATTTGTTCGTGTGTTCGTCCAGTCGTTGCTGTGAACTCACCCGGCCAACTTCCTGTACTGTGGACCTCTAACGTGTCGACACCGCCGGCATCTTCCAAGTTCACCTGGTTTAAGATATCGGAACAGCCATGCTCTTGCCCGATATCCGACTGATGCTTCAACACAATTACTTGATGTCGTCACCCGGTGACGTAATCAACCACAACAGAGTTCTCACTACTGATGAAACAGGGCGACCCTAGGGTTCTAGGCGTCCCCTCTGATGTTAACCACTGCAGAGCAATACTAGAGCGTGGTAGCTCTTCAGCAGAATAAAGTCAATTGAATGATCTAATCAACAGCACACAATAGGAGCGTGGTGGCTCCGAACACTAGCACTGTCACTGGGCTGTTCTCAACAACCTAACCTTGGAGTGTGGTAGCTATCTACCAAAACAGTGTTCATGAGTTCATCATAACTGCAGACTACCATTGGAGTTGGATAACTCCTGTCAAGTTCAATGTTGTCAAGATGTTCAGACTTGTAGGATAATCTTGAAGCTGGGTAGCTCTCTACACTGTCAACATCACTAAGACCCGGCTGGGTCCGAAACATTTTGAT
Organism: Cepaea nemoralis; assembly: GCA_014155875.1. NCBI lineage: Eukaryota > Metazoa > Mollusca > Gastropoda > Stylommatophora > Helicidae > Cepaea > Cepaea nemoralis. Next base: position 669,310 of record JACEFZ010017415.1, on the reverse strand, counting down.
ACTTGCCATCTTCGTTGAATATTAACAACAGTTCACTTCAGAATACTCACTTTGAATATGTATCATCACTAACACATAGAGTCCTCACTCAGAGTAATAATATGAGTATACCTGAATACCTTACAGGCGCAAGTCCATTTTAGACGCATCAGCTGCAGATCCCATCTGGATCGGTCAACCTAAATTCGTCAGACTCTTCACGGTTGTCCCTGGTTGAACAGTGATATATCTCATAACTCCCGTGTCTCGTATGCATTGACTCTGTCTATTCATGATCATGGAACCACTTCCAGTATAGCCACAATACATCATAATGATTTGCACTGGAGCGAGCTGGTCCATATGAGTTTCATAGTGTTACTTCAGAATCTCCAGCGAAAAAAAAAAACATCCTGAAAACAAGATCGGTGAGAGCATTCGGCTACAATTGCGATTTACATGCACATAAACATCATCACACACATTAATACATATATATATATATATATATATATATATATATATATATATATATATATATATATATATATATATATATATAACAACATGGTATTTATGATCATCTATCCTGCCAAGGATGTTCATGCATGAGGGTGCATCAGTGAGCAAGTAGCTAGGTGAATATCTCTTCTGGGCAACATCTGTCCCGAAAGAACCGGTGTAGTCAGTCTGACCCTGGTCATAGGAGCCTACTACCTGGTGCTATCTCCTTTCTCCATCTATCCTCCATCTTCAACCGTATAATACACCTACTCCCTAATTCAGTGTAGTAGTTTTATTTACTTGGGAGGTGTCCAGCTGGACAATCCCTCCTCAACATAACTCAACAATTAATTAATTACTTAACCCATTATTAATCAGTTAAATCATAATTCATTAATAACTTGAAAGTATTAATAAATTAAATAACAAAGCAACGCTTTGGTTCTGGGATGGAGATCCCAGAACAACCTTTCTTGGTGATTCTCCTCATCTTGAAGGTCAAGACTGCACAGGTCTATCCCATATTGGTGGCAATACACCCCCGTTGTCTTTTCCCCAGATCAGCTGTGGATAAAGAGTTAGCGACTTCCAGGGCGTGTTAGGACCACTTCGTCTCATTTAGAATATCCTCCAGCAACTCATCCAGTAATCCCCCTTTCTCCCTGTAAGTGTAGCAAAGCTCTCTTCTTTAGCACCATCCCCCTAGTAGATATGACCCCCACAAAGTGTTTACAAAGAGGAGTAGAGCAATTCATTAAACGTCTCATTTGAATCTCGGTTTGGTGCACATACAAACAGTCTCGGTTACGACGCGTCGTCTCGCTACGGTCAATCATTCGGATTTAGCAAGTAGTAGAGCATCGCAATTCCACAGGCAATAAATAACTATCCTAATCCTTGTAACTACACGCTACTCCTATATAGAAGAGTACAGCACACAATCCTTAACACAGCAATCATTTCACTGCACGTTCATATTAAAATCACACAACACCTTGGTTCCTTGAAATAGCAACAGCTTCATCTAGCTAAGCATATCACTACACCACTAGCTATCAAAAGCATTTGCCGCATCACTAGCTAGCTAAAGCATACATCACATTATTAACTAGCTACATCATATATCACATTACTAGCTAGCCAAAGTATATAACACATCATTAGCTAGCTAAGTGTATATCACATTACTAGCCAGCCAAAGCATATAACCCATCACTAGTCAACTAATGCATATAACACATCACCAGCCAGCTATTCAATCAATAAACCAGTAGGTCAAAACAAATGTTAAGCATACAGTTATTAGATTGACAAAAGTCCACTCGCAAATAGCAGTGGAAATTTCCTAGTAATTATATAGCTTTAACAAATAAATGTGAATATCAGCAACATACCAAGATTATGTTTATTTCCTTCTACAACACCTGTTAAAGGACTTAGAAGTGAATCTAATCTACACACGCAACAGTGTGCAAGTGCTGGAAAACACCTGTAGTTAACATTGGGCCTCTGGCCTAGATTCACACTTGGCCAATCAATAAATCTAATTAATTATTCATGAGATCGGACGAAAAACATAGCGTGCTGGTAAATTTTATTTTAGGGGATTGCGGTTCGGTAAGAACAAATACTAACTACTTATTTCAATTACCTTATGTCTAGAGGGTTCGGATCGTGTCGGTAATTTACGGCGTATGTGAGCAGGCCTCTCAGAAAGCAATGGCAAACTACTGAGCGTAATCTTCCAAGAAATCAACAGTCAGCTGAAAGATGCTGATGTTGACAGCGATGTCCTGTAAAGGATATGCAAACATTTTTTTTATGTCTAGAGACACGGCAAATATCAGCTGTATAGTTGTTCGGGCTCTGGCTAGCACCTTGAAGACATCAATTCTACAGGTCTGACATTGCGTCCGACTGGTTTGACTGGAGCTTGGCGACTGAGGCAAACCAAGTTAACCCGTGGTGTTTCGAATTTCTCGACCCTCGAATTTCAAATGTCTCACGGAGAAAACCAAATTCTCGAGATACACCTGTTGAGTGATGTCCTACGTGACTGTGGACATCTCGTAAACTCAACCGATCATTTCTCTCGGCGTTTTGAGAAACGTCCAGAACAGACAAATGTAGACGGGTTCCCCCAGGTTATAATTAGCATGGACATGAGACCACTCGCCTAGCTCCGGCTGATAGAGGATTACCCAATGTAAAGGCACGAGTACTGGGTCATTTCGTCACAGTGCATTACAAAATAAAGATCAATAAAATTGTCTGCCTGTTTGTCAGTTGTTAAAAATATTTAAGTACTCCTTTAACAAGTCTATAGTAATTATTTTTTTCAATAGGTTTACAATGCATTATATTTTTTTTTTTTTTTTGCATATCTCCATACTTATACATTTTCTTGTTATTTTGAAGATGCTGAGAAAGGAAGCACACAAGTCAAAGAACCATTTGTCAGTTAAGTTAGAGAAAATACACAAAGGTATGTAACGTAATTTTTCTGGTTAAAAGGCAATGTACTTCTAGTTTTGTGTAATTTAACTTATATACACAATTATAAAATGGTAGCAATCAGAACATTAAGTTTGGTGGGTGTGGTTGCTAGTTTGAGGAGCATTTGCAGAGTCTCGTAGCATTGTGTCTAGAAGCTCTCTTGCTGGCTTTTTGGGTTTGAATCGGCATCGAGAGGATTGTTAAAATTGACCTGACTGCCAGGTCGGTGGTACCAGGAAATGTTTTTCAGGTGTTAAGCATGATACTGACCATATCACCCAATGCCACTTATACGATTGTCCCAAACTGTTGTAGCAAACCATTTTTTACAATAAATTGTCCCCATCGTTGTAGTAAACCATTTTTTTTTACAATAAATAGTCCCCAACTGTTGTAGTAAACCACTGGTTAATAAATTGTCTTCAACTTTTGTAAAACCCTGGTTATTAAATTGTTCCCAACTGTTGTAGAATCCAACTTATTAATATTGTCCCCAACTGTTGTTGAATCAAACTTATTATTAAATTGTTCCCAACTGTTGTAGAATCCAACTTATTAACATTGTCCCCAACTGTTGTTGAATCAAACTTATTATTAAATTGTTCCCAACTGTTGTAGAATCCAACTTATTAATTAATTGTCCTCAAATATTGTAGAGACCTCTGGTTAATAAATTGTCTTCAACTGATGTAAAAACCACTGGTTAATAAATTGTCCTCAACTGTTAAAGAAACCACTGGTTAATAAATTTTCCTCAACTGCTTTAGAAACCACTGGTTAATAAATTGTGCTCAACTGCTGTAGAAACCACCGATTAATAAATTGTGCTCAACTGCTGGATAAACCACTGGTTAGCCTCAACTGTTGTAGAATCCAACTTATTAATAAATTGTCCCCAACTGTTGTAGAATCCACTGATTAATAAATTGTTCTTAACTGTTGTAGAATTCACTGATTAATAAATTGTCCCCAGCTGTTGTAGAATCCACCGATTAATAAATTGTCCTTAACTGTTGTAGAATTCACTGATTAATAAATTGTCCCCAGCTGTTGCAGAAAAACATTTTAAAAAATAAATTGTCCTAATTGGCAAGAGAAGGTCAACCAGAGAGACGAATGGAGACGGATTATATCTGCAGCAAAGAATCCTCAATGGCTCGGAACGCTGAAGAAGAAGAAGAAATTGTCCTCACTTGTAGAAACCACTGGTGAATAAATTGTCTTCAACTGTTGTAGAAAACTTTGGTTAATATGTTGTCCTCAACTGTTGAAACCACTGGTTAATACATTTTTATCTTCTAAACAGAAAAACTCAAGGATAAACTGACAGGAACAGAAGCTCAACAACTTGCCATAATGAAAGAAATACTTTATGATCAAAATCAGGCAAGAATGATTTATAACATGACAATGACTTATATTTGAAAATGCAGACAGGATTGCGTATGTTTCATATCAGTAGGCATCGAAGCTATTTGTAGTTGTATTATTGTTGTTTATTTGATGGCTAGTCCTATTCTCATCAAAGGGAAAGGAGGACTTGGCATGAGTTTGTTGAGTCCACTATTGGAAGATAAAAGGCAGAAGAAGAAGTTTTATTGTGTGTTCTCTGTTTCAAAGTCAGCTGTTATTATTTCAAGAAACAGAATGTTGCTACAATTCGCAGCATCATCTGAAAGCAGATAGTTATATATCTGTAACGTAGCTACTTTCATCATTCTTTCAGAAACATACAATTATGCCAGAATCCAATTAGGTACTGTAGTCCTTTTCTGAAAGTTGCCTATACATGGAAATAAGTAATAGGTGGCTATGGTAATTTCCAGTTTGGCAAGTTTCTAAGCATAGAATAAAAAGCAACTTTCGCAGCTTTCCCTTTGGATCCTGCAACTATGGGAATCAGAGCGAAGGTCCAACCATGGGTTTCCTCTATGTACACTCTGATCATGTATGGCTCATTCACTTAGGTAGTCAGTGGTCAAGTATGATGATGGCTGTGGAAATGTGGTTTCTGAGTAAAATGCAAAGAATACCATGGACAGACAGAAAAACCAATGAACTAGTCCTACAAGAAACAAATGAAGATCGTAAACTGCTTAGAGACATTAGACGTAGACAGTCAAAATTTTTTTGGGCATATTATGAGAAGAAATGAATTGGAGAACTTGGTGACAACTGGCAAGATCGAGGGGAGGAGACCAAAGGGAAGACCAAGAATTAAATACCTGGATGGCTTGGCCACGTGGCATGGTCAAGACAGAAACACGGAGCTGATCCACGACTCTGCTGATTGAATGAGATGGCAAAACATGACCGCCCACGCTTGTCGGCATGGCACATGATGGATGGATGGATTGTGAGCATATAAGAAACCTGCAGTAGTCAGTGGCTAGTGTGCTTACCTGCCTGTGGTCATGTATTCAAATCCCCTGTCAGATATGGATTGTTTTCATTGACCTGGGCTATCATGTTGACCCAGTCTAAAATAGGACCAGGACATTTCCTGAGAAGTAGAGACCACTGGCTGCTGTAGACCATGCTACAGATCAGTACTCTGATATTGGTCATATTGCATTTAGACTTCCTTTAAGGTCATTTCTTTAATTCCCTATTTTACTCCACCTTTTTCTCTCAGAAAGGCAAGCTTGCTTCATGCCTTGGCTTCTGTTTTCTTGATTTGTGACTTTCATTCTCCGTTCTTTGATGTGTGTGCTCCTTTATTTATATTCATACCTGGGCTGATAAGTCTGTTGTTGGTGAGCTGGCTGTATGGTTGTACTGATGTTGATTGTATATTCTCTTGTCACATGAGAACGTGGCAGCTGCTTCTTCTTCTTCTTCAGCATTCCGAGCCATTGAGGTTCTTTGCTGCAGATACAATCCGTCTCCATTCGTCTGTCTGGTTGACCTTCTCTTGCCAGTCGTTGATTCCAAGTGCTTGTAGGTCTGTATATATATTATCTCTCCACCGTCTTCTTGGTCTACCTCGGGGTCTACGGTCATTTATTTCCTGAGTGTAAGCGAGTTTTGTTTCCCTATTATCTTCCATTCTTTCTATATGCCCCAGCCATTGTAGTCTATTAGCCTTCATGATACCAGTGATTAGCAGGGGACTTAAACAGATCATAAATGTCTGGCAGCTGCTCCAACTTTTAAATCAGGCTGAGCACACTCATCAGGCATTCGGGGCATTCCCATAAGCGCTCCGTCCCCATACACAGAAGCCAGCGAAGAGTTCCAACCCCAATAGTACCAGTAGCAATCTCACCTTTCCTCTAAGCGTCGAGCATCGGCCAGATCCCCTCGTCACTCCACGCTGTCGCATTCTTGCCAGACCATGGTGATCCATTTGCTCCTCCGAGGTGTACACGTGCTCCCACAAGGCCGCAACCACGTCTGCCTTATCATGCATCAATACTCCACCAAGTTTTGCAGAGCCAGCCAATCTGTCCGCCTGTTCAATCCCTAGCACACCAGCATGCCCCAGAGAAAAGATCCAGGACGATGCTTGCCACCCGTGACTTCTGAAGCGAAGCAAGCCACTCGGCACGAAGCATGCCTGTCCTCACCTTCCTCAGCATGCTTTCTGAGTCAGTTACAATCACGATGTGTGTGTGTATCGTATTCTCCATCCAGCGGAAAGCTGCACTGACTGCCTCCACCTCCATTCTTAAGCTAGATGTTGTGGTATCATATGCCAAGCTCTCCTGCATCAAACGTCGACCATTAGCCTTTGCCAAGAAATCCCAGGCACTTCTACTACCTCTCAACACCGAACCATCTGTGTAGATAATCACATCATCCGGGCGAGCATAATCCTGAATTAGTTGCTGGATTTCCACTTCTTTGGCCCCTGCTGGCCACTCCCTGCACTCCCGGCTCAAAAGAGGTGTGGCCAAACAAGAACACTGTGTAGGAGGTCAAAGAAGATAATAAACCAACACAGAACTGATGTTGTTAGCCGCCACACGCTGTGGGATTTACTGAGAAGAAGATCCGAGCACTTATGGACTGAATGGTTAAATGTGCTATGAGGATGATCTGTCGACTAACTAACTACCTAACTAACTAGCTTATGGAGCAAGATCGCCAACTCTTCCTCCAGCACCTTATAGTGCTTCATCATCAAGCCAAAATTGGAAATCCAAGTAGTTGAGATAAAGATGTAGTGTTTGTAGACAAATGATGCTCACAAACTATCACAGGTACTTGATAACAGTTAATTACTTGATGACTCACAATATGTATATATAATGCCACAATATGTGAGTTAGGCACAGGCAGCATTTTTGCAGAATGGGGGTTTCAGAGCACAACTAAGACAGCAAAAGCACAAGAACTTCAAGATTCCACTGCATCACAACTACAGAGAAATGCCAAACCCTTACCACTTGCATAAAATAGTCACAAGTCATGCAGACAGTCTACATTCAAGAATGAGGGGCTCTTTCTTTCCCTGTTTGGAAAAACTCTGGTCGTGAGTTTTCCTCATGCTAACCCGAGTTTTTGTCACTAGAGCTCACTGGCTAGCCTCTTGACTGGCTGCTGAGCATGTCATTTATTTATATGAATAATGAAGACACAAACCATAGATTGTGTGATTTATTGCCTGGCATATTTCGCTGCATCTTATCAGGTACATGCCGGTCTCCCTTGCCTAGGGGTTAGCGACTTTCTCCATTATCCTGTATACTCTCGTGAATAATGTGACGATGGCGAGAATCGGTAGCGGTTCTAACCACGTCGGTAACTTACGGGGTATGTGGGCCGGTCGCTCAGAAAGCTATGGCAAACTACTGAGTGTAATCTTGCCAAGAAATCAACAATCAGCTGAAAGATGCTGATTGACAGCAATGTTCTTTAAAAGATATGCAAACATTTTATTTTATCAGGTACATACAGCAGAAGTCACACAACATAGAGTAAAATAACTGGATACATCCTTCAAGCTGAAATATACATATGCTCGCACAGTAATATCAATTGTTTACCATGGTAATGGTTATGACTTCTGCAAACTTTAACAAACGACTATTTTGTGTTTGAAGCAATACGCGAAAAGTGCTGTCTTTATCAATTACATGACGAGTTTCCAAGGCATGACGTGCAGTGGACGACACCGGAAGTTTATAATTGTGGTGTGTCAGCCTTCCCATGATCCCATCACCTGTGTGTAGTTTGTCAATCCAGTTTGGTATGTGTTCAACAACCCTACTGTATAACTGCCGCTCTGTTCTGCCGATGTAGGTAGACTCGCACCTGCATGTGCAATTTACAGAGGAGTAGATTCTTTTACTGCTGGTGTGGGAATAGGTTTTGTTCTGTACCTAATAACTTGAGTTGCAGCACAGAATGTTCTGCCGACTGCTGTAATGAGCCGGTCCTGTAGATGTTGCATTACGTCATCCCCTCGAAAGGTTAGCTGAATAAATACCTTGAGCTTAGGGACTGTAGTTATGTCTGATTTTGGTTTTGGCCTTTGGCAGTGGCGCTTTATAAATCCTGTGGAGTACCCATTCAGGTTTAAGACATTCTTCAGAGTTTCAAATTCCTCTGTCAGTGTGTCCTGGGTGCATATCTTCCTAGCACGGTCAAACAGGGTCCGTACTAAGCCCTGTGTGTACTGGACAGGTGCGAAGCTCTGAAAATTTAAGTATTGGCCAGTCCATGTTTCTTTGCGCTACACCAATCTGTGAATTGTGCCGTCTGCTCTACGTCTCATTAGGATATCCAGAAACGGCAACGCTTCGTTGTGTTCGTGTTCATAGATAGAGAGATGTTTTATGCGCCATGTTCATTATGGCCTGGAATGATGTTGCTTATAACTCGTTTGTGGTGATAATTAATATATCGTCCACATAACGACGGTAGAAGACCAAGTTTTTAATGTCTGAGGATTTCTTTTCTTCTAAATGTGCCGTGAAGATGTCCGCTAGAATAGGACCAAGAGGACTCCCCATGGCCACTCTGTCAATTTGGCGGTATGACTTATTCAGAAAATTGAATTTTATATTGGCAGTACATAGTAATAGCAGCCTCTTCAGAATAGATGTTGGTATACCTAATTTTAGTTGTTTGTCTCTAATGCATTCACTTATTATTTTCACTGTCTCATCTGATGGAACGTTGGTGAATATTGAGGCTATATCCATGGATGCCATGTGTTTATTATTTATGTCCATAGTATCCAATAATTCCACCAGTTCGAATGTATCTCTAAGTATTTTTGGATCTCACGACTGTCGCACTGGCTTTAAAATTTCAGCTAGCCATCTCACCATCTGGTGTTGTGCAGAGTTAACCATGGACAGGATCTGTCTTAGTGGGATTCCGGGCTTGTGAAACTTTGGTAGACTGTACATTTGAGGAGTTTGGGAGTCACGTGGTGTGAGCATTTTTGCAGTGGCCTCACTGATAAGTCCCTTATTCACAAGTGACTGGATCTATTTTCTCATTTTTGCATTCAGGTCATCCGACTTTACTGTCTGGTTTCAGTAATACAAGTGTTTTGTTAACCTTTAATGCTTTTAATGCAGTAAGGTGTTCGTTGGTCAGCGAACATGTCTTTTTAGAGGGTGTTGTGCGATACTGGTGTTCTAAATCTACCAGTTTGGCCTTCAGCCACTCGACCAACTCAGCAGAGGTAGGTGATAAGTCTGTAATGTATCACTGAAGGTTGATGTTCATAGTTCATGTGTCCTGTATCCTGTGAAGACAGATTGTAAGATTTCAACATATTATGGTCTTATTTTTAGGATTGATGTCTACAAAAATGATTTTTGTGTAGATTCTTGCACATTCTGTTTCATGTTACTATTTATGAATTTCTTATTAAAAAGAGAACTCCTGTAAATGCTAAGCTATGGTGTAGCCCTTGGGGTATATACAGCCACAGATTTTATGAATTTCAAAGACATCTGATTGCATCTTGTGGTTATGTTTTTTTAACGGAAATGAACCAGTTAAGTAATTCAAGGTGGTAATTGCTTTAACTGTGATAATTATTGTTTTCAACAGTTGCAAGAAGTTCTGTCCAAATCTGACACAATGATGGCTGTGGTGAAAGATCTGTTTGGTGATGACCCTAAGGTAGGCAGGCCTAGATATACATGTGGCCAGCAGCTTGATATAAGTGTAAATATTTTGTCAAATTCCTGTTGCATTGCTGCTATATTTTTCAGCATTTTCCCTATTGTTTACTGGCAGATGTTAATTATGTTTGGATGCCAAAATGTCTTGGCTTTAAAATTATCATTTTATTTTGCACTTTTCCTTAATGTTTCAGAGTTTATAAATTGTTAAATGTTTTTTCAATAATTTGTGAATACTTGTGCATTGCCGCTATACTATATATATAATAATACATTGTAGACAAATAATAATTGTTGTTTTGGCTGAAATAACTTCTGAGAGATGTTATCTAATTAGCAAAAATCAACAAAAATTCACACCGAGCTCACAAATGTTTTTTTTTTTTTTTTAAATTCACATATCCTTTTACAGGACATCGCTGTCAACAGCAGCATCTTTCAGTTGTCTGTTAACCCTCTACAGGGCAGACGCTTGTCCGTTTTCTAGCCCTGAACGGGCAAGATTTTTTCAGGTTCGGTAAAATTTCGGGTCGCGATAGTAAAAACATCACAAATAAGGTGTTAGTCAACCGATTTTAGTTAAATAAACAACACAATGAAGGGAAAAGCATGCAGAATATGTTACTCATGTGATTGTTGTCGGTAATCCATATATGAACACAAATATTTACGAAATACGGCATGTTGTTTGTGATTTTCCGTCATCTATACGGCAATTTACAAACACATTTTCAGAATCATAATCACTTTCTTTAAAGTCCGACTCAGACTGCTAATGCAAAGTAACGCTTTGCACTGATATCTAGCGCCGATTAATAGTCAACTTCGTGCCCTTTAAAGTCATTTAAATTGAACCTAGCGAAATCTCGGCTATCACTTGAAGAATCGCCAAAATCCATTTTGAAAAACAGCGTAAAAATCCCGAAAACTATCAAAAATTGCCCGTAAAAGTCCGTTCAAATTCATACTATCGCGTTTACAAATGGCGGCCACGTTGTCAAGCTGTCGGCGAAAGCGAAAGTAGCCATCGGAAGTGTCGGAAAGCCGAGAGATCGCGTTTTTACAATGCATAATAGTATCGGCCGGAATCGGACGCTACGATCGTTTTATGGCATCGGCCGGAATCGGACGCTGTGACCTGTAAAGGGTTAATTTCTTGGCAAGATTACGCTCAGTAGTTTGTCATTGCTTTCTGAGCAGCTGGCTCATTTATCCCGCAAGACACCAGTGGGGGGCGAACCGCTCCCAGTTCTCTCCTGCTACGAGACTGCGTGATAAACGGGATTACGGAGAAAGTGTTGTAACCCCTCGGCCAGAGAGACCGGCATATACAATATTAACATTACTCTTTTTGAACACCAATGCATATATAAACAATACATGCACCAGTCATGCAATATTATAATTATTTCACCCTGCCCACCCCATTTGCATGCTACAACCAATTTGTTTTTAAACTAAATGAATTGCACTTTTTACCTAATTATTTTTCTTGTTGATTTGCATAATTATAGCTATCTTCCAGGCACAAATTGCTGGATATTTAAGAGATAAATTATATATCTTTAAAGACTGTCTTCTTAACATACACCTAAATTTTCTGTTATTACCTACATTTCTGTTCTTTTTTACACACATATGTCAATACATGTTTGTATTGCTAGGTTTGTTCAAGTGAGATTTTAAAACACAATTGATTTTAATGAGTAATTCTTGTTCCATTTACCCAGAGATTTATGGGATTTCCCAATGTTACGACAGCACCTCATGGTGGTGATCACAGCAGGTTTGTACAACTTGATAGACTTAGTTCCATTGTTGAACACAGATGTCTTTATCTTTAGCTGTTGACATGTGTATCTTGGCTGGTTGCTTGTGAGTCCTCTAGAAGACTGTGTTTTAATTTCAAAGTCAAATGCTTTGATGTTCAAGTTGTTTGATTCCTGGAAAGGGATTATATCTGGTGGAATGAGATTGGTGTACAGACTTTTTAACCTGACCTGGTACCAAAGAGCGAGCGCGTGGGTGGAATCACTAGGAGAGTTGTGCTGATAATGTAATGAGAGTGGTCAAGTGAGGCTGTGAAGCCTGTGCTTGTCAAGTGAGGGAAAGATTGGCCACCTACTCCTCCATACACTCAGGCCTACAACATGTGGTAGTCTTAGCACTGCACAGACCCTAGACAGGTTCCTGCATCAGAGCTTTCTTCTTCTTCTGGTACCAAAGTAGCATCTCTTCCAGCACTGTGTTGCAGTGCTCTTGTTCCCCTCTCCAAGCCCAGAAACCAAAAGGTAGTGTCAGACCGGGATCGGAATGTCTCCAGAGAAGCCTATTGGGGTGTAACCAGGTCATGGTTCAGCACTGCATACCGGCTGGCTGGGATTAGACCTGAGTGGGAGATGTTTCCTCCGCAGACTTGAAGGTATTTCATTGTCAACAGACTCCAGCCCGTTGCTCAGGGGGAAAAGTGGCAGTGTGTATTGACCAAGGTAGGCATCAGTATATACCTATCCAATACCATAAGGAAAAAACAAATACAATTTATAGAGTATTTCAATAGAGGAATTAACAATATGTGGGAAAATACTCGACAAGAGGGGCAGAGGAAGATGTATGTAGAAAGCTTAAACTGCTGAACACCAAATTATAATACAAACAAAACCAATTAAAATATCAAATGACAGTAATGATAGCCAAAGACTGCTTCAGACAGGCCACCTGAAGTAGACTGGTCATTGTTGACATTTATCATCCTATACATGCATATACTCAGTTCCATGGTAGTGCAGTGGCTAGCACATTTGCCTCCTAGCCCAGTGGTCATGTGTTCCAATCCCATTGAGGTACATTTAAAAAAAAAAGTTACATGGGCTCCCAGGTTGACCCTATCTAAAAATTGGTTCCTGGAAATGTCCTGACAAGTGAGGCAGCTGGCGTAATCTTGACCACATCACCCGACCAGTGCTGATAGGTCTACAAAATATTATACTAGCACCATATATCCAATAAACCTCAAGTAGTGTAAAAGGGTAATGTACCTCTTTTTTTTTTTTTTTTTTGCATATCCTTTACAGGACATCGCTGTCAACACCAGCATCTTTCAGCTGTATGTTGATTTCTTGGCAAGATTACGCTCAGTAGTTTGCCATTGCTTTCTGAGCGGCCGGCTCACATACCATGTAAGTTACCGATGCGATTCGAACCACTGCTGATTCTCACCGTCATCACGTTACCCACGAGAGTATACGAGATTACGGAGAAAAGTCGCTAACCTCTAAGCCACGAAGCTGGCATGTACCTCTTTACTTTATATAAATACCGGGTGTTTGTAAAGTCTCGGTACACTTTGTATGTAGAACAAATTTGAAAAATTAAGTACATGATGTCATTAAAAAATGTGCTCCAGTCCATCGTGAAGCAATATGCAGCAAATGGCTGGAATTTGCTGGAGTAATTCTTTGCACTCCAAACAGAATGAAAGAAAGAATTTTTTGGTTGAATAAGTGTTTCCAAATGGTCATCGATACACATGGATGGTTGTTCAAAGATCTATAGCAAGATTTCCTGATAAACAAAATATTAGGGATGTTCATTTGAAACCCGTTCCAATTGCTTTATTACAAAAGCATGAAAGAAACATTAACAAGTGTGGTGGAATTAAACAAAGCACTCATTTTGAATGAATTATTCGGGTGAGAATCTGACACGTTCGCATTTGTTCAAAAACCCGGACGAGCCCCCACGTTCACACTTGTTTATAGCAACCTCGATAGATTTAGTTGTGTTCTAGTGAGTGAATTAGTGTGTAGTCAACTAGATGTAGTTGTCTTCTAGTGAGTGAAAAAGTCGCTTAAGAGTCGACAGGGTCGACTTCATTTCACCGGGTTTCACCACATTGATATTACAACCGAACAGAAGAAAGCAATGAAAGACAAACAGATACATCATAGAAATACAGAGACAGCAGCAGAATATATGATGGCAAATCTAACAATGGAAGAAATGGAACAGGCAATGAATACCCTAAAAAAGAAGAAATCACCAGGAAAGGATGGAATCACAAATGAAATGCTAATAGGACTAGGCACCAAGGCAAAGAAGAAACTACTAGCAGTCCTAAATAACAGCTGGAAGAGAGGAATAGTCCCACAGGCATGGAAGGAAGCTATACTAATACCAGTCCCAAAGAAAGGAAAAGACCTGGAAGAACCAAATGGCTATCGACCTATCAGTCTACTTAGCTGTGTAGGAAAATTAATGGAACGCATTATCAATGGCAGGCTAACATGGCATCTGGAAGAAAACCAACTCTTAACACCACACCAAGCAGGATTCAGAAAGTACAGATCCACTGAAGATCAAATAACCTATATAGCTCAGGAAATAGAGGATGCCTTCCAAGAGAAAAAGCACACACTAGCAGTCTGGATAGATTTAGAAAAAGCATTTGATAAAGTATGGAAGGAAGGACTGAAAGTAAAACTGCAAAACATGCATATTTGTGGAAAAATGTAGTAAGTGGATCAGCCACTACCTTGAGAACAGAACTGCCAGGACAAAAGTACAAGGACAAACAAGCAAAATGATGCTGCTGGAGCAAGGTGTCCCCCAAGGAGGAGTTCTTTCACCAACATTATTCCTAGCATATATAAATGACATCACAGAAAATTTTCCAGCCAGAGTACACACATCCTCCTTTGCAGATGACCTAGCCATATGGACATCTGAAGAATATATTAGTACAGCTAACAGCAGAATACAGCAAGCCTTATTAGCGCTAGAGGACTGGTCAAAATCATGGCTAGTGAAGATAAGTGAGGAGAAAACAACATGCACAGTGTTCTCCCTCTCAAATAAAACTCAGCAACCTAAGCTGGTATTGAATGGAAAAATATTGCGCCATGAAGAAAATCCAAACTATCTAGGAGTCACCTTTGATCGTCGCCTGACATGGAAGACACAGGTTGAGAAAAATCGAACAAGAGCAAGGCAGAGAATGGCAATCATGAAAAAGCTTGCTGGTACAACGTGGGGAGCAGATGAGAAAGTTCTCAAGAAGTTATATACTGGACGGGTGAGGCCAGTACTGGAATATGGCATTGCAGCTTGGGCAACAGCAGCTAAGTCAAACTTTAACAAAATAAGTAGAGTCCAAAATCAAGGAATGCGAATCATAACTGAAGCCTGAAGACAACGCCTATTAATGAATTAGAAAAGATCACTTGTTTACAACCAATGCAGGATAGAAGAGATAGCAGAGCCCAGCAACAAGCAGAAAAATTTAGAAGATTGACAGACCACCCTATGTACAACAGATTTAATGGTTTTGGAAAGGGAAGACTGAAGCGTAGCAACTTTGTAGAAACTGCAAAACGAAGGATTAGGGCAGATCCTATACTTAACATATCAACAGTCAAGCCCATACACAATGCACACAAGTTCCCAGCTTGGAGACAGCAGCAACTGCCTGAGATGATAGAAAACATTCCTGGTATTGAGAAAAAGAACACTCAGCATGAAACCGAAAGAAGAGAAATAACCCTAAACTACATAAAAGAACATTACCCAAGCAGGAATTGGACCCATGCATATACAGATGGATCAGCCAAAAATTCAATTGAGAATGGAGGAGGAGGAATTCTCCTAAATTTAAAAAATGGAGTGAAAAAAACACATTCAATGGCAACTGGAAAATTTTCAAGTAACTTCAAAGCGGAGGTAGAGGCTTTGAAAACTGCAGCAGAAATGCTCCTGATGGAGGAAAATAAAGAGAAGCAAATAGCTATCTTCACAGATGCAAAGTCAGCTGTCTCAATACTGAAGAGCAATAACAGCACAGAACTAACTGACCTAAGAGCAGCACTCCATGGTCTATGCCAGAAATCCAAAAAGTTGTAATACAGTGGATCCCATCACATTGCAGTATACCTGGAAACGAAGAGGCTGACAGACTGGCAAAAGAGGGTGGACGACTACCACAGCCTGACATAGACATAACCTATAATGAGGCAAAGAGGTTGATAAAAAGCACTTATAGAACCAAATGGGAATCAGAGCATCCAGGCCATCAGAAGGATGATGCATATTACAAACTCGACCGAAGAGAACAAGTAGCAATCTTCAGACTCCGCACAGGGCATAACAGGCTGAAATACCACTTGTTCAATAAACTAAAGATAGGAGATACTGATGAATGTAATTGTAGAACTGGAAAAATGACAGCAAAACATTTGCTGCAGGATTGCCCAACGTATGCAGAACAGAGAAAGATATTTTGGCCCACACCTGCTTCATTTGAGGACAAGCTCTATGGAGATATCAACAAGCTCAAGTTGACCGCAGCTTACTTTAACTGCATACAGGTTGACATTTAAAGGTGCATGAAGACCCAGAGGCATGAAATGGAATATTGCTTGGATAGCAAATCCATTATGTGGAAAGTCCAAATCGAAAGCTTGCTGTGTGGGCTTCATAAAAGGTGGAAAAGTGTTCTAGTGGCACGAAATGGAATATTGCTTGGATAGCAAATCCATTACGTGGAAAGTCCGAATCAAAAGCCCATTGTGTGGGCTTCATAAAAGGTGGAAAAGTGTCCTAGTGGCATGAAATGGAATATTGCTTGGATAGCAAATCCATTACGTGGAAAGTCCGAATCAAAAGCCCACTGTGTGGACTTCATAAAAGGTGGAAAAGTGTCCTAGTGGCACGAAATGGAATATTGCTTGGATAGCAAATCCATTACATGGAAAATCCGAATCGAAAGCTCACTGTGTGGATGTCATCTGCAGACTGCATACTTCTGGTTTCCGGAAGAACAGCCTATGGTGAACGGAAGGCCCAATATACGGAAGTGAGGCTAAGCAGCCATGTGCAGGACGTGACGATTCCTTGGGTGAGCCCAGTACCAGAGCGCTATGTATCGGCTCTGCAAGTATGGAAGCCTCTTTGGATGGCGGGGAATGCCCATGGTCTGCCCCTGCCTTCCCTTGAGGGCTGACCAGGATCTTTGGCTGTTCTATATGGACCAGCTGGGATGGGGGATAACACCACAACAGTGAGAGTCAAACGTCCTAAGAAACCCCCGGGAAGGTTAACCCGGTCAACAAATGCCCGCAGAAGTCGGATGTGTCGGCCTAACGGCGCAAGAACGCAGCTCTGCTGTAAACAGGCACAACGCAATCACATCCGGAAAAAAAACTCCGGATGAACGAAGAAGAAGAAGAAGAAGAATGAATTATGCACCATGGGTTGGTCAGCCATTTCCATAAAGCGTGTTAAATTTACCCTGAATGTGACTTCATGAATGGGACAAGAGGAAAGTGTCATCAGCAAAGTCCAGATCATCAAGCTGCTCAGTCAGAATCCACTGAATTCCATTTCTGGTGGTAGTTGTTGTCCTCAGAATCCAGTCTGTAATCAGTAAGGCGGTGCTGTGTTCTTTTGGGACTGGTCTGTTCGGAAGTTCTTAAAGTATTCAATCTATCTATTCATTTGATCTTTATTGTTTGTGAGAAATTTCTCTTTATTATGTAAAGGTCTCTGAGGTTTTCTTTGCTGCTACTGTTTCTCCTCTCTTGCTGTCATCTAAATATTGTCTTTTATATAACCTTGTCTGCTTTTTAACTTCTTTATTAGCTTGTGTGTAATTTTCTTTGGTTCTGACTTTAGTAGCAGTGGTCTTGCTGTTTAAATCAGCTGTTTCATTGTTCCTTTTTTTCTATTTTTAAAGGGTTTTGTCATTATCTATGCTTTTAATTTTTATTTCCTTTTTTCCAATGACTTCAATGCTTGATTTGTTCCAGATTTTTTACCTGCTGCCATCAGTCTTCCGTACTCACCTTATCTACTTACTGTTGCAGAAACTGGTACTTGTTAGAGATTGACCATAAATTGTTCCTTGGTTTCTTAATTTCTGAGATATCTCACATTGTATTGATTTCCGTGTTTATAAAATGCTCTCTATCACTTGAGTTTCAGGATGCAGAGATGTTTCCAAGGCACCAGGGCCGGGTTATATACTGGCCAAGACCTATTGACGCGTCCTTGTCGAGCGTCCTGGGCAACAGGTCCCTTCGGGGTCCTGGCTAAAGTCAGTAGGATTGCCGATTCCTCTGAAGTCAGAGAGTGTCTGCCTGTACGGCGAGGAACCACCAGTCTGCACACCAATAAGCCAGACATGGGACAACGGATACTCACGCAAACCTCAAGTCCTGTATGACATCACTCTGATGTTGGACAACAGGATGTCTTCATCCGACATACAGGACGTCGCGTTGGAGCTCAAGCCAACGAACACAAGCAAGCAAGCACTTGAGTTTCAACTTAGCTTTACTTATCAACAAATGGTGATCTGAATCTACATCTCACTTCTAATAACATGTGCCAGGTAGAGATGATTTAAATTCCTGGTTAATACAGATAATTCATTTTTGTTCAGTTTCCTAAGTCAGTGTTTCCCCATGATATCTACATAACCTGTGTTTTCCTATTTTATCTTGGTATTCAGGTCACCTATTAAAATTGTGATATTTCCATTTCTTTGGTTCCCAACAGTACTTTGACATTTCATGTACAATTTCTCTGCAACTGATTCATCCTTTCCAGTTGTTTGCGCGTAACATTGGATCACATTCATGTTTGCTTTTTTGTGTGACTCTAGATGCTGCTGTTATTATTCCATAACTCACTGGAAAAAAATTAATGAGAAGCACAGGCTGAAATAATCGGTTCACTTGGAAACTCCTCCCCCCCCCCCCCCCCCCCCCAAAAAAAAAAAAAAACCAGTGCTGCCATGATAGGAGTATAAAGTATTGCATTGAAAGTCAGACCTGGAAATTAAATGATAATACTAGAGAGACTGGTAGTATAGTTACAGTACAGATCATTTGCTTGTGATAATTCTCAGCCAAATTATCTGCCAGGCTTTTCTTTTTGTTGAGTACTATAAATTGTACTGGACGGTGAGCTCTGATGTTGAAACAGACTTAGAAATAGCCACTGCAGCACTGAGACACGAGTAATTAAGACAATGCTTTTGTTAGAATTCCATTCTGCACTTCCCATATTTATGAATATAGCATGAGTTTACAATGAAAGAAATTAAACGACAACTACTAATTGCTCTTCAAAGACTAAAACAACTGAATAAATTATGGAGTGGGACAGACAGAACTACAAAAATTAGATTTTTAAGAGCATGCATCTTTGCCATTGCAACATACGCCTGTGAGACCTGGACACTTACTAAACAAGCTGAACAGTGCATAAATGCCTTTGAATATAAATGGACTCACTGTCACTCTATCTTTTGACCTCGGGGCCTATTTCCTGCAGTGTTCTTCTGGCTGATCCATATATATAACACAGTGATCGTTGGAATAAACTAAAACGTGATTTATTAGCTTAATAAAGAACAGCACAGGAAAACATCAAGGCAGTTAATACAGATAGTTCTAAACAGACACAACACGGATAAAGTTCAGACACAGAGCCTCATAGCTTTCCCTCCTAGACCGAAGAGTACTACAAAGTCCCGTCAGTCGACATCTGCCTCACCGCAGGTATTTTCCTCCGTCCCGATAGGGTGTACAAAGAACAGGCGCCTGTAGAACCAGTCCTACTAGTTCCAGTGGTTTACTCTGCACAATGAGTCTTGTGTTCGCTGTAGCCCAATGTTATAGATGAGTTCTAAGAATATCTTGGGTAAAGAAAAGAACAAATGCATCCATATTTCAAGAGCTGAATATTGAAGAAGGTTGGCTATTAAAGACGATAAAACAAAGAAAATTAAAATATTTTGGTCACTTGAAACGTCATGAAAGTCTGGAAAGAACAATAATGGAGGGGTATATGCCTGGGAAGAAAGGAAGAGGAAGGCCAAAGAGAAGATGGGTACAGGATGTGGCGGATGATCTCTAGATGGGTGTATCAGACGTGGGACATCTTGCTTATGATCGAGAGGTTCTGCAAAGGATATGCTACTGAATGAATGAGCATGAGTTATTGACATACATAAAAACATGAATCTTTATGTTCTGGATTGAACTTCCGGCCTTGAAATGGTACAAAATAGTGGAAATGTTGATAAGAGCTGCTGTAGTAACTATAGTAGATTACTAGAGGAAAATTATGGACAAATATTGCAATCAGTAAATAATCAAACTGTGCACATTGAGCCAGGCCATCAATGAAATCCATCCATGACTGCTGCTGATATCAATAAAATTCATCCATGACAGCTGCTGATATCACTGAAATCCATCCATGACAGCTGCTGATATCAGCTGACGTCGCCATTAGCATGTGATTAGGAAGACTGAGCACCCATGGGTTGACCTAGAGTTGACTGGTGGTTCTGAATAACCATTCACATTTTGTTCATTAAGTGAATTTCATGTAATTAATTAAGAGATGTTTTATTGACACGTGAGGGAATGCTTTCATTTGTAATCAAACAGCTTGGTTGCGCCTGTGGCAGATATCTACACAAGGACTGAGAAACTCAGTGACTCGCTGATGGATCAGTCTGCCCTCAATGATGACTTGGATACATCTGATTCAGGTAACAAACAATGTCATCACTGATTAACCAGATGTAGCATGTACAATGTGACATATGCCTGTGAGTTTTACAGATTATGACTCAGTGATCCAGGCCAAGCGAGTATTTTTCTATTTCCTTTTCTTTATATGCTCTGCCAGCTGGAAATGCCATGTTAGTTTTTACATTGCTGTTGATTGTTAATTCTCCATTCTATAAAACTGTATTTAATTTAATTGATGATTTATGAGCCTTGAACCTTGATGCCAAGTATCATTAATCAATCTTGTCAGTTGCTGCAATGGATTCTAATTTTTCCTCTTCCAGTGACATGCACAACGAATGTTGACTGTTTCCTTCCATTGTCTGTGACAAGTGTCCTTTGTGTTTTAGCATCATTTTAGTGTTCTGTGTGTTCCCTTTCCACTGAAAAATGTTCTTATTTTATATGATGTATTTTCGTGGATAATTATTGAAGCCAGAAAACGAGTAGAAAACCTCTTGAAATGTAGCTATATTAATTTGTTCTTAATATAAATTGCATAAGCCAACATCTTCTTATATATATATATATATATATATATATATATATATATATATATATATATATATATATATATATATATATATATATATATATAATGGAATTGCTACAGATTTCATCAATAATTATTACACATACTAGACTTTCAAAATGTCTAATATGGGCACAGCACATACTAGACTTTTACTGTCTAATGTAGATATTGTACTTACTTGACTTTCAATATGTCTAATGAGGTCATGATATATACTTGGCTTCCAATGTCTACAGCATGCATACATTTATAGAGCTAGTAAAGTGGGTGAGGCAGACTGAGGTCATGCCAAGAGTGATGAAATGCTATTCTAATTCAGTTTAAAAAATGTCACTGCAGTCTTTTTAAGCCACACTGGCAAAGTCTATTGCCTGACTGTATCATATATTAAAGTTAAAGTTAAGTTAGTTGCATATCCTTACATGATGTCACATTTTTAAGCTGTTTGTTCTTCTTCTTCTTTCGTTCGCTTGAAATATGTCTATATCTGCAATGTCGTCTCTTGCATGAATTGAACTGTTTTTTTTCAGTTCACACAGTGGTCCATAGAGTTTATCTTCCACTGTCGTCTCTCTAGGCCAGAAGGTTTGCCTAGATATGTTATATTTTGGGCAGTCTTGGAGTATGTGCTCTGCTGTCTGCGACGCCAATCCACATGTGCACATGGCTGTTTCACCAATCTTGAATTTTGTATACATGTGGTTGCGTAATCTATTGTGTCCTGTTCTGAGGCGCAGAATAATGACTTGTTCTGGTCTGTCCATAACGTGGTAGTCATCTTGAGCAGGTTTTGGTGGCTTTCTGACTGATTTGATCATTCTTTTCTTTTGGTGGTATGTAGCGGGCACATCAGGCTGTTCTTCTTTGGCTCCTTCCTTAGCCAATTGATCAGCTCTGTCGTTTCCGGGTACTCCACAGTGGGATGGTATCCACTGTATGGTGACTTTATGCTGACTGCTAAGTTCAGAAAGTAGTGTCCTTAGTACTGGCAATTTCCCAGAGAGGAGCGCCTCGAGTACTGATTTTGCATCTGTTAGTAGCACCACAGGTTGTGTACCATTGCTGTTATTTAGTAATTTCTCTGTTGCTATCTTGATTGCCTCAATTTCGGCATCATAGTTATGGCAGTACTTTCCTGTCGGTACTCTGGCTGTGTCCCTAGTATTATTTGGGTATTCTATGTACACTCCCGCTCCTCCATTTCGAACAGCATTTTGTGCTGACCCATCTGTGTAGACTCGGATCCAGAGATCCTGTGGGTATTCTTCATCAAGGAAGCTGAGAGTGGCTGTTCTGCGCTGCACACTGTTCTGTTCTTCCTTGTCAAATATTCCTCTCACTTTTGTCTGGATTTGTAACGATAGTCTATGCTCATCTTTCCATGGAGTTCGCTCTGGAATAGTTGTTAGGGGGATACCAACTGTGGGCAGATCAGTGGTTTCTCTGCAGAGTCGTTTGGCCTGGTGGATAAAACTACTTCTTTTCAACCGCCCCATAGCTAGGTTTTCAAATCTGTTCTTCATAGGGTGGCCTGGCAAGCTGAGGAACTTTTCTGCTTGTATTAGCGTTTTCGTATCTCTGCGCTCACTCAGTGCCTGTGTCCTCCCCATCTTCTCCATTTCCACTATAGGGGTTGATCTCATCCCTCCTGTGGTGACTCTAAGTGCTTGATTTTGCACCTTGTCCAGCTCTTGTAGTGTGGTTTTTGATGCTGAACACCACGCAGTTGACCCATATTCCAGGTGTGGTCGTATGCTCTGTTGGTAAACTTTGCTAAGTATTTTCGTACTGGCTCCCCATGTGGTTCCACTTAGCTTTCTCAGGATGGCTATTTTCCTTCTGGCTTTTGCTACTGCTTTGTTGATGTGCTTTCTCCATGTCAGCTTGCCATCAAATGTTACTCCAAGGTATGTTGGTTCTTTATCTTCTCTTAGGGGTGTTCCATTTATCTGGATGATCCCTGCCTTTTGTTTTGGAGAGAGGGTAAATAGGGTGGTGCTGCACTTGTCAGTGTTTATGCTGACACACCATCTATTTGCCCATGCAGCAAATGTATCTACAGCTCTTTGTAGCAATCTGGTGGCCACTGATGCATATTCATTTGTGCTCCATAGAACCAGGTCATCGGCGTACATTGCCGCTTTAATTCCATGCGGTAGGTGAGCAACAAGATCATTGATGAAGATTAGAAAAAGTGTGGGGGACAAGACTCCGCCCTGGGGGACACCGTGACGCAGTAGTACTTTCTTGCTCTTGAGTCCGTCTATCTGTACTCGGGCTCTTCTGTTGTGCAAGTATGCTTTCACCCATTTGTACATTCTTCCATTGACTTTGCAGTTTCTCAGTTTCTTCATCAGACCTTCTTTCCAGACTTTGTCAAAGGCTTTCTTCAGATCTATCCATGCCGCAAGCACCAGCTTCTTCTCTTGGAATGCATCCTCAATTTCTTGAGAGAGGTAGGTTGTCTGATCTTCCGTAGAGTAGCACTGCCTAAAGCCAGCCTGCTGTGGCACAAGGATGTTTTTACTTTCAATGTACCACTGCAGTCTGTGATTGATGATGCGCTCCAGTGTTTTGCAGAGACAGCTGGTGAGGCTAATTGGTCTGTAGCTAGAGGCAATGGAACCATCTTTCCCTGATTTTAGGAGGGGTATCATGATTGCTTCTCTCCAGGCTTGTGGAACACTGCCTAAGGTCCAGCTGTTATTGAAGATCTGCAACAGCTTTGTTTTGGCCTCTGTTCCTAGGTTCCTGATCATTTCATTGGAGATACCATCAGCTCCTGGTGACTTTCTCATTTTCAGTTTTGATATGGCTAGCTCCAGTTCGCTGATTGTGATGGGTGCCTCCAGAACCTCATGTACTATTTCCTTCTGTCCTGTATGTTGTCGTTTCTCTCGAATCTCTTGTTGTTTCTCTGGACTAATTTTGATATTGCTATCTTGTGCGAACGAGTCCGCAAAATGGTCAGCTGCTTGCTTTCTTGTTAAGATTTTTCCATCTTTATGTAGCGCAATTTTTGAGTTTCTCCCTGTGCCCTCGTCATTAAGCTGTTTTATTAGCTTCCACAATTTCCTTGTGTCTCTTTCAAAGTTCAGAGACTCCGTTTTCTCCTGCCAGCTTTTCCGTCTAGCCTGCAGCTTGGCCCTTTGAAATTTGGCTTTTGCATGCTGGAATTTATTGTGGTGCTCTTGGCTGGGTGTGGCCTCTGCTTGCTTTCTACACACTTCAACATCATTATGCAACTGTTCCAGTTCACTACTCCAGTAGGGTTTATATTGTTTACGGGCTCCTCTTGGTACTGTTTCTCGCGCTGCCTGTAGTATGCATTTCCCAAACTCTTCAACTACTTTATTTATGTCTTTCTCAGTGTTCAGGTTTCTAACCAATATGCTGGTGCGATGCTTGTACATTGCCCAGTCTGCTTTCTTGTAGTTCCACCTCGAGAGGGTGCTGCTTTCACTTACAAGCTCATTTTCTACGGTTAGAAAGACTGGCCGATGGTCACTGCCACCAAGTTGTTTCCCAACAATTCGTGTAATGTTCCACTCCAGGTCTGGTGAATGAAAAGCCAGGTCAGGTGTAGTTGTAGAGTGCCATGATCTCGAGTAGAAAGTATGTGGGTCGGACGGCTTGTTAATCAACATGAATCTATTCTCATCCTGCCAGTCTTCCAGTCTCTCTCCTCTCTGGTCCATGTGATCATAGCCCCAGCTCTGCGAGTGGCTGTTGAAATCGCCACACACAATCATTTTTTCTTTTAGTGGTAGTGTGTCCAGTGCCTGTGGGCGGTCACTTGGACAGTAGTAATTGATCAGATGTAGATCTGTATTACCTGTCTTAAGTTTAAGTGTCTGATACTCAGCCCCTTCCATGTAGACTTTGATTTGGGAAGCCATGATGTTATTTCTTACAAGGGTCAGTATCCCACCTTTTCGCCTGTCTTTTCGGTCAGATCGGTAACACTGGTAGCCTCTGATTTTGAAGGCTATATTTTCATTGAGGTGAGTTTCTTGCAAGCAACATATGCTTACTTTTTCTTGGTCCAAGATTTTTTCTAATTCTATTTTTTTGTTGCTGACTCCCTCCGCATTCCAGTGCATTATTTTAAGTCTTCGTTTGGTAAGGCCAGTCATCCTATTCTCATGTCCCCTGGCTCCACAGGACATCTGAGAAGGACCTCCAGTAGTTGGGGTTGGACCCTTTCGAGACATAGGGCCCGGCACTGCACCTGCCTGGGGGTCCAAAGCAGGGCGAGCACCATAACGATTAGCAGTAGTCGACATATTCCATTTTGCGTGATTGCGTGGCATCCTGATTTCTGTGGTGCGCCTCTTGGCTGGTTGCCTCCGACTTCAGCACCTTTCTTTGCTAGAGCAGACTGTGGTCTCACTCGAGTGTAGATGTGTACACGCGCACACACCTGTCTGCGCATGCATGTACGTGCATACACATCTAGAGCATACTGGTTATTTTCCGGCGCCAGAGATTCGCCGTCGCCCCTTCTCCTGTTAGTTTAAACAGGTCCGCCGCGTGAAGGCCAGGAGTTGGACTTTTGCTGCATAGGTTATGTATTCACGAGCCATTGAGGTATTTAAGCAATGTTGGGCGCTCACCCCAACACCGCGCCTCGGCTACATACAGCAACATTTGGAACCCTAAGCTGTTTGTGATTTCTTGGCAAATTTACGTTCAGTAGTTTGCCATTGTTTCTGAATGACCGGCACTCTTACCATTTCATAAAAACCAATGCAAGGCTGTCTGCTGCCAAATCGCCCGCAGCTGTGTTTCAAATGCAGTATGCGGGATTATGAGTTGTGTCCGTAACCCCTTTGCCACAGGGCCGGTCATATATTAGTAGTTGCTGGATTATTGACAGTTGTTGGACAGTCAGTATGGAAACATTAGGTCTGTGTGTACATTATAAACTTATGTGTGATGTTAAACAGGTGTTAATAAACTTGCTATATGATGGTACAGATACAGTTGAGAACGTATCAAATATAACTACCTTTGTCTGTTAGCAAATATTTTCTGCTTATATAATTATCATTAAAAAAAAAACTATAATGCAAAAGGTATATACATATCATCTAATTAATTTCTTGCAGATGACCAAGTTCATTGTCCACAACCAATTTCCTATGAATCTAAAATGAACTTGCAATACTTTGAGGATTACTTGCAAGAAGAGAAAAGCAAGACAGCGCGCTTGGATCCAGATGTTCTCAGGGAGGCCAATGTCAACAATAACATCACAAGAAATATTCATGAAGTGAATGCCAGAGTGGACACACATGGTGAAACAGACAGACACGATCCTGCCTCTGTGTTCCCCCTACTTAAAACTCTGCTGAATCACAGTGATAAAGGACAAAGTGATAAATTAAATCTTCCTGATCCTAACAAGTTAGCTGTACTCTTGGGATTATTAACAGGTTTGTCTGAACGCTTAACTACTAGCTCATTTCACAATTTCAGTAGACTGTGTTCTGATATGGGGTTGTGATTAGAATTGTCTGACTGATGAGGAAGACAACTAAACATGAGTAAATGTTTATATATGTTGGGAGCGGCCAGCAGAGAGGTAGTAGCCCTGAGGTTTGTTACAAAACCCTTTTCTAATGATGTCACATGTGACCTTGATCTAATTAATTTAGTTAGTAAGATCGGAAGCCTAGATAAGGGAAGCAAATTTTGTGCATATTTCAAATCCTGCAGCACCTGGAAGTCACAGTGAGCAGGCTTTGAATTATGGAGCATGAATGGACAAATTAGAAAGAGTTTAGAAGCAATGTAAATGTAGTTCCTAAGACAAATGTTGCGAATACCTTGGACTGCCAGAGTAATTAACAATGATTGACTGAAAGAGGCTATACATTATATACAACTATAAGAAAGAGACAAACAGCTTTCTTTGGTCATGTGATGAGAAGAGAGGCATTGGAGAATATTGTGACAGCTGGAAAGATCAGTTGGAGTAGAGGCAGACCTAGACAAATGATGGACTGAGATGATGGCATGGAGGAATAT
Source organism: Cepaea nemoralis (assembly GCA_014155875.1). Classification (NCBI taxonomy): domain Eukaryota; kingdom Metazoa; phylum Mollusca; class Gastropoda; order Stylommatophora; family Helicidae; genus Cepaea; species Cepaea nemoralis. The sequence continues at coordinate 642,089 of JACEFZ010017415.1, read as the reverse complement.
CATCAGCAGCAAAGTTGATCCAGAGTACCAAGGACTGAGATACATGAATGCCTATGCCAGTTGGGTGAAGGGTACGTCATGATGATCCATCAATTCCTATATGCCCACCGAAGGACTTGAATATTGTAGGTGAACAGAACTATGAGCTGACCATGCTTGTGTTATCCTTTACCTGCCCTCTTCATATAGAAGCCTCCTGAAGAGATTAGAGGGACCCCACACACTTACTTTATTTTTGCTTAGAGCTGGTCTGCACAGAAAAGACTGATCAGTTTTGTTGGTTCAACCAGGTACATGAGCCCACACACAGAATAATAGGCTATATGGGATGACCCAACATTGCTGCTGATATAGTTCCAGTGACATATCGGGAGATAACTTGCCTTTGGCTGTGGGTGAAGACATAGGGTTAGAACTTTTGGTTGCTCCCTGAACTTCAATGATGTCCTATGTTAATTGACCAGACTAGATGAGCAGCTGTCACTGTATCAGACCTGATTTCAGTGTCACATAAGCACTAACTGCTGCCCATTGACATTGACACTGATTATTTTTACCTCAGGAGGTCTGTTCTTTTCTGGAGGATTATCCTCCTTGGTAATTTTCTGCTCCATGGTCAAGCATGAAGTGTACTGGGTATTTAGGTACTGGTATTTTGTATATCTTTTGCAATCATTTTTATTTTGGATATTGTTTTGGATGAGGGTTTTTGAGGTATGGGAGATTTTAATTACTTTATTATGTTGATTACCATTGAAAGTAGAGATTGGCAGTTTTTCCAATAGATGCAATCCCTTTGGTCTGTAAGGAAAAAAAGTCTCAATGGACAATTTGATATTTTCCTGCCAGGACTATGATCTCAAACCATTCATTTCCATTTTCCACCTGGAAGATTTGCATTGGCTCTCCCATTAACTCCTTCAGCTGCTTGATGAGTATACTTTCCTGCAGCACCTATCAGTGGCCTACTGTTCCATCACTTGTTTAGGTAGGTAACATTCCAAGCTTGCAGAAAGCTGGGCAAATGAATGGCATTGGACAGTGCATAATGTTTTGCCTTTGAGTAGCTGAAGTGTGTTCATATTGTTTGAAGAGAGCCAGTCTCAGGCCCTTGTGGTAATATTTTTGCTCTGAGGGTACCTGGGGTAAACATTTAAGCTGCTCCTTTAAATCCTTGAGACAGCTTCAGATTCCACTACTCCTTCTCCAACTGAAAGCTGTTAGCCATTTTCTGGAACTTGTCCAGATAGATATCTATCGGCTCCTCTTACCCATTACATTGGTTTAAAGGGAACCCATGGATGCCACCATGAGATACTGAGGACACAGCTTTTAAATTGGATGTCAAAGTACTGGTGGCAGAATGAGCGGAAGACTGTGTCTGCACTTTCACCTCTCTGAGCCTGATCTCATGCTGATATTGTTTTCTCTCTCTTGTCTGCCTCCTTTTCTAATTGTGCTAAGTTAATATTTTTTTTCTCTGTCCACCTGACACATTCACTTTCTTTCTTCTTATTGGCAAATTCACTCAGATTCCTCTTGTTCTTGTTGACAAATTCGCTCCCACGTTTCTTGTTCTTCCTTTCTTATGTTTTCTTTTGTCTTGTCTTTTATGGATACCTGCCTGGACATTGTCAATGTACAGCATGTTGATTATGATTAAAATCTGATTTAATACCCAGATTTGGTACCTGGAAGGTTAGAATATGTGTTTTCATAGACCAGTTAGCACTTGATGAGTGATATTGTCAATATTATACTGGGCGCCTTTACTTCCAGGGCACTTCTGTATACCCATTTATGCTGAGTTGACCTGGGAGCCCAGGTTCATCTTAAAAAGTTTGCCCAGTGAGGATTCAAACACATGGATACTGTGCCTGCAGGCAAGTGTGCTACCATTGTGTTACTGTCACTCCCCATTTTGGGATTTTGATTTTGAAATCTAAAATTACATGGAAAATACAATTATAGACAGATTGCGGGGGGGGGGGGGGGGGGGGGGGGGGGGGGGGGGGGGCTGCTTGATATGACAAAAGATAGGAAGACATGGTGTGAGTTGGTTGTGTGCCTATACTCCATTGGGAAATACAAGGCTGTAGAAGTAGATATGTTATTGAAACCACTGAAAGATGGCAGCATGGACATTTTTTATCTGTACATCTTTAGCTAAGCCAGGGGCTAATTTCAAGACTCCAGATAAAGAAACTCAGAACTTGCCATGTGGACGGACACCACCTTCAGCAATGAATGACACAAAGAAGATCAAGAGAAGCAAAAGAATGATACAGTTTCAGAAGACATCCCCTGAGAGCATCAATACAACTTCTAATGTAAATGACATGAGGCAGGTCAGTATCATAGTGTTGTTGAATAGAATATTTGGATTCTTTTTCTTCTTCCCTGATCATCTGAAATGTTTGTTTTGGACTTAATTGCATTGTCCCTCTTTATGATAGAGCTGTGATATTTTGCACCTTCCTGGATATTTGATTCAGTTCTGATTATATAAGATTTTTACCAGATTACACTGTTTCAGTTTATGTGCTTTACATGAAATAGTCAAAATTGTCAATAGTGTTTTGCATTTCATTTATTGATGATTTCACTTTGTAACTTGATTTGTGTATTTGGAACTACTACTAGGTTTTGCACCAACTTGAAAATGAGATGGCTGAATATGAAAATGAAACCGGACGACATCCACAGACAGCAGCTCATAAAACTGAAACATTTTCAGGTTATACTGTGGCATTAGTGTCTGCTGTGTCTCGCCTGATCCGATACCTTAGAGAGGTTAGTATTTATTTTATTGTATAAATTTTGTTTGTTTGTGAGGTAGCTAATTTGAAAACACAAGAAACATTTTTCAACAACATGCTCTTTCTTATTCATATTACCTTGGTTAATTTCTAGTCTTTATTTTTTATTCTTTAAGCTTGAAGAATGTTGTCTAAACTGAAAGATGAATGTGAGGCAGAAACCAGGATGGTAGATGAGTAAGATGACAACAGTGTTAAGATTTTCAAATAATTACTGATGAAACTTGTTTACTTGGGACAGTTTGAAGAATCTTAAATATATATGTGACTGCAAAACTCTGTCTTTTGTTTACTGACAATCTGTAGACTTGTTGGTACCCATGCCATTGTGCTATCTTATATTTACTTTTATTTGTTGGTCTGTAGTCATGTTGGTATCCACCATATTGTGACATCTTTTGTTTACTAACAATCTGCACACTTGTTGGTATCCATCTTATTGGGACATCTTATATTTACTGACAGTCTGTAAACTTGTTGGTATCCATCTTATTGTGACATCTTATATTTACTGACAGTCTGTAGACATGTTGGTATCCATGTCATTGTGACATCTGTTATTTACTGACAGTCTGTAGTCATGTTGGTATCCATTGGTGTCTCAATGTGCCTGTCCGCTAAACGCAACTGGAGCAAACACAAAAAGCATCATCGAAAAATCGGAACTTGATAACAGAACGATTCAGAACAGCATACTCAAGTGAAGCGAACGATTTTCCAGATGTTTATTTCCGCCACCGGTAACAGGATTAAAACTCTGGCAGAAAAGCAGGCTGATCCCTAACCACAGGATCGGCACCTACTCAAATACAGTTATCAGTTAGTTATCAGTTATCAGTTGGGGTATCTTCGTTGCACTCCGGACATGTCCATAGGTGCTCAGATCCTCCCCCCAGCATATGCATCAGCGTCCGGTGGCTAATAGTGCCAGTTCTGTGTTGGTTGACGAGGCGCTTTGTTTTCCCGATGTACCTCTCGCGTCTGGCTGTGCCGATTCTTACTCCCAGGTCTTTCATCCTGGAAAGCGATGTGGAATCACTGGCGTCAAAATCCTCTGTTCTCGCTATATCTTTAAGGGCGTTAATGACATCGGCACGATCCATGGGCTGGCCATCTACAGGGGGTGCAGAGCCAGCCAATTTATCAGCTCGTTCATTTCCCTCGACTCCCGCATGTCCCGGGACGAAGATGAAGGTGACTTTGCGGACAACAGACTTCCGCAGCGACTCAGTCCACTGTCTACGTACAGATCCAGCTTCGACCTTCTGAATCATGCTCATTGAATCACTTAGTACACACACGTTGGTATAATGCTGTGATTCCAGCCATATGAAAGCCTGTGTAACTGCCATCACCTCCATCGTCATGCTGCTCGTGGTCATAGAGTGGGCACCACTGGATTCTTGAACGGTTCGGCCCGCTGAACGGGCTGTAAATGCCCACGCACTTCTCTGCTGCTTTACAACAGATCCATCTGTATAGATGAGCACTTCGGGGCTATCTGAGTGATCATAGATGAGCGCGTTAACCTCTGCATTGACAGCGGCAGGGTTCTGCTCTCTGCACCGTCTGTCGAGTGTGATAATGCAGGAGAAGGTACACTTAAAAGCTGGAGGCACCGGCACCCATTCCTTGCCGGGGTTGATACTGGTAAGACTGCAGACCTGTCCGACGACATCTTCCGCCCGACCCATCCATGATTTGCCCCTCTTTAGCCTGTCACCCTTTTCTCTGAATACAGCGTCATGCAGAGGGTGCTGCTCATCTGCACTTATTTTTAAGTATGCACGAGCTCTCCAGATCTTGATCCTGTGTTCCATTGTCGGGAAGTCAAGGAGGTATCTCATTGCTACACAGCTGGTGTCTCTCGTGCAGCCCAAAATGATGCGCATGGCTTCGTTTTGTACCTTTTCAAGTCTTCCAATCTGTGTAGGGCTGACAGTGAGGATGGCCAGGGCATACTCGATGCGTGAAAGCACAAGTCCTTGGAACAGAAGTAATAGCAGTCTTTGCTCGATATTGGCAGTCGCCATGACTCTCATTGCTGCCAAACCTTTTCGAGCCTTCGTTATGACATAGTCGACATGATCTTTGAAGGACAGGCTACGATCAAGCCTCACGCCAAGATATGTCATTGACTGGGTTCTACTCAGAATGCTCCCATCCATTCTTACTGCCGGCAGGTCTGTTTTCACAATATGGTTGTTTAGTGAGAACCATGTAACCGTTGCCTTTGCAGGGTTGACAAGGGCATCGGCATCAGCACACCATGAGGAAATTCGATCTAGTTCGCCCTGCATATAGTTGGCAACCGCCTGTCTATCTCGACCCTGTCGATACACGAGGATGTCGTCAACGAATGATAGAGTCCTACCCCTCCCATCCAACTGTTGTTCAGTGATCGGCACCGTATACACGTTGAATAGTACTGGTGACAGTGGTGAACCCTGTGGCAATCCTGGACATATCGTTATCGGCTCAGAAGACCAACTCCCGCATCTTAGCACCACCTTCCTTTGGAGTAGAACTGCAGCTATCCATCGTACAAGGTGAGGGTGCACTTTCAGTCTGAGGAGGGTTTGCATCAAGTGCTCGAAAGATACTCTGTTATATGCGTCCTCTAAGTCTATGGCGGCCGCACATGTCTCTTCTCTGACCTGAAATCCTTCGTAAACATCTTGAGCAAAGACCGCCACATTCAGCCATGACTCTTTGTTGCGTCTGTATCCTCCAAGTGTGGGCGGGAAGCAGCCGAGCTGTTCCAAGTCCCAAGCAAGTCTGTGTGCTACAATTTTCTCCAGTAGCTTGCCAACAGTATTCTGCATCGTAATGATTCTGTAGCCGCTTATCTTGGAGTGGTCTTTGTTCGGTTTTGGCAGCGGCAGCAAGTAGCTGTGTAGCCATTCTTCTTTGACCTGACCCCTCTGGATACTGGTGTTGAATTCTCTGGCCAGTTCTTCCATGTCATCATCTGATATCACCATTAGGTCACCATATCGGATGCCGTCTGGGCCTGGGGCGGTGTTAGGTGATTTCTTGAGCATTGCACGCAATATGTCAACTGTGATTGTCCATTCTTCGTCTGTCCCGACCCCCTCGCACAACTGAGAGAGTGTTGTTGTGGTCCTATGTCTGGCGGGCTCGTCTTTCTGGTCAGTCTGTTCTATGTAGCGTGCAAGAAGGGCCTTACCTTTATCCGCATCCGACTTTTTCCATGCGAGGTCTGTGCCTTGAAAGTCTGGTATACCCCTACGTTGTGCAGCACCGTTCATGCTCTTGTGGAGGCGCCAGAATGTCGTAAGAGATTGCTCGGAGCACACCTTCCTGCAGAACTCGTCCCATTTGTCGGCCTTGGCCTGTTTGGCGCAGGATTTGAATAAAGTCGTCGTCCTAACGACCTCAGTCTTCAGGTTCGCCAACTCAACCTGTGGCATGTTAGCCTTTCTGGCCTTTTGCCAGTCTTTGACAGCCTGCCTCTTTCCCAGCCACACCTTCTCGACCTCTCCATTCCACCATGGTGGCTGCAGCCATCTTTCTTGTCTCCTACGGGAGGAAGTTAGTTTCCTTCTTCTGATCTTGCTTATGGCGTCTTGACCAGTGGTGTCGTACGGGAAGGCATTGGTCTTGTTTCTTTGACTCATGGCCCCGTCTTTCTTGATCAGGATGACACAAGGGTAGTGGTCACTATCGTGGTATCCCAGTGTGCCCCACCGGCACCTTGGTGCGATGGTGGGCGACACCAGAGCCAAGTCAATGATGCTGTCAGAGTCGCCTGGTCGAGTGGCCATTCTAGTGACCTTCCCATCATTCAGACAGATTAGGGCAGCAGATGCCAGGGCGTCCTCCAAATCTTCTCCCTGTCTATTGGTGATGCAATTCCCCCATTGACTGCCTCTGGCATTGAAGTCCCCGCAGTAGATGATATGCCTTTCATCCATATCGAACAAACTCTGCCATTGTCGCACGTCGACCTTCCCATTTCGCGCATAGACGTTAACGATTACAAGCTGCACTGGTGTCATTATTCTTAATGCCTGCACTTGCAGGGCATCGCTGTTCCAGGCGGACATATCGATCTCAGACACTAGTATGTTGTCGCGGACCAGAATGGCCTGTCCGAGGTGCCGCCTGTTAAAGAAACCCTGAAATCCCGCAACTTTGACTGTTCCGTCGGTGAGCTGTGTTTCTTGCAAGACTACAATATCGTTTCCGTAGAGTAGTTTTTCAAGAATGGGTCGGCGTTGACTAAATGATGCACAGTTCCAGTACAGTACTCGAACATTTCCGATACCCAATCTGTCACGTTTTAAGCGCCTTCTGCGCGCGCCCGCCCTCTTACCACGTTGTGTCCTAGCTGGTCGTCTGGCCGTCATGTTAGGCTTAACTATCGCCACCGGGCGCCGATGATACGCCGAAAGAAGACCGGACGCGCGTGCACGAACTCCGTTGCACGGCCCGAACTCCATTTCACCACGAAAAAAGCACTTAATCCATACACATTTCAGAAAAAACACGTTCCATTTTACGGGACGAAGAAATGTCCCGCCATCTTGCTTCAAGGGAACTTCACCTACTCAAATACATCCACCCCTGAGCTCCCAAACCAGCTCGTCGCCCTTGAAGCCTTCCTATCCATTCTTCAGCTCAATTTCTTGGATACTAAAATTCAGTCTAGGTGGATTTCCATTCCCGATCCATTCACTGTTGTCGCCTCAATAAATTCCTCTCCGGAGTCCCAGCTGTTTCATCCTGAAATCACGGCCTCCAGGTGTCACCTTCACAGCGAGCCTTCAGAAACACATCTTATCCGTATCACGAAGTCCCAGCGTCTCTCGTTGCTGTCTATGACGATGTCCACATCCGCCCTAGTTTCCATGGTCAACTAGTCATCTATTCTTATTCTTGGGAATATCCCCATTCACATTTGGTGGTGTGCGTGACCGCTATGTGGCACATGTCATTGTGACATCTTATATTTATTGACAGTCTGTAGACATGTTGGTATCCATGTCATTGTGACATCTGTTATTTACTGACAGTCTGTAGTCATGTTGGTATCCATGTCATTGTGACATCTTATATTTACTGACAGTCTGTAGACATGTTGGTATCCATGTCATTGTGTCATCTGTTATTTACTGACAGTCTGTAGTCATGTTGGTATCCATATTATTGTGACATCTTATATTTACTGACAGTCTGTAGACATGTTGGTATCCATGTCATTGTGACATCTGTTATTTACTGACAGTCTGTAGTCATGTTGGTATCCATGTCATTGTGACATCTTATATTTACTGACAGTCTGTAGACTTGTTGGTATCCATGTCATTGTGACATCTGTTATTTACTGACAGTCTGTAGACATGTTGGTATCCATCTTATTGTGACATCTGTTATTTGCTGACAGTCTGTAGTCATGTTGGTATCCATCTTATTTGACATCTGTTATTTACTGACAGTCTGTAGTCATGTTGGTATCCATCTTATTGTGACATCTGTTATTTACTGACAGTCTGTAGTCATGTTGGTATCCATGTCATTGTGACACCTTCTATTTACTGACAGTCTGCAGTCATGTTGGTATACATCTTATTGTGATATCTGTTATTTACTGACAGTCTGCAGATATGTTGATATCCATGTTACTGTGACAGTTGTTTCAATCATTGACTCTACACAGATGGAACTGCGAGTTCAGACAGAAGTTACATTACGTCAACATCTAACCCAAGATGTCTGCCAGCTTCGAACAGTCATTGATGCACTTGCAACAGTAAGTCAAAATAATTCATGCAGCCATTTGCCAATCGTTTTTGCTTTTACTTCAGTTGTAATCTATTTTTGAAACTTATAGCTTTGATCTGCTGTCTGTTTACATTTCTCTGCCTTGGGGACATAATCAGGGACAAAGATTAGCAACCCATTGTGTACACATTTTAATATCTTGGACACAGGAACAAAAAAAAAAGAATTTACTGCATGAAGATCTCAACAGAGAAAATAGAAACATTCACTGCATGAAGTTCTCAACAGAGAAAATAGAAACATTGCATCACGTTCTCAACAGAGAAACTAGAAACATTCACTGCATGAAGTTCTAAACAGAGAAAATAGAAACATACACTGCATGAAGTTCTCAACAGAGAAAATAGAAACATTCAGTGTATGAAGTTCTCAACAGAGAAAATAGAAACAGGTTAAAGAGAGGTCAATCAAAGACCAGTTGAGACTGAAACTGTTATTTTACCTTAGAGATAATATCCTGTGAAAGAATGGACATCAACATTTATACATATTTATGGACATCAACATTTATACATATGTCTGGCATTAAAGACAACTATGATGATGGGGATCTTTAATATACACAGACTGTTTGGTTGTTGTTCATTATCAAAAGTGTACGGAAGTCTTCTTGGCATGCTGCCATGGAACAATCATTGTCAGTAGGGCCGTCTTTATGACTACAAGCAGCATGACAATTAAAGAGTTGGCACTGTTCTGACTTGAGTCCCAAAACTATGTGGCTGGTGGCTGCATTTTATTTCTTCTTCCTCTTTTTCGCCTCCTCCTCCTCCCTCTCCTTCTTCTTTGCCTCCTCCTCCCTCTCCTTCTTCTTCTTCTTTTTCTTCTTCCTCGTCCTCCTCCTCCCTCTCCTTCTTCTTCTTCCTCTTCTTTGCCTCCTCCTCCCTCTCCTTCTTCTTCTTCCTCTTCTTTGCCTCCTCCTCCCTCTCCTCCTTCTTTGCCTCCTCATCCTCCCTCTCCTTCTTCGTCGTCTTTTTCTTTTTCTTCTTCTGCTGCTGCTGCTACAGAACAGTCCACTGGTCATATAATTGTAGTGTATTTTATTTCCCTTCCTTTTTATTTGACACATCTGTGTTCATAAAACTATCAATCACTTATGTATCACCAGCATCAAGCAGCCATCTTTGTTGTTATTGGTGAATCCTCTGCAAGTCTTGAGCTTAACTCGGAAGCCTATGCAATTGGCATTAGATCATGTGAGCACTGAAAATGGCTGGCATTTGTTAGAGTAGGTTGGTGTAAAGTCTTATTATCTCTGCCAACTACGAAAGTACCCTTTCCTAGGGACTGTGTTGCAGACCTCCCCTTCCCCTCTCCAAGATCAGAAACCAGTAGGGTGTGCAAGACCAGCACTGAAATGTCGCATCAGGTGAGAGGCATGTGAGGATTTAACTACATCATGATCCAGCGCATCACATACAGACTGGCTGGGATTAGAATTCTTATTGTATCAACTAGCCATCTTATTCATAGCTTGTACTGAAATAACATGTTTCTACACTATAATACTTTGAGAATTCCAGTAGCTATTTTACTGTTTTCATATTTAACTCTCCCTGTTTTCTACATGATGAACGCCTCCTAAATAATATTTTGTTACTTCTCTACTTATTTCTAGGAGGCCTATAAACACTCAATACATTAATAACATACAAATACATACAAACATACAGATACATCAATAACATAAGATATGCAGATGATATAGTCTTGATTGCAAACAATGAACAGGACCTGCAAAATTTAGTAGATGCGGTTGTTGCACACAGTGAACAACTAGGATTAGAACTGAATATTAAGAAGACACAGATTATGGTCGTCACTGGGAAGAAGGAAATACCACAATGTGATATACGAGTAAATGGGCATATTCTTAAGCAAGTGAATCGATACAGTTATCTTGGCACAGTCATAACATCTGATGGGAGATGCCTTGAAGAGGTTAGAACAAAAATTGCCATTGCGAAGGTAGCCTTTTGTAAGATGTAAAACATACTGACCAATAATAAGATATCAACTGAAATGAGAAAAAGAGCGCTGAAGTGCTACATAGAACCTATGTTTTTGTATGGATGTGAAGCGTGGACAATAAACAGTCAAGCTGAAAAAACAGCTGATGTCTGTGGAAATGTGGTTTCTGAGGAAAATGCAAAGAATACCATGGACAGACAGAAAAACTAATGAACAAGTCCTTCAAGAAACAAATGAAGATCGTAAACTGATTAGAGTCATTAGACGTAGACAGTCAACATTTGTTGGGCATGTTATGAGAAGAAATGAATTGGAGAACTTGGTGACGACTGGCAAGATCGAAGGGAAGAGACCAGGAGGAAGACTGAGAAGTAAATACCTGGATGACTTGGCCACGTGGCATGGTCGAGATAGGAACACGGAGCTGATCCACGACTCTGGTGATCGAGTGAGATGGCAGAACATGACTGCCCACGCTTATTGGCATGGCACATGATGGATGGATATAAACACATGGAGACGAGAATTATAAACAGAGATTTTATATGGGGAAGACTTGGAAAAGAATTTGTTTCCACATATCTGACGTATAATTAACAGAGGGACAGTTTATAGCACGTATATTACCACAGTGCTTGTGTAATTTCTGTGATGATTTGTGTTTTTCAGGATCTTATAGTAACGCGAGAGGAATATGAGAAGTTGTACTTGGATTGTCAACACTATAGAGAAAGCACAGAAGCTAAACTAGCATCTGTCAATGTGAGTTTCTTGCTGTTGTTTATTCACTGAATTGTACAGGTTGTCTTATCTGAACTGGAGAACACATCTTGTGTTTATTTATGGCATTGTCAAGTGTGTGATTATTAACTCTGCATTAACATTTTTCTGTGATTTCAATATGTTTATTAGTAACCATGACAAAACTGTTAGCAATATCTTGTATACATTTTTAAAAATTGATTTTTTTTTTTGTGATTCTACATTTGTGTTTATTTCTCTGTCAGATTCTGTCATTTGTCATTATAGTGCACTCATATAAATGACTAACTTGATGGCATTCTACTTTTTTATGTGAAGTAAAAATATATGTGACCACATCCCATCATCCCATGCTTTGCACACATGTAAAGTATAAGTTGTTAGGACAGTTATCTAGCTGTACTTTGTGTTTGTTTGTCATTACAAAATGCACATGCTTGATCTGTTAGTGGTAGGGTAAAAAATGTCTCCAGTTTGGAATGTGTATTTTGTTTGCCACATGTAACATGCTTCATGATACTAAGATTATATATTGTACTACACATCGAGTGGACACATGTTCGAATGTGTAGATGCTGTGGCTAACCCACTGCTGTGTAAACAAACAAGGCATGACAGCTTAAAACTACCTTGGTATTTATGTGTGTGATGTCTTTCAGCTACGAGGATTCATTGTTTGATTTATTTTATGTTGATTGAATGATGCAGTATGCCCCTGGTGAGACACAATGAAATATGGCAGGCAATAAATTGTACATCCTCTTGTTTGTGTCTTCACTGTTCACATTTACAATGGGAAAACAATGATTAGGAATTGTTTGTTTTTTAATCTACCTAGAAAAGAAATAACATGTTGAAGTAAAATTTGGTTCCAGTTTGGTCAGCTTGATTTCCTGCAGATGAGTTCTTGGTGTCTTGATTGTGAGAATCAACATCATAGAACTCTGGGCAAGAAGTCTTTGTAGTTCTAAAAGTATCCAGAGGATTTTTGAAGTGCTGCATCTGTAGCAGCTTTATCAGATTTCCCATCCTGTCATAGATCTAAGTTTAGTTTAGTTTAGTTTAGTCGATGGATCAACATCTAAGTGAAACATTGGAACTGCTTGTGATGATCACAGACTAGTAAAGGGTTGGGATATATACAGAAAGGCAGGTGTTCCAACTGCATTTGAAAGTAATGGATGTGGCTGGTGAACTTTGTACATTTCAAAGTGAATTTCTTTTAAATATTGTCTTGTCCCTTCAACTTGTCTATTGATGAGTGCCTGGTACTCGGCATCAAAGTCCAAAGGAATGAGTTTATTGCTTGTTTTCTGCAAATTAGATTTCTGCTCAGGAAAAGTGAGTCTCTGATCAGTCACAGCACACTTCTGATCATTTTCTATTAGAATATCAATGGAGTTATTGCTCTCCAGATTGGTTTCTGGTGACACATTTGGTTCTTCTACATCCTCTTCACACTTATTAGCATTTATGGACCTACGTGTGACGAGCAATCCGTTTGAAAGCACTTGTCATCTGTGTTTGTGACCCTGAGTTTCCTTGGTTCAGGATGTTTTGGCATCCATGTTAATCTGAAACTCTCTCATGGCAGAAGGACTTGTAGATGGTGACAAAGTCAGCATTTGGCACACTGCATTCTTGTATGCTTGTGCAACTATCTGGATGACCTGCTGCCACTGCATTCTTGTATGCTTGTTCAACTATCTGGATGACCTGCTGCCACTGCATTATTGCATGCTTGTGAACTATCTGGATGACCTGCTGCCACTGCATTCTTGTATGCTTGTGCACTATCTGGATGACCTGCTGCCACTGCATTCTTGTATGCTTGTGCAACTATCTGGATGACCTGCTGCCACTGCATTATTGCATGCTTGTGCAACTATCTGGATGACCTGCTGCCACTGCATTATTGCATGCTTGTGCAACTATCTGGATGACCTGCTGCCACTGCATTATTGCATGGTTGTGCAACTATCTGGATGACCTGCTGCCACTGCGTTCTTGTATGCTTGGGCAACTATCTGGATGACCTGCTGCCACTGCATTATTGCATGCTTGTGCAACTATCTGGATGACCTGCTGTCACTGCATTATTGCATGCTTGTGGAACTATCTGGATGACCTGCTGCCACCGCATTATTGCATGGTTGTGCAACTATCTGGATGACCTGCTGCCACAAACTTGTTAACCCCCATCTGCACTCTGCTGACATCTGGTAGCAAGTCTTCCTCAACCTCCCCCCTGCTGTTCCACAGAAACTGTCAGGGCAGGTTGTTTGACACCTGCGACAAAACTTCCTCTGACCCCTTGACTCATCATAAGAGATGATTTTCACCTTTTGGAGAAGTTTGCCTCTGGTCTTTTAATGGCATTGAGACTTCTTCCTAGTCTAGATGACTGACATTGGCATCCTGGTGTGAACTTGTCCGCTCTGAGCAATGTTGCTAGTTGAGGAAATAGTTGACAGCTGTAAACTGCTCTGAGTAATGTAGTTGTCACTCACACATGAACCCATGGCATGACTACATCATCCATAATAACATGCATCGAAACAAGGTTTGTCCACGCTGCAGGTCCTTGCCGGATGACAGGGTTTAAGGTAGTGGGTACACATTTCCAGCAACAGATGCCACAGTTGTAACTGGTTCTGCAGTACTAGCTGATTGATAACAGACTGTACACTAGCACTTGGTGGTTGAAGTTCCTGTGGGCTGTGCTTCTGTGTTTGAACTTGAAAGAGTACTGGTGTCTGAGGCACACTTGTCTTTGGAACCACACAGTTTCTCATAACTTCAGCTTTACAGTCATGGATTTGTTAGTCAGTTTTATCTTCAGTAGTTTGCCATTGCTTTTTGATCGGCTGACACTACTCATCCCATTGTGAAAATCAGCACAAAGTGACCTGCTCCCAAATCACCTGAGGCTTATTTTGAACCCGAGATTGTGAAACTGCATTGACTACCCTAAGCCACAGACGTCGATTCATTCAGTTTCATTTCATTCAGTTAAAATTCCTCATTTCAACCATCCTCTCTAAGGATGTTTATGATGTAGCTCAATCCATTAGTTGGCCCTCTGATATAGTGGCAGTGCGGCCTATCTGTCCTGGCATTGCCCACAACACCTGTGTGGCCTAGTATGAAAATAAACGTTACATTACAAGTAGAGGACCACTGCAGGGATACAATTCAATATCTGCCTTAACTTTCAATGACTTAATCATTGTTGAATATCCTCTGCTGTTTGAAAGTTCTCAGTTTCATAATACAGGATTGATAATGCAGCACTCATGTCTAAGAAATATGGTGTTTGTCCATCAAAAATAATGATGACCATTCATTTAATCCAGTGGGGTTGAAAGTTTGGAGCCGTGAGTTCTAAGATGGCTGGTACGGGTTATTTTGGCTCAAAATGTTCTTTGACAATATTAGTAAAGAATGCTTGACGTTCCAGGAGGAGGATCTCCTGCAGGTGGTGTTTCTGTCCAGCCTTCTCTTCACAGCTCTTTGCAGTCCTGTTTGCTTCACAAGTGAAAACACCCTTGCATAATGATGTACGCACAAATTTCAGTCTTTGGCAGCAGTCTCCCAAGTGTCGTGATGAATTCTAAAAGCTTTTAGTGAGATCTTCAGAGTGTCTTTAAAGCATTTCCTCTGGCCACCACAATACAGCTCGCCATAAAAAATGTGTTTAGGGCGCATGTGATCTGGCATGTGAGTCAAGTGACCAAGAAATTATATATATAAATATACACACACATACACAACACAGAGAGAGACAGAGAGAGAAAGAGAGGAAAAGAGAATGTGTTAAGCTGGATTGACATGTCAACAGTCAAAGCAAGGTGTGCATAACTATTATCACATCATCTCAGGAGTGAATATTTCATGGTATTTAACATTTGGCTCATCTTTAGTCATGATAGCCTAGCTACATGACTGTATTGTACCTCTTTACCTTTCATTTCATATCTTCCATTGACTGATAATTTTTCCATAGCTGGAAATGTTTACTCCCTACCTGAAACCCTACCTGAAATTATTTTGGTACTCATATAAGTTTAAGGTATCAGTTTTCAGTTCAATGCCTACCTGCCAACCTCTGGAGACAAAAGCCGGCATGCCACATCCACTAAAGAACTGACAACTGAAAAAGAAAACCGCACACCTCTCACTTTCATTGTTTATTTGCTGCATTACCAGTATGTGAAGTACATACACCTTTTGCCACTTTCAACATATGAATAAATGACTTTCAAACTTTAATTAGCTTCAGAAATGCTGCCAGCGTATTAGACGGTAGGAAGTTTGTTAATCAGAATATAACAAACTCCCAGTGGGTGGGAAAGAAGCTTTAAAATGTTGTGGTGAAACAATTTGAAAAGAAACTAATAAACATCTGTATTTGTAAAAGAAATATACAGATAAGAAACATACAGACTGTGTAAGAGCTTACACTGGAGGTAACTGCAAGAAAAAGTCTGGCAAGTTGGCAGGTATGTAATTGTTTCAGTGTGCTTAGTTCACGGCAGAACACTTTCTCTCTCTCTCAGACCCAGTTGGTGGAACTGCAGTGTTTGGTGACTGGAAGTGAGGCAAGACCATCAATGATGAGCCATTCTAAAGATAAGCAAGAGAATCTGTCACACCAGCATCATGGTCACCGTGAGTCTGCTGATGTTGTCTGCCCCCAGCCTGCAACATACAAGATGTCAACACCGCTCCATGATGGTAACTTGTTCGACAGTATTGTTCAAGACTTGTTTTGAATGTAGACTTCCTGTGTTTGTTAGTGTGACAGCCTGTTTCTTTCACTCATTAACTGATTGAGTGCCAAACAAAATATGGGTTTTGCCCAAGCAGAAATTGATGGCAGAAAATGGGAAGTAGGGGTATGCCACAATATTGATCTAAACATTGTTAAAATGGTAGTAAATATATTGTATTATATATCAAATTAAAGGACATTGCACAAGGAACACATTGGTATTGCTACTGTTGCTAAAAGTTAGAAATATAATAATAATATTAGCAGATGTAAAAAATAAATTGATGACAGAGGTGACAAGTACGTGAAATTTCCACTTACCAAGGCGCTACTGATCCGACGGTGTTTAAAATCCAATGAAACTTACTGAATTATGATAACTACACCACTTTGCTACATAAAAATCACTAGAACGGCTCCATAACACCAATAAATTACAATAAAAACATCCTATTTTGAATCGCATCATTGTCACATAAAATGGAAAATGTCGGAAAATCACTAGACATGTTTTGACCGTTTTCTGCCGATAAACACAAAATGTACGCTATTTTTTAGTTAGTTAATATTATTATTCTTTTAATTTAATTATTTAAATACTTCTTAAATACTTTGTGATAGGCAAAGCAAACTTTAGGGGCACAAGTGTGGCCCATCAGCTAATTCGACATGATGACAAACCTTCACGGTTAGCGGCTAAGAGTTAGTTTGTTTGTTTACATTCATAAATAATACATTTTAACCGGGAAAAAAACACATTTAACGTGTGCTATCAGTTTAGAATCATTCACAAATTTCCTTTAAATAAGAATAACTACAATCTAACATTGTTTAAAACTTTTATCTGATGTAAATGAGGCCGAAAATCAAGGACCCATGCAATTCCTAAAACCGCGAGTAACTACAGCTTTTTTAACACAACTTTTAAACACATCCACAGAATTTAGTCACCAAATCTATGTGTAAATGAAAAACCTTCTTTCGGCGTAAAAATTCGTTTCAGGGTATTAAAATTGAGCAAGGGATCGCAAACGAAAGAAACAAACGGACCGCACAAATCTTGGCAATATATTAACGAAGGGACAAAACAGTTGAGACTGTTCGGCAATCGGTTGGCGGTCGGCAGCGAATCAGTTAAAAACTTCTAACAAACAATTCTGTAATACTGCTGTTGTCATTCAGTGATTTCTATGATCTGTTTAATCACAATTGTAGTGTCTGTTTGTTTACCTTAGTTTAAAAAAATACCTTGTTTGAAATGTTTGATTTGTAGGAAATTATCTCTTTTTTTCTTAATCAGTAATTGTTATATTATTAGTTACTTTGGTCGTAAGAATAAACCAGCCATCACAGATGTGGTATATACAATAACCTTTACTCAGACTTGTGGCACTTATGAAAAAAATTAGGTATTAAAATATATATTTTTTGTATACCCCACAGACATTCAGCCATTATTAGAATTTCACACAAAGGCCACATTCCAGCTAAACATTTGTTTTCATATGATAGTCTGGCTTATTTCTGCTGAGTTATTTTTGTACATATTTTGCTAAGTGACTATTTATTGACAGTAACTGTACTTGTGTATCAGATGGCAGCCCACAGTCGGACTTGGAGTCCAGCATCTATCACCCACTGCCAACACACTTGAAATCTGTGCAGGCACCAGCAGCTGTCATGCTGTCACCACCAGTCAGGAAGACCAGGGTTCATTCCAGCACCAGTGTGGGTCCAGCAGTCCAACTTTTGCGTAAGCACAAAATCACTGCTGTCAGAGATGTCCAGTATATTTACTTGGCACCTGCATGTCTGTGTAGAGTGAATTGTTTGTGAAAAACAGTGAC
Source organism: Cepaea nemoralis (assembly GCA_014155875.1). Taxonomy (NCBI): domain Eukaryota; kingdom Metazoa; phylum Mollusca; class Gastropoda; order Stylommatophora; family Helicidae; genus Cepaea; species Cepaea nemoralis. Next base: position 624,108 of record JACEFZ010017415.1, on the reverse strand, counting down.
ATATGTGTACTGTCAGTACATTTAACTAATTAATGTACAGCTATTAATATATTTGTGTGAACGAACAAGTGTATGGCTGCAGAAGTAATGCACTCATGAGAGAAGGTTTAAACATTACACAAGATAAACTTGAGCTTCATTTCACAAGGAAGAGCATGATGAGGAGTCCAAAATTAAATAGGATAAGATTTATAGAAGAGGAAAGAATGACATGGACACAGCTTAAGAAGACAGCCCTGATTAGAAATAAACAGATAACTATTTGACACAGGAGCAAAAAAAAACCGCTAGAAATAACCATCCATTAATACCATCATTAAGTTCATCAAATTAATACTTCTGACCATGTTAAAGAGTGGATTCAGATTGTGCCAAAAATGTTGAGCAAGTCCAAAGATAATAAGATGAAACAAGAGAATGATAATCTTATTGCCATTGGTGAAACTGCACCTCAAGATGTGGAATCATACATATATCTAGGTAGCAGTAGAGAGAAGGTTAGAGGAACAGATAGAGATACCAAAGTAAGAATACAAAAGGCAAGCAGAGCTTTCATAGCACTAGAGAATTTCTGTTAATGAAGGATGGCATGAGATGGTTTAAACATTACACAAGATAAACTTGAGTTTCATTTCACAAGGAAGAGCATGACGAGGAGTCAAAAATTAAATAGGATAAGATTTATAGAAGAGGAAAGAATGACATGGACACAGCTTAAGAAGACAGCCCTGATTAGAAATAAACAGCAGTGGGGGGGGGGGGGGGGGGGGGGGGGGGGTAATAAAGCAGGAAGTCCAGGAAACAAGACTAGGGGTGTATCACATCAAGTCCGGGAAACAAGACTAGGGGTGTATCACATCAAGTCCAGGAAACAAGACTAGGGGTGTATCAAATCAAATCCAGGAAACAAGACTAGGGGTATATCACATCAAGTCCAAGAAACAAGACTAGGGGTGTATCAAATCAAGTCCAGGAAACAAGATTAGGGGTGTATCAAATCAAGTCCAGGAAACAAGACTAGGGGTGTATCACATCAAGTTCAGGAAACAAGACTAGGGGTATATCACATCAAGTCCAGGAAACAAGACTAGGGGTATATCACATCAAGTCCAAGAAACAAGACTAGGGGTATATCACATCAAGTCCAGGAAACAAGACTAGGGGTGTATCACATCAAGTCCAGGAAACAAGACTAGGGGTGTATCACATCAAGTCCAGGAAACAAGACTAGGGGTATATCACATCAAGTCCAGGAAACAAGACTAGGGGTATATCACATCAAGTCCAAGAAACAAGACTAGGGGTATATCAAATCAAGTCCAGGAAACAAGACTAGGGGTGTATCAAATCAAGTACAAGAAACAATATTAGAGATATATCAAATCAGATGCAAGGGCAATCTAGTCCCACAAATGAAGAATCATTCAACAGTAGATATTTGTATGTGTGTTGTTTCCACTATCGATATTTCATTGAAATGTCTGAAACCAGTCAAACCTTGACATAACTTTGGTTTCATAGACTTCCTATCTACAGGTAGGCTCTACTCCGGTGAAGAACCAACCAACACGAATGTCACTGTTTTCTTTAGGAGTGCCCAGTGTGATCACACATGTGTAACTGGGGTCCATAAGGGTTGCAGAGAATAATAATTCTATAACCTACCATGCATATCATCAGAGATAACTATGGAGCGTTGGCCTGAAGCCACTTACCTCATCAACTTTAGCTGCAACATCCAATCAGTCATAAACAAGTTTACTAGAAAAGAAGAAAAAAACCATGAAAGGAGGTTTGTCTCCTAGCAGAAATATGACATGATGGGGAGAAAGCCGTCAGGAGTCTGGATCACTGACTTATCCTCTTTCACTAGGAAAATCTCCAGAATTGGCAACCAGAATGTTAGAACTAGGTAAGAATTGGGAAAAATAAGGGTTGGGAAAGAAAACGAATACTATATGATTAACATTTTGTAAGTCTGCATAACAAAATGGAATGGTGCAGCAAAAAAGCTTCTAAACCAGACAAAATAGTGCTGTTCTCTGGTCATACAGAAAAAATGCCTCTCACAGTAAAGGAATGGACCTAATGCTATCTAAAGAGGCAGAGAAAGTACTTATAGATTTTGTAAGCAATGAGTTCTAGAATAATAACAGCAACTATTTAGAACCACAGCGAAAAGAAAGTAAATATGACTGATCCTAGTGTTACACATCAACAAACAACAATGAGAAATTTTACATGAAACTTCCAAGTCCCATAGTTAATAACAAGAAATTGTAATATCAAAATTGTGATGGGTGACCTGAATGCCAAGATAAGATTGGATAATATGGTTATGAAGAGATCACAGAGAAATGGGGACTTGGGGTAATGGAGAATTATTTACTAATTTCTACTCAGGGTATCAGTGTCATAGAAGGAAGTGTTTTCCACATCAAAGAATACATGAAGCAACATGGGTATGCTAAGTACTTCCTGAAGGTATTAGGAGAGGAAACTTAGATTCCAGGGGGACTGTTTATCACTTGTAATGAATGTAAAATAATGTCATTGATTTATGATGCACGTTTGGTTATTTAGTGACATAAACAGTTAGTTTTGGAAGAAGAGGCCAAGGGGTAGGCCACATGTTTCACTGGTAGCAGGTCAGGCTGTAGTTTGGGCATTGAGCAGAGTATAATTAATTGCTGCTTTGGCTGAAAATATCTCTGCTGTGAGGACAAGTAGAGTTTAATGCAAACAGATGGGATTATAAATGTGGCACAAACGTTGTGGATGGCCTAAACCCGGAGGATGATATTGTGATGAAAGGATCCGTATTCAATAAAGGTCAAGTGGACTGTTGCAAACTGAGATAATTATTAGAATATTATATTCATCGTTCATCAGAAAGTATGTTGAGGCAGACCGACTGAATGCCTCCAGAGAACTACAGCTGGACCATATCATAGACTGTGCATACAAAATTAATGAACAAATGTCATAGAAGAGGACAGCGAGAGAAGATTCTTGACAGCCTTTTATCAGGCATGTATGGGAACATGAATTAATACATTCTGTTGGAGATCATGAGATGTGGAGAAACATGAAATTCCATGCAAGTTAGCAAAACAATTGATGATGATGCAGTTTTAACTATTTGAATAATGGAGACACAAACCATAGATTGTACGATTTATTGCCTGGCATATTTTGCTGCATCTCGTCAGGTACATACTGCAGAAGTCACACACAACATAGAGTAAAATAATTAGATACATCTTTCAAGCTGAAATATACACATGATCGCACAGTAATATCAATTGTTTACCATGGTAATTTTAAATGGACTATCATGTCTTTCTGTTTGCACAAAACTGGCCTATGTAGATTAATCATTATAGCTTCTGCAAACTTTAACAAACGACTATTTTGTGTATGAAACAACACACAAAAAGCGCTGTCTCTATCAATTACATGACCGGTTTCCAAGACATGACGCGCAATGGATGACACCGGAAGTTTATAATTGTGGTGTGTCAGTCTTCCCATGATCCCATCGCCTGTATGTAGTATCTTATCAAGGCAGCTGGGAATGTGTTCATCAACACTGCTGTGTAACTGCCGCTCTGTTCTGCCGAATGTAGGTAGATTCGCACCTGCATGTGAGTTAATAAATACAAATGGATTTGGTGTACAAATATTCGCGTACAAGCGAAATACGCCAGGCAATAAATAGTACAATCTTGGGTCTTCGTTATTCAAATTCACTACGGGAAAACTATGTTTTGAGTTTTAAGTATGCCATAATTATGCATAATCAGGGGTGTTGGATTGATTGGCTTAGGTAATGTTTCAGGGAGAAATGCCTGCAGCATATGTTACTGCTCTATCCCAGGCAACGTAGTCACATTTATGTTGTTCATTGATTGCTGTTTTTATTCCTTTCACTGTTTAAATATTCTGATTAATTTGCCATCCATTGGTTCAGAATACCAGACATCCCTAGTCAACCAGGCAGCCAATGAAGGAATGACCTTCTCTGCTGACCCACCACGTCTAACTCAAACTCCTCCTGTTATGAACACAGTCAGTGTGCCCAGACCCGTGCCGCTGGTCCAGAGTAACCTGAGCATTGCTGTGGCCTCCGAAATGTCTGTCAGCCAAGCTGCAGTCAGTGGCGTTGCCAGTGAACATGGGGTGAGGGCAGCAGATAAAGTCAGCACTGGCCATTCTGTGCAGGGTGTGTCTGATCTAGTCAAGTGTGGAGATGACATTCAGCAACTGCAGGAGGTACTCCTCATGTTTGTGACCGCCATCTTGTGACTTTGTTGTTGTATTGCCTATTGTTGAAATGTGATCTGTACACTCAAGCTGTGTTAGAGCCAGTTGTCAGTGTCCCTTTCACACTGTTCTTGAATCAGATGAAGGACATGTTTATATACTGTAGCACATTAACAACACACCACTATTAACATATACTGATGTCGAGAAGCTGGGAAAAAAGTGGGAATGGATCTTCTCCATGTTTGTCATGAGGTTGAGAGTGAATGGTTGCATGGAATGGAAAGTGCATGATTCAGCCTATGAGTTTGCGTACAGACTACATGAAAACAATTAAAGTTACATGTGCAACATGATTTCCAACAGCTATGACCCTGAAAATGTGTACACGTTGTGGCAGTATACTTGTATAAAAAGGCCATTGACACAAAACACCCAATACATTTGCTTGAAATGCCACGACTATCTGAAAACAACTGCTGTCAAGCCATTGGTATATTGGAGACCAGAAGGAGCTCGCAGGCCATTGCCAGAAGAATGAATTGCCACCACAGCACTATTATAATCTTAATGAACATTATGGAACCACTGGCATTGCTAGGGATAGGCTGGAGTGGCCACCATGAGTTACTACCCCTGTGCAAGATCTTCATATTGTGCTGAGTCACCTAAGGAATAGTTTTCTCCTAGCAGGTCAGTCAGCAACAGTGATGGTGGGGGAGACATGGACAAGTTTCTCAAATGACAGTCATATGATGACTCAGAGATACAAGTCTTACTGCCAGACGACCTTATGTTGAGTCAAACTTGACTCACAGACATCGTCAGCAGCGCCTGCAATGGGCAGAGAAACATGTCAGAGAGACTAGACTGCAATGGAATGCTGTCCTATTCGCACTCTAGAGCAAATTCAACCTATCCTTTGCTGAAGGACATATGTGGATTTGGCGATGGTGTGGAGAGCGCTTTGCAGATTGCTGTGTTCGTCAGCACAACCGATTTGGAGGTGGTAGTATTCGCATGTGGGGAGGATTCATTTTTCACCATCGCTTGCTTCTACATGAAAATGTACGTGGAATTCTCCATGGAAATGTTAATGCTGTGACATATCGAGATGAGGCTCAGGATGTATTGGTTACTCCTGCGTTCACAAATTATCCAGACTTGGAGCTTCTCCAGCATGTTAACACACAAGTGCACACCACATGCATTACGCAGCAATATCTACAGCAGCAGAACATTGTGGCGATTGATTGGCCTGCCTTATCACCAGACATGTCCCCTATAGAACATCTGTGGGACGAGCTTGGACACAGAGTCTACAGGCAAGGTTCTGTAGCTAATCAGCAACAGCTCGAAGCTACTCTTACATGTTAATGGGACTTGATTCCCTGGAATTTCCTTCGGACACTTGTGCGTTCCATGTGGAGCCGCTGCCTAGCTTGTTTGCAAGCATACGGTGGACATAACCAGATACTGAGGGTAATGTGAATGCATTTTTTTATTGGTTGGATCTTTGGTTGTCTACCTTGCCTGCCCAGAATGCAATGAATTTCATAACCATCAAATGTACAAATTAATGACCAGCATGGATTCATAGGAAAATAAATAAAGATTATAAATATGTAAACTTGTAAACACTTAATTCACCTGCCTCACATGCCAATGATCCGGAGTTCGATCCTGAGTCCAGTCGGGGATATGCACTACTGACGAGCTCAAACGAGAATGAAACTCGAGTCTAGTGCTTCCAATCTGACGTGGACAAGGCCCAAGGTTCGTTCCGGAATATTATCAGCGTTGCCAGTAATGGATTGTGCTCAATCTTCAAATCCCGAAACAACAAATAAATCAACTTATATATACATTTCATACTCTGTTTCTGGATTATCAGGTGGTGCATTTTTAATGTGCATCAGTATACATTAAGATGTGGAACATGTTTATAGAATAAGATGTAGGACATGTTTATAGAATAAGATTGGGACATATTTATAGAATAAGATTGGGACATGTTTATAGAATAAGATGTGGGACATGTTTATAGAATAAGATTGGAACCTGTTTATAGAATAAGATGTGGGACATATTTATAGAATAAGATTGGGACATGTTTATAGAATAAGATGTGTGACATATTTATAGAATAAGATTGGGACATGTTTATAGAAAAGATTGGGACATGTTTATAGAATAAGATGTGGGACATGTTTATAGAATAAGATTGGGACATGTTTATAGAGTAAGATGTGGGGCATATTTATAAAATAAGATGTGGGACATGTTTATAGAATAAGATGTGGGACATGTTTATAGAATAAGATTGGGACATGTTTATAGATTGTGCGACATGTTTATAGAATAAGATGTGGGATATATTTTATTTATAGAATAAGATTGGGACATGTTTATAGAATAAGATGTGGGACATGTTTATAGAATAAGATATGGGACATGTTTATAGAATAAGATTGGGACATGTTTATAGAATAAGATGTGAGACCTATTTATAGATTGTGGGACATGTTTATAGAATAAGATATGGGACATGTTTATAGAATAAGATGTGGGATATATTTATAGAATTAGATGTTGGACATTTTTTATAGAATAAGATGGACATTTTTATAGAATGTGGGACATGTTTATAGAATAAGATGTGGGACATGTTTATAGAATGTGGGACATGTTTATAGAATAAGATGTGGGACATGTTTATAAAATGTGGGACATGTTTATAGAATAAGATGTGGGGCATGTTTATAGAATGTGGGGCATGTTTATAGAATGTGGGACATGTTTATAGAATAAGATGTGGGACATGTTTATAGAATGTGGGACATTTTTATAAATGTGGGACATGTTTATAGAATGTGGGACATGTTTATAGAATAAGATCTGGGGCATGTTTATAGAATGTGGGACATGTTTATAGAATAAGATGTGGGGCATGTTTATAGAATAAGATGTCGGACATGTTTATAGAATAAGATATGGGACATGTTTATAGTAACATTGCTCGCTTGTACTACTTTGGTATTTTCTGTTGATATACAAATAATGGCCATCAGAACCGATGATCACATATTGGTGTAGAAATCTATTTATTGAGACAAATGACCTATTTGTCTATCCTGTTGAATGTAAAAACTACCAGCTTTCAGTTCTGCCAGAATGTCTCATGATCTGGTCAGGTGAAAACGCTTGTTTCCATCGTGAGTGTTGTGAGCAAATTACACATTTCTTGTTTATAAATCGGAAGCTTGCTGTAAACTGCATGATGTAGGCCTCCAACATACACATAGTGAACACGCTCAGCAAATAATGTTGTAATCTGAGACATGTAGTCCTCCACTTAATAAGTAGTGCAGGAGACGTGTGATACCTTGAGTCACCAAATCTTGTGTAATGCAGGAGACGTGCGATACCTTGAGTCACCAAATCCTGTGTCATGCAGGAGACGTATGATACCTTGAGTCACCAAATCTTGTGTCATGCAGGAGATGTGTGATACCTTGAGTCACCAAATCCTGTGTCATGCAGGAGACGTGTGATACCTTGAGTCACCAAATCCTGTGTCATGCAGGAGACATGTGATACCTTGAGTCATCAAATCCTGTGTCATGCAGGAGATGTGTGATACCTTGAGTCACTAAATCCTGTGTCATGCAGGAGACGTGTGATACCTTGAGTCACCAAATCCTGTGTAATGCAGGAGACATGTGATACCTTGAGTCACCAAATCCTATGTAATGCAGGAGATGTGTGATACCTTGAGTCACCAAATCCTGTGTAATGTAAGAGATGTGTAATACCTTGAGTCACCAAATCCTGTGTAATGCAGGAGATGTGTGATACCTTGAGTCACCAAATCCTGTGTAATGTAGGAGATGTGTAATACCTTGAGTCACCAAATCCTGTGTAATGCAGCAGGAGATGTGTAATACCTTGAGTCACCAAATCCTGTGTAATGTAGGAGACGTGTGATACCTTGAGTCACCAAATCCTGTGTAATGCAGGAGATATGTAATACCTTGAGTCACCAAATCCTGTGTAATGCAGAAGATGTGTGATACCTTGAGTCACCAAATCCTGGTTGTATCATCCCTAGAAGGTGGAACAAGCCACTAAGCAACTGTTCATGTGGCCAGCAGTTTGCTTCAGTGCACATCATGTACTTCTATATTGTTGAGTAACCAACAACAATACACAGAAAATATCTCACTTCAGTTGCACATCGCATGCTTTTGTCTATGAATGATGCAGACCGCTGTCAGTATTTGCAATGTCTGTCCATGATGACACTATCAAGCATATGAGGAAAGGAGCATCAGCTGGGCCAGATGGAATCACAATAGTAGAATTAGAAGTAATGGGAGAATTTGGAGTAGATATATTAACCATAATGTTGAATGATATTTATAGCAGTGGATATATACCAAGCAATATGTTGAAATCTGTATTTATAGCTATACCAAAAAGACCAGGAGCAATTGAATGCAAAGATTCTCGTATGATTAACCTCATAAATCATGTCACTAAGCTTCTACACAGAATTATAATGAGAAGAACAAGGAAGAAAATAAAAATGGAAATTGGTGAAGACCAGTATGGATTATGTGGAAGGAAAAGGTACAAACAATGCAATATACACATTACCAACACTATTAGAAAGATCAATAGAGACACAGAAAGATATATATTTGTGCTTCATAGATTTTACTAAGGCATTTGATAAAGTAAAACATGATGAACTGATTAAAATGTTGGAAGATATTAACATTGATGGGAAAGATCTCAGAATAATACAAAATATTGACTGGAACCAAACAGCAGCAATTAAAATGGGAAATAAAGAAGGAAATTATGAACACATAAAGTTGGGAGTAAGACAGGGATGTGTTTTGTCACCGGATCTCTTCTCCCTCTGTAGCGAAGTAATAATGAGAGATATCAAAGAAAAGTCAGGAATAATATTTGAAGGTTATAATATAAATAATATACGCTATGCAGATGACACAGTATTGATAGCGGATAATGCAACAGATCTACAACAATTGTTGGACATTGTAGTAACTGAGAGTGCAAAGAAAGGACTCCTTGAATATCTAAAAAAAAACAGTAACAATGGTGATATCAAAGAAACAGTGACACCCAAATGTGAAATAGAGATAGAAGGGAAAATTCTTCACCAAGTGGATAGTTTTAAATATCTAGGGACATTTATAACATCAGATGGAAGATGCACAACAGAGATTAAGAGCAGAATAGGGCAAGCAAAGGCTGCATTTCAAAAAATGAAGAATATCTTATGCAATAAGTCACTATCATTGAATGTAAGAAAGAGAGTGCTAAAGAGCTATATAGAACCTGTTTTGCTGTATGGCTGTGAATCTTGGAATATAAATGAACAAATTAGGAAGAGATTGGAAGCAACAGAGATGTGGTTCCTTAGACGAATGTTGCGAATTCCTTGGACTGCCAAAGTAACTAACAACGAATGCCTTAAAAATGCTAAGAAACTAGAACATTATATACAACAATAAGAAAGAGACAAACAGCTTTTTTTGGTCATGTGATGAGAAGAGAGGCATTGGAGAACATCGTGACAACTGGAAAGATCGAGAAGAAGAGAGGCAGAGGCAGACCAAGGGAAATGATGCTGGATGGATTGGCATGGTGGCATGGAGGAATATCACCGGCAGAGTTGATTCGGAAAACCAAAGACCAAGATCTGTGGAGAGTCATGAACACCTATGCCAGTCGGCACGGCACTTGATGATGATGATCCATATATCAACTCTTCATGCACGAGGGTGACCCGTGTTTGGTGTGGGTTGTCTGTCTCTCTTTCATGTGTCATTTACTGTCAAAGTTGACAGGTGAGTTGTTTTCCATGTTTTTATAACTCAACATGTCCCGTGCTGAAACCCATGGACGGCCATGATTTGCCATCTCACAGGATCACCAGCTCTGTGTTCTTGTCCTGATTTTACCATCAAGGTATTTATCTCTTTGCCTTCTCTTTGGTCTTTGCTCATCAGTTTTGCCAGTTGTCACAAGGTTTCCAAGTTTATTTCTCCTCACAACATGCCCTCAGAATCTAGACTGTCCACATCTAATTTCTCTAATTCTTTTACGGTTTTCATTACTTTCTTTTAGGACTGACTCATTCATTTTTCTGTCTGTACATGTTTATGTTTAGCATTTTCATCAGAAACCATATTTCCACTGGCATTTGATGTTTATTGTCCATGTTTCACATGCACACGGCAGCACAGATTCTGTATAACACTTCATTATTCTTTTTCTCACTGCAGTTGACAGCTTTTTATTGGTATGTTTTCCATCTGACTGAATGCTACTTTTGCCATGGTGGTTCTAGTTCTAATCTCTACAAGGCCTTCAGATGTTATGACTGTTTCAAGATAGGTGTACAATAGTTACAAAATTACAAAATGATACTGATTATACATATTGTTATAACAGGAATATTTAAAGACTAACAGAAGAGTAGTGTGAAACATGTCATCCAACCATCTTTCCTCCTGTGTCCTTCACAACATGTCATCCAACAAACTTTCCTCCTGTGTCCTTCACAACATGTCATCCAACCATCTTTCCTCCTGTGTCCTTCAAAACATGTCATCCAACCATCTTTCCTCCTGTGTCCTTTAAAAGTCAATAATATTTTAAAAAATAAAGACTTTGACAATCTAATCTGAACACAATTCTGCACAGAGGCTATTCAAATCATGAGTTTGACAGCAAACAACTGATAATGTAAAATGCATACTGGATATGATAAAAGTTGTTGCATACCCTGTATTGGACGTAGCAGTCAACCCCAGCATTTGTTAGCTGTTCATGATTCCTGGGTAAGTTTACGTTTAGTAGTTTACCATTGCTTTCTGAATTACCAGCACCCATACCATTTCATAAAAAAACCAAGGCTGCCAAATCAACCGCAGCTAGATACGATAAAAGGCTTGCTGCAACAGAGGAAAGGTTTTTTTGCAGCTGGCAGCAATGAGAAAGCCAAGATGGGAAATATGCTGAAATGGCACACAAGTTGAGCATTCCCAGACACATCAACTAGGACACACTAGGTGAGCATTCCCAGACACATCAAGGAACTGACAAACAAGACATGTAAATACAACCAAAACTGAGAAACCTGGTAACAGTCACGCATGTAACAATTCAGCATATTGAAAGTCTGGTTCAGACAACCTTTTTGTTGGGCAAACAAGCAGCTGCTCTTTCAAGTGTGGAAAACATGAAAAAGTAATTTATTAAAATGATCAGTTTTTGTAAAAAGGTCTTGAAATGATGACAGACTGACACTGATTGAGCTAGTATGGCTAGTAAGGGATTCCGGACGCTGTTCATGACCCAAAAACCCACATTCGAAACACAGCTGCGTGCAATTTGGAAGCAGACCACGTTGCGTTGGTTTTTTAATGAATTGGTATGGGTGCCGGTCGTTAAGAAAGCAATGGCAAACTACTGAACATAAACTTGCTAAGAGATCACAACAGCAAAAAATGCTGGTGTTGACTGCAACGTTCTGTAACAGGTATGCAACTAACTTAAAAATGAGATTATAATCTTTATTTATAGGACAATAATTTGTCTGTTTATGTTCATGTGACTGTACAGATAATTTGTGTGCTTTAGATAATGTGAGTCTATACTTGTTTCAGCTGGCTGTTGTTGATGAAGCTCTCAATGACCCTGATATGCAGAGTCTGATGCAAGCTCAGCTAGCAGAGTTGAACAGGCAGCAGGAGGAAGCCAGACACAGATTACTGGACTTGCTGGAGAAGCAGAAGCTGCAGCAACAACACCTGCAAACTCAGCTCAATGTAGACAGTGCCTTGGATGGCTACATGAAGGACTGTACAGGCTGGCAGAGCAACGTGCACAAGGTAGTGACACAACTCTCCAGGGATGTAAGATAAAGAGTACTGAAATGTTATATAGAACCTGTTTTTTGCTGTATGGTACTGACTCATAAAACATGAATGAACAAAGCAGAAAAAGCTTGGAAGCAACAGAGATGTGGTTCCTGAGGCTAATGTTGCCAATAACTTGGACTGTCAGAGTAACTAACAATGAATACTTGGAAGAGGCTAATGAAACTAGAGCTTTATATACAACTATGGGAAAGATACAAACATTGTTTTGGGTCCTAGAATGAAACGAAAGGCATTGGAAAATGTGATAACCAGAAAGATCAATGGGGAAAAAAATACGGAAGCAGATCGAGAGAAATGATGTTGGATGAACTTTCATGGAGGAATATCATCAGCAGAGTTGATCCAGAACACCTAGGACCAAGATCTGTTCAGAGACATAACTCCTATGCCAGTTGGCACGGCACATGATAATGTTGATTGGGGGAAAGACTTGTGATTTAATTATTGAAACCTTTGAGAAGCTCCACGTTGGTGCAACATTCATGACCTGATGAGGTAGTGACATTTTAAACATTCTCTTCATAACTTTTACATTATAGCAAAGGTAGTTGCAGAGCAGATACTGACATTTGGGTGTGACCTGTTACACCTTCAATATTCTAGACTATGGTATGAGGTGGGCAGTTCCCTTCCTCAAGACATTTTGCCTTTTCTATAAAACTATGTCGTATTGACCACAGAGCTGCACTAGTGGTAAAAGAAATCTCTACCGCTGCCCTGGTGAGTGAGTGCACTAACCACTGTGTGACCACACCTCCTGTCAACCTTGGCTAGAGTGACTTATATGGACACTTTAGTTCTGTAAATTATAAAGTGTAGTATGCTGTACATCAGGCAATTATGGCTGAGAGGTTGTGGTGTTTGTACACAGCTGGCCAGCCAGTTGTAACAGGAACCATTGGTTGTTGCTATCATCTATCCCTGTGTTCTCTCCAGTCATAAAGTCCTTCCTACAGCTGACCAGTTGTACCAGGAACCATTGGTTGTTGCTATCACCTATCCCTGTGTTCTCTCCAGTCATAAAGTCCTTCCTACAGCTGACCAGTTGTACCAGGAACCATTGGTTGTTGCTATCACCTATCCCTGTGTTCTCTCCAGTCATAAAGTCCTTCCTACAGCTGACCAGTTGTACCAGGAACCATTGGTTGTTGCTATCATCTATCCCTATGTTCTCTCCAGTCATAAAGTCCTTCCTACAGCTGACCAGTTGTACCGGGAACCATTGGTTGTTGCTATCACCTATCCCTGTGTTCTCTCCAGTCATAAAGTCCTTCCTACAGTTGTAACAGGAACCATTGGTTGTTGCTATCACCTATCCCTATGTTCTCTCCAGTCATAAAGTCCTTCCTACAGCTGACCAGTTGTACCAGGAACCATTGGTTGTTGCTATCACCTATCCCTGTGTTCTCTCCAGTCATAAAGTTCTTCCTACAGTTGTACCAGGAACCATTGGTTGTTGCTATCACCTATCCCTGTGTTCTCTCCAGTCATAAAGTCCTTCCTACAGTTGTACCAGGAACCATTGGTTGTTGCTATCATCTATTCCTATGTTCTCTCCAGTCATAAAGTCCTTCCTACAGCTGACCAGTTGTACCAGGAACCATTGGTTGTTGCTATCACCTATCCCTGTGTTCTCTCCAGTCATAAAGTCCTTCCTACAGTTGTACCAGGAACCATTGGTTGTTGCTACCACCTATCCCTGTGTTCTCTCCAGACATAAAGTCCTTCCTACAGTTGTACCAGGAACCATTGGTTGTTGCTATCACCTATCCCTGTGTTCTCTCCAGTCATAAAGTCCTTCCTACAGTTGTACCAGGAACCATTGGTTGTTGCTATCACCTATCCCTGTGTTCTCTCCAGACATAAAGTCCTTCCTACAGTTGTACCAGGAACTATTGGTTGTTGCTATCACCTATCCCTGTGTTCTCTCCAGTCATAAAGTCCTTCCTACAGTTGTACCAGGAACCATTGGTTGTTGCTACCACCTATCCCTGTGTTCTCTCCAGACATAAAATCCTTCCTACAGTTGTACCAGGAACCATTGGTTGTTGTTATCACCTATCCCTGTGTTCTCTCCAGACATAAAGTCCTTCCTACAGTTGTACCAGGAACTATTGGTTGTTGCTATCACCTATCCCTGTGTCCTCTCGTCATAAAGTCCTTCATACAGCTGACCAGTTGTACCAGGAACCTTTGGTTGTTGCTATCACCTATCCCTGTGTTCTCTCCAGTCATAAAGTCCTTCATACAGCTGACCATTTGTACCAGGAACCTTTGGTTGTTGCTATCACCTGTCCCTGTGTTCTCTCCAGTCATAAAGTCCTTCATACAGCTGACCAGTTGTACCAGGAACCATTGGTTGTTGCTACCAGCTATCCCTGTGTTCTCTCCAGTCATAAAGTCCTTCCTACAGTTGTACCAGGAACCATTGGTTGTTGCTATCACCTTTCCCTGTGTTCTCTCCAGTCATAAAGTCCTTCCTACAGTTGTACCAGGAACCATTGGTTGTTGCTATCACCTATCCCTGTGTTCTCTCCAGACATAAAGTCCTTCCTACAGTTGTACCAGGAACCATTGGTTGTTGCTATCACCTATCTCTGTGTTCTCTCCAGACATAAAGTCCTTCCTACAGTTGTACCAGGAACCATTGGTTGTTGCTATCACCTATCCCTGTGTTCTCTCCAGACATAAAGTCCTTCCTACAGTTGTACCAGGAACCATTGGTTGTTGCTATCACCTATCCCTGTGTCCTCTCCAGTCATAAAGTCCTTCATACAGCTGACCAGTTGTACCAGGAACCTTTGGTTGTTGCTATCACCTATCCCTGTATTCTCTCCAGTCATAAAGTCCTTCATACAGCTGACCAGTTGTACCAGGAACCATTGGTTGTTGCTACCACCTATCCCTGTGTTCTCTCCAGTCATAAAGTCCTTCCTACAGTTGTACCAGGAATCATTGGTTGTTGCTATCACCTTTCCCTGTGTTCTCTCCAGTCATAAAGTCCTTCCTACAGTTGTACCAGGAACCATTGGTTGTTGCTATCACCTTTCCCTGTGTTCTCTCCAGACATAAAGTCCTTCCTACAGTTGTACCAGGAACCATTGGTTGTTGCTATCACCTATCCCTGTGTTCTCTCCATACATAAAGTCCTTTCTACAGTTGTACCAGGAACCATTGGTTGTTGCTATCACCTATCCCTGTTTCTCTCCAGTCATAAAGTCCTTCCTACAGCTGACCAGTTGTACCAGGAACCATTGGTTGTTGCTATCACCTATCCCTGTGTTCTCTCCAGTCATAAAGTCCTTCCTACAGCTGACCAGTTGTACCAGGAACCATTGGTTGTTGCTATCATCTATCCCTATGTTCTCTCCAGTCATAAAGTCCTTCCTACAGCTGACCAGTTGTACCAGGAACCATTGGTTGTTGCTATCACCTATCCCTATGTTCTCTCCAGTCATAAAGTCCTTCCTACAGCTGACCAGTTGTACCAGGAACCATTGGTTGTTGCTATCACCTATCCCTGTGTTCTCTCCAGTCATAAAGTCCTTCATACAGTTGTAACAGGAACCATTGGTTGTTGCTATCACCTATCCTTATGTTCTCTCCAGTCATAAAGTCCTTCCTACAGCTGACCAGTTGTACCAGGAACCATTGGTTGTTGCTATCACCTATCCCTGTGTTCTCTCCAGTCATAAAGTCCTTCCTAGTTGTACCAGGAACCATTGGTTGTTGCTACCACCTATCCCTGTGTTCTCTCCAGACATAAAATCCTTCCTACAGTTGTACCAGGAACCATTGGTTGTTGCTATCACCTATCCCTGTGTTCTCTCCAGACATAAAGTCCTTCCTACAGTTGTACCAGGAACCTTTGGTTGTTGCTATCACCTATCCCTGTGTTTTCTCCAGTCATAAAGTCCTTCATACAGCTGACCAGTTGTACCAGGAACCTTTGGTTGTTGCTATCACCTATCCCTGTGTTCTCTCCAGTCATAAAGTCCTTCCTACAGTTGTACCAGGAACCATTGGTTGTTGCTATCACCTATCCCTGTGTTCTCTCCAGTCATAAAGTCCTTCATACAGCTGACCAGTTGTACCAGGAATCATTGGTTGTTGCTATCACCTATCCCTGTGTTCTCTCCAGACATAAAGTCCTTCCTACACCTAGTCTTCTTGTATAAGGGCAGCAAGCTGGAGGTCACATGTGCCAGTTGTACACATGAAAATTACCGCAACAGTTGGAAATCACACACAGTAGGCTGCAAGAGAAAACTGCCTTGGTAAAATTGTTATAGACAATAACAGCAGAAGTAGATAGATCCTGTTTACCCCTTGTATGGAATCTGCTAGAGGTAGCTGGCACAAATTCATGCTGAAGCCAAGCACACTGATCTCTGATTGAGAGGGATGTGTTCCTGGGTGTAGCAGTGAGGAAGGCTGAAGAAGACTGTATTGTTCATAATTCCGAGCTGCTCGTATTTGCAAACATTTTCTTTTCTCATTAAAAGTTAATGGCTTTAATAAGATGATCTCTTCATGATGTCCTTTGTTTTGTCCCATTCAGCAGCCAGTGTCTCCGCCGATATCGCCAATACTAGAGAGATCAGAACAAGTGAGTATCACAGAGAATGCTTATCTTGATTACCTTGACAGCAGAAGTTTCTTGCTAGTGTTGGTACGAGGGTAAGTCAATAAGTAAGTCACAAATGGCTGTAGAAAAATAACCAAAGATGATTACAACATGAAACCAGTTTATTTTTATACATACAATGCCTTTATTTCTCAACATAATTTCCACCAACATTGATGCACTTATCCCATCATTTTATCAGTCCTCCCAAACCAGCTGCATAGAACTGCGTGCTTTGTTTTTATTATCCAGCCATCCCACAGAACTGTGTGACTTACTTATTGACTCACCCGCGTAACTTTTTCTGCCCACATACACTGCTTTACGGGACAAACATTTGTCAGCACAAACAGGAACCCCACCTTGGCGGGAGACATTTTGCAAATGACGCCAAAGTTGAATGTGAAGTGAAAACGCGGTTTAGAAAACAGAGCATGCAGTTCTATGCAGCCGGTTTGGGAGGACTGATAAAACGATGGGATAAGTGCATCAATGTTGGTGGAAATTATGTTGAGAAATAAAGGGACAATATATCTATAAAAATAAACTGGTTTCAAGTTGTTATCATCTTTAGTTATTTATCTACAGCCATTTGTGACTTATTAACTTACCCTAGTATGTTTACAGGAAGGCCCCGGTTAACATCGGGGTTACGTTCTTGGAAAACGTGACTTTAAGTGAAACGACGTAAAGCAAAACATTATTCCCCATAGAATTAAATGAAATACAGTGTATTATGTAATGTTTATTTTGATGGTGGTTGATATTTATTGGCTAAATAGAGGTGGGTTGGAGGTCGAGTGGTAGAATTATTGGGACAGAGGCATTAAAACCACGGCTTACTCCAAAACTATAAGCACTACTAGTACTGTTGTCACCCGCTTTCTCAGCTAGATCTTCATAGAGAAACTTTACTTTCTCTTGGAAAGAGAAGCCATCTTGCTCACAGGCATATTCCATTGGTTCTGGTCTTCAATCCAGATGGCGAATAGTGCTTCCATGTTCTCCATAAGAGTACTTCTGGTACGAGTGATCTTGGAAGCACTCAAAGGGATTGTTTTTTAGCACCCTCTTTGATTTTGTCAGCACCTGCACGAATTGTCCTTACCGTGGTTGGAGGTAAACCATGGGCTTTACCGCTATCAACAGCCTGATTGCCAGTCTCAAAACGACGTAACACATCTAACTCCACCTCGGCACCCTAGTAGTTGTTGAAGCTTAAAAATAAAATTTTGAGAAGACCGACTGAAAGTATCAGGTTTTCAATGACATGGTCTTAGCTCCAGTATTATATTTTCCAGTATTTCCAGAGGTATTAAGTTATAACAAGCTACATTTGTGTTTGTCCTACCAGGCTGGCCAAGAGAGGGGTATAGCAGCATCACTGTCCAACATGAAGCTTGGTGCTCCATCCAACTTGGAGACAGTTTACAGGACAGAATTATTATAATTTCCATTATAAGCCACAAGTGACATTGATTTGGTGTCAGCATTACACATTTCACACTGTCATTACTGACTGAAACCATATCTTCATTGGTGACTTATTTTTACTTTTTATTTGGCAACGACCAGAATTTGTTGGATACCAGAGTATTGAATAATCTTTTATCTGTATATTTGAACATTTTTACAAAACTGCTGGTTTTTAACATGATCAAATTGATTCTGTCACTAACAACTCATCCGTCCATGCAAGTATATTCATCAATCCTTCTTGCTACATGTTCATGTCTTCATCTTCTAATCAGTCATTGACCCTCAACTAAACTCGTGCCTAGCCCTGTATAGACTTGTTCATGATTGGCTGGATTATGCAGTTCAAGTTTTATATGAGATGAGGTAGCCAGTCTCATGCCAACCCACCTTAATTGCTTCTTACAACAGGCATGGTAGGTTACTGTGTTAGTGTTCTTTGCTTCCCTTATGGGCCCAGTAACACTGTCACATACATATGTGTGCCCATACAACAGACATGGTAGGTTACTGTGTTAGTATTCTTTGCTTCCCTTATGGGCCCAGTAACACATATACATGTAATACATGTGTGTGTATGCCCATACAGTTTGTACTGATAGTTTCATCAGTCAAGAATATCCTGGATTGGTAATCATAATTAATTCAAATGTAATTGAGACAAAAGATCAGTGGGGACATTGTGTAATTGGTACCTGTGCGGAATAAGAGGACTCAAATGATCACTAATATGGAGCTCTCGGTGAGATATACACTAACAGCAGTGAATCAAGAAGTGTGACATAGTTAGCGATATATGTTGGTGTCTTGTACATGAGTTCATTGTTTTATTACACAAAGATTGCGTTAATAAACTTAGCACTGTTATTTATTTCCGAGTTGAATTGTTCTTTTATCTTGTTTTCATAATTTAGCGCCAGCAGATCTAATGTAATGTTTGTTAGTTTATATTTAAGCGGAATAAGTGGACACTTCTGGGATGATCTTTGCTGTAAGCGAAACTACCACAAGCTGGGTGCCCTCTTACCCTGGCAACTTGTCATTTAAATGAGGAAAGCAAGGGGAAACTACCACATTATGCATCTCAGGAAACTCAATATTGCTGCCAAAAAGCAACCTAAAAAATCTGATGGTTGGTTGATTAGTTAGTCGAGGTTCCAACTTCACGGCAACGGGTTGTCCCCATTATGCTCCATTCCTGATCTTATGGTGACCCACCAGGCCAGGGAGGCCATTTACGTGAACTGGGGAGAGCAGCGCAAGTAAGGGTAGAAGAGATGATGGCAGTAAGCTCAATGGTACTACTAGGGAAATTCTCCGGTATTGAGCTAGAGCTGCATCAAGAATGAATGAATGATAACCAAGAAAGCAGGTCCGCATGGCTGAATGGATAAGAACGCTTGTTCTTAAACATCCAGTTTAATGCCGGGTTTAGCGGTTCAACCCTTACACCGGACAGCTGGACTAAAATGTTGGCCTGTCGCCTTTGACTTGGGGACGTTAATTACAAGTACCTCTGAAGTCGGAGTGGGTTTGCCTGATGGAGAGGGGCACTGTTAATAGGGAAAGCTAATCCACATGCACACATCAGTCCATCACTACTATAAATAGTGTGTATGGTCTAGCCTTGAGTTTAAAGCAAGTGAGCGCAAAAAAAACAAAAATTAATCCCCAAGAATTATTGACATGATATTATTGTACAAATATTTCTAAAGACAATGTGGGTACCATGAGACCATACTACAAAAAAATACAAACTGATCACATTTGTATTAAGAATTTTAGCTCATCTCTACATTATTTAAACGTTTTCAGAGATGCAGATGTAAATTTATATCAACATTTGCATATAAATAAAATTAAATTGAAACACAAGAGATATACTACATCTTATGAACATGGAAATGACTACAATGTAAGATATCTCAAAGGTATAGAAAGAAACAATTTATGTTCTTCGCAAGGTTAAGCTAATGAAAAAGGAACAAGAGCGTGGCATGGATACCTGTTGTCATCTTTATTTTTCTTACAGGTGAAAGACTCAGTTATGAAGAGAATACCTACAAGGAGAAATGGAATTCAGTGAACTCTCACAGAGCAGCTTTGATGATCAGGACTTTGCTGACAAGACTGCCTTCTGATCCACACCCAAGATCACATTCAACATTAACACACTTGATGTGTGCAACAATCAAGTCTAACAATTTCATTGGGGAAAAAACAAAGCTAATGAGAATAAACCAAGCACATGAAAACCTGGTTTCCTTGGGTGAAACCTCACTTCAAGAGGTGGTAGAAGGATAGACAAAGTTGGGAGGGGGGGGGAGAAATAATAAAGTACAAAAAGCAAGTCAAGCCTTCATGGCATGAAGAAATTTGTGGAAGTCAACAGAAATTAGATCAAGCAATAAATATAGAACATTTAACTCTAATGTCAAATCAGAACTGTGTGATCACAAACATGTGGAATGACTGAAACAATTACTAATAAAATACAAACATGTGGAATGACTGAAACAATTACTAATAAAATACAAACATGTGGAATGACTGAAACAATTACTAATAAAATACAAACATGTGGAATGACTGAAACAATTACTAATAAAATACAAACATGTGGAATGACTGAAACAATTACTAATAAAATACAAACATGTGGAATGACTGAAACAATTACTAATAAAATACAAACATGTGGAATGACTGAAACAATTACTAATAAATACAAACATGTGGAATGACTGAAACAATTACTAATAAAATACAAACATGTGGAATGACTGAAACAATTACTAATAAAATACAAACATGTGGAATGACTGAAACAATTACTAATAAAATACAAACATAGAATAGGGCTAAAATGGTGTGACAGAATCACCAATGTGGAACTCATGGAGAGAACTAAACAAATCCTAGAGAATCACTGAGGTGAGGAAAAGATGCTGTCATTGGACAGGACGGACACTGAGAAATCCAGTAAATAGTACCACTGGACAGGACACTAAGAACACAGTTAATAGTACCACTGGATAGGACACTGAGAAATCCAGTTAATAGTACCACTGGACAGGACACTGAGAAATCCAGTTAATAGTACCACTGGACAGGACACTGAGAAATCCAGTAAATAGTACCACTGGACAGGACACTGAGAAATCCAGTAAATAGTACCACTGGACAGGACACTGAGAACACAGTTAATAGTACCACTGGACAGGACGGACACTGAGAAATCCAGTAAATAGTACCACTGGACAGGACACTAAGAACACAGTAAATAGTACCACTGGACAGGACACTGAGAACACAGTTAATAGTACCACTGGACACGACGAACACTGAGAACACAGTTAATAGTACCACTGGACAGTACACTGAGAACACAGTTAATAGTACCACTGGACAGGACACTGAGAACACCAGTTAATAGTACCACTGGACAGTACACTGAGAACACCAGTTAATAGTACCACTGGACAGGACAGACACTGAGAACACAGTTAATAGTACCACTGGACAGGACAGACACTGAGAACACAGTTAATAGTACCACTGGACAGGACAGACACTGAGAACACAGTTAATAGTACCACTGGACAGGACACTGAGAACACCAGTTAATAGTACCACTGGACAGTACACTGAGAACACCAGTTAATAGTACCACTGCACAGTACACTGAGAAATCCAGTTAATAGTACCACTGCACAGTACACTGAGAACACAGTTAATAGTACCACTGGACAGGACGGACACTGAGAACACAGTTAATAGTACCACTGGACAGGACGGACACTGAGAACACAGTTAATAGTACCACTAGAAAGTCTTTCCTCTGGAACCCACAGGACAAAAGAACTAGAGGGAGCTAAACACATGGAGAAGAGAGTTAGAGATTGGTGTATAATATGTGGAGGACATGAAGGGCACTCCAGGAGATATCAAAAGATGTGAGGGCTTGGAGTGAGTTGGTTGAGGGACTACATTCCATTGAGGGCTACAAGGCAGGGCAAGAATGTAGTAGTCTGGTATTGACTGTCTTTTAGGAATCTGGGTCATTTATAGCAACACAAATGACTTACAGTGGCCATTTATACAACGATGGAACAAAATACTCTGTAATTTATGCAAGGAGAAAAATTTGTTTTTTTTTCCAGTGGGTTGTCTTGCTCCATTACTGTACTTTTCAAGATCATGCATTTTTGGTTTTTGTCACGTTTCTGTGGGTAATTTGGTAACCAGTACAGACACATTAATTAATTATCAGATCATGAAAAAAGGCAAGACAATTTCAATTTTTAATTTTGTGTACTTAAAAGGACTGATATACAATAATGACAGAATATAATTGTATTTTAATACTAACATGAGGTACACATTCCTGCAATCACAAAGCACAATATCTTGAAATCTGAATTCTAATAATCATGTGATCAGTTCTACATTGAGCATCTTGTTAACATCAGCATGGTTCACCATATTCTTACGTCAATTAGCAATACCAGGCAACTGTGCACTGATTAATGTTTGAGAGTTGGTTAGTGCAGCTGCACACCACTCGAGATAACACACGATCAGATCATTCAACATTTCCATCTGTCCTCACCCCAACAAATGATCACTGCCATGTTCTGATACTGAACACACCAATATATATATATATATATATATATATATATATATATATATATATATATATATATGGTGAGTGTGTGTGCTTACAGAGACATTGGTGTGGAATCAATCCCCCTCATAGTGTTAATGAAATCATTTCATGAGCAAATTATGTTTTACAGCTGAGTGTGTTGTTTTATTAATGAATTCCAATTACTATTATTATTATGAAAACAAAAATTGCACAAGTAAGAAAAGTTCCTAAAGCCCCAAACTAGAAGAATCATCTGTTGATATTCCTGTCATGATGTGTCCCACGGATGGGCTTGACTTCCTATGGCTGGCTGACATGTCCCATGGGTGGCCTTGACTTCCTATGTATTTGTGTAGACCAGGCGGTGCTGGCTGGCTGAGTGTCCCACAGGTGGCCTTGACTTACTATGGCTGGCTGTGTCCCATGGGTGGCCTTGACTTACTATGGCTGGCTGTGTCCCATGGGTGGCCTTGACTTACTATGGCTGGCTGTGTCCCATGGGTGGCCTTGACTTACTATGGCTGGCTGAGTGTCCCACAGGTGGCCTTGACTTACTATGGCTGGCTGTGTCCCACGGGTGGCCTTGACTTCCTATGGCTGGCTGATGTGTCCCACAGTTGTGTCCCATGGCTGATGTGTCCCACGGGTGGCTTTGACTGCCTATGGCTGGCTGATGTGTCCCACAGGTGGCCTTGACTTCCTATGGCTGGTTGATGTGTCCCACGGGTGGCCTTGACTTCCTGGCTGTGTCCCACGGGTGGCCTTGACTTGCTGGCTGATGTGTCCCACGGGTGGCCTTGATTTCCTATGGCTGGCTGATGTGTCCCACGGGTTGCCTTGACTTCCTATGGCTGGCTGATGTGTCCCACGGGTTGCCTTGACTTCCTATGGCTGGCTGATGTGTCCCACGGGTGGCCTTGACTTCCTGGTTGTCTGATGTGTCCCACGGGTGGCCTTGACTTCCTATGGCTGGCTGATGTGTACCGTGGGTGGCCTTGACTTCCCATGACATTTCCTGGTACCCATATTATGCTGGGGCCACCTGGGAGCCAGGTTGTGTTTGTTGTTACATTTCAAACTGTCCTGAGGTCTGGCCATGACGCTACTTATGGCTAAAGTAGCCGTCAGAATTTGAAAAGTCAAACAACAGATGGAAACAGAAAATGGTGCACTGTAACCATCCCTGATGCAGCTGTCATCTACATGTAAAACTGTGATTTGTAATTATATTGGTTCTATAAATGTACTAAAAGAATGACTTATCTGTATAGTTCTCTACATTAACTGAAGGAATTGTTTATCTGTATAGTTCTCTACATTAACTGAAGGAATTGTTTATCTGTATAGTTCTCTACATTAACTGAAGGAATTGTTTATCTGTATAGTTCTCTACATTAACTGATGGAATTATTTATCAGTATAGTTCTCTACAATTACTGAAGATAGAGACAGCGCCATGTGAGAAAACCCGAGTCAATGAGGTCTTTCTGGTGACTGCCGATTCCATCGACGATGAACTGTGGTTTTCGTGGAGGACTTTTGTGTTGGCATTCTGGCAGCAGCGTTATGCTCAGTGTACCTGTGTGGGCTGTTGGATTGCCGAGACTCCTGTCTGTTCCACTTTTCACACTGGACAGCATTTTGTGTGATATTCACTGGCACAGGAACAGAGCATAATGGGGATGACCCATTGCCGTGAAGGTAGAACCTCGACTAACTAACTAACTACTCAAGCAATTATTTATCTGTATAGTTCTCTACATTTACTGATGGAATTATTTATCAGTATAGTTTTCTACATTTACTGATGGAATCACTTATCTGTATAGTTCTCTAAATATAATGAAAGGATTATTTATCTGTATAGTTCTCTACATTTATTGAACAAGTGATGTATCTGAGTTGGCAGGAATATTGATTTAAAACAATATCAGTATAACAAAGATTATAAATAACAAATGAAAACTGTAACATGTATGTAACTGCCACATGAATAAACAATCAGAAAGTCAACTTCAATTAATACAGTCAGGTATATTTAAACAATATATGTTTGATAACCATATTCATTCTGTGTATTGACCAAACATTGTGCAGTGCGGGTATATCTGTCTGTCTGTCTACCTGCCTGCCTGCGTGCGCGCATGTTGTTAACTGCACAGATAGATAAAAGATACAGTGATGTACCTGTGACATATTACTAGCACAGATTGGGTATTCTATATCCAACGCACCAAAACAAAGTACACTTAATTCTGGGGCAAAAAAACATAGAGCTTTAAATGTGCCTTACAAATATCTGTCATCTAATATTTTGTGTGTTAGCGTTGGTAAATTTGAAAAAGTAAATGCTGCCAGGAGATTGCACTCAAGCAAAATGTGATGACAATTGATATCAGTGTTTGAAGTCAGTAGAGTGCTATATTGTAATTCATTGCACACACAGCAGATTTCACAGTCAATTCTGCATTGTCTTTGCTTTACAAGTGGAATTCTTTCACAGAAGCTGATTCTAGTTGATCACACAATTCTCAAAGTCAGCAGTTTTATTTCAATTCAGTCTTAGACAAGAAACAACAAATATCTAATTAGTTCAACCAACAGTAGCATACAATATATCCATTTCAAACAAGGAAGTACTTTTCTGAGCCTTATAAATGTACGCAGTCAAAGTACAGAAACATATGTCGACAATCTTATAAATGTACGTAGTCAAAGTACAGAAACATAGGTTGACAATCTTATAAATGTACGTAGTCAAAGTACAGAAACATAGGTTGACAATCTTTAAATGTACGTAGTCAAAGTACAGAAACATAGGTTGACAATCTTATAAATGTACGTAGTCAAAGTACAGAAACATAGGTTGACAATCTTTAAATGTACGTAGTCAAAGTACAGAAACATACGTTGACAATCTTATAAATGTACGTAGTCAAAGTACAGAAACATACGTTGACAATCTTGGCAGTCTGCAGTCTAGTTCATAATAGAGCTTCTGGCAATCTCCTGAAAAATAATACAATCAAGAATGTGTAGTCTTGACCAAAATATCTGGATCTATTTAGTGGGATGCAGTAACTGACGGCAATCGAAGAGAAGGCTAGCTGACTGAAAGGACAGGAAGAAGTGTATGAAACTATAATATGATGATTAGTCAAAACTGCACACACAAAACTACAGGTAGATAACTGCACATGATGATGATCATCTGAGTGATGCCGAATGTTTCAATCAGGAAAACAAGGATAGATTCATGTACTCAACACATGGGATATACATGATGAGATGTGATACTGCTGAACTCATCAACAAGGTTTTGTCACCACTATGAAAACTGACTGCAGTATTTCTCTACCCCATGATCTGAGTAGTTTGTCCATCAATTGATGTCTCGCTACCGCCTGGACAGCAGCTCATCTCTTGCGTGACTACCTGCAACTTTTCTCTCTATTATGGTTTTTATATGCGTGTAATGTCCTTTAACACCACCAACTTATTTGACTTTAGTTCTCTTTTATTTCTCTCATCAGCTCTAACCCTGTTTGAGTTCCCAGCTTGTCTGGGATGTTTGCATTTTTTTTTTTGCTTTTATTTTCATGGAAAATGACATTCTGAACATGAATATTTGAAGTGCCTCTTTTCTAATTGTGCAGTCCATACTTCTGTAGCATACAACAGTGATGAGTTTCAGTAGCATACAACAGTGGTGAGTTTTAATAACATACAACAGTGGTGAGTTTTAGTAGCATACAACAGTGGTGAGTTTTAGTAACATACAACAGTGGTGAGTTTTAGTAACATACAATAGTGGTGAGTTTTAGTAACATACAACAGTGGTGAGTTTTAGTAGCATACAACAGTGGTGAGTTTTAGTAACATACAACAGTGGTGAGTTTTAGTAACATACAATAGTGGTGAGTTTTAGTAGCATACAATAGTGGTGAGTTTTAGTAACATACAATAGTGGTGAGTTTTAGTAACATACAACAGTGGTGAGTTTTAGTAGCATACAACAGTGGTGAGTTTTAGTAACATACAATAGTGGTGAGTTTTAGTAGCATACAATAGTGGTGAGTTTTAGTAACATACAACAGTGGTGAGTTTTAGTAGCATACAATAGTGGTGAGTTTTAGTAGCATACAACAGTGGTGAGTTTTAGTAGCATACAACAGTGGTGAGTTTTAGTAGCATACAATAGTGGTGAATTTTAGTAGCATACAACAGTGGTGAGTTTTAGTAGCATACAACAGTGGTGAGTTTTAGTAGCATACAACAGTGGTGAGTTTTAGTAGCATACAACAGTGGTGAGTTTTAGTAACATACAACAGTGGTGAGTTTTAGTAGCATACAATAGTGGTGAGTTTTAGTAACATACAATAGTGGTGAGTTTTAGTAGCATACAATAGTGGTGAGTTTTAGTAGCATACAACAGTGGTGAGTTTTAGTAACATACAACAGTGGTGAGTTTTAGTAGCATACAACAGTGGTGAGTTTTAGTAGCATACAACAGTGGTGAGTTTTAGTAGCATACAACAGTGGTGAGTTTTAGTAGCATACAACAGTGGTGAGTTTTAGTAGCATACAACAGTGGTGAGTTTTAGTAGCATACAATAGTGGTGAGTTTTAGTAGCATACAATAGTGGTGAGTTTTAGTAGCATACAACAGTGGTGAGTTTTAGTAGCATACAACAGTGGTGAGTTTTAGTAACATACAATAGTGGTGAGTTTTAGTAGCATACAACAGTGGTGAGTTTTAGTAGCATACAATAGTGGTGAGTTTTAGTAGCATACAACAGTGGTGAGTTTTAGTAGCATACAACAGTGGTGAGTTTTAGTAACATCCAACTGTTCTCATTTGTAGTAGTGATTATTCCTTGAGATGTTAATCTCTTCTTCATGCTTTTGAATGTATTTTTGGCCATTCTTATTTCTATCTTTGTTTTCTCTTACACTTCTGCTGGTGTCTGTGATTTAGAGGCAGTGAATAGTTTCACAATCACGCATAATGGGGTCAAAATCACAAATGCTAAAACATGTTGGCATTGACTGTGATGTCCTGCAATGGACATGCAACTAGCTTCCACTTCTACCATTGCCTGTTATGAAATGATCAAGGTAGGAATAACTTGGTCTAATATTTCTGTTTACTCTGATGTTCCTTATTAGTGTTTCCTTGTATTGCTAAATATATCATAGTTTAGCTTTGTGGATATTAGTGTTGTCTAATCTACACTGTGATCACACTCTGCTGTGTCACCAGCTTATCCAATGTTGTTTATTAAGCTTCAGCTGGTGTTCCATTCAGTTTTTCTCTGACTTGCCTGGAGACTTGTTCTATGTAAATTTACATTCAACGAGAGGGCTGAGTGGTCTTGAGGTATGCTGGCCACCTTGAGCGCTTGAGGTTCCGGGTTCAAGCCCCGGTGAGGGCCAGGAATTTTTCACGTGGATTTCTAGTAACAAAGATTCCCCTGGTCTCTGGGTAGTGAGATTGGATGCCGGTGTGTATTGTTGGGCATGTAAAAAGTCCCTTGGCCGTTGGAAATTGAAAAGGAGTAGCCTAATGGCGCTGCCCGGGCAAAATTTTCAGTTAAAAATCTACCAAAAGTGTTTCAGGATCCTCGCCGGTGCTACAAAGTTTGTGCACTGAGCTGAGATTTTCCGGACTCAGGCTTGAGTTAGGAGTAGAACGGAGCACTAATGGGTTACACCCCATCAACTAAATAGGGAACAATTATGGTGACAATACATACCTCTAATATTTACTTTAGTTTAGTCGATGGATCAACATTATGGCACACGGGTGTAACCCATAAGTGTTCCGTTCTACTCATAACTCAAACCTGAACTCCGAACTCCGTAGCACCGGCAAGGATCCTGAAATACTTTGGGTAGATTTTTAACTCGAAATTTTACCCGGGCAGTGCCGTTAGGCTTTTTTTTTATTTCCAACTGCCAAGGGATTCTTTACGTGTGCAACAATACACACGGGCGTCCAATCTCACTACCCAGAGACCAGGGGAAATTTTATTACTAGAAGTCCACATGAAAAAAAAAAACCTGGTCCTCACCGGGGAATGAACCCAGGACCTCCAGCACTCGAGGCGGACACCATACCTTGAGACCACGCAGTCCCCTATACCTCTAATATTTATGTGTCATTAGTTATTTCTCTATTTGTTGCTACTTGTTCCCAGTGCAAGTTACCGATAAGTTGGATATCTTTTGCATCTAAGCCTTTCTCTTGAAAGAATGTAATTAGCTGATCATGTTGTACTCTGTCATAGGTTTTCTCAGTCTATTTTTGGATATGAATTTTTCAGTCAGCTAGCTTATACAAATTATAGCTTCCCTGTGTCTGTTATAAAAATAAACATTGTTTTTCAGCAACTTCTTTATCTAAGTTACTGTTAACTCTCCTTCCTGGCATGATTCAGGGGGGTATCTTAATCTTGGTTCATCATCATCACTTCTCTCAAACAGTGCTCATGTGATCAGGGAAATGCCCCAGGGCCTTTGCAGAATGTTGCCCTCATCACGGCCTGCAGAAAGAGTCTCAATCTGTTGCCAGTTTCCCTGCCCCATGTATTTTCATACCCAGGATGTTTGAACGTCTTGTGTCCACTTTTAGGCTGGCCGACCCTGGTCTCTTTTTCCTGGATGAGTTGAGTTGAGTTGAGCTAAGAACTGACATCACTGCACTCCCACTGGACATTCCCATACATGCTCCGTCCCACCGTTCAACAGCCAGCGAACAGCCACACTACTAATTTTTCCCACCGACCGCTATCTGATTGAAAGTTCTCCTGGTCTTCCCTCATAGTTTTGAGATTCTAGTAGAACCCCAGCCAATCTCCCGCAATCTCATCTATTCCACATATGGGTTCTCAGTCTGTTCCCCCATCTTCTCCACCTGGTCCCACAGGCACACAACCACCTCTCCCTTGTCCATAGGCAATCTACCACAAATAGGTGTATTCCTTGCCAGCCTATCAGCCTGTTCATTCTCCCGCATGGCCAGGGAAAAAAATCCATATAATTCTCACAATCTGTAACCTCTGAAGCGAGGCGTGCCATTCCACACGAAACATTCCTTTCTCCACTTTACTAAGCATACTCCTTGAGTCCATGATGAAGACAATGTGTGTTGCAGTGGTCTCCTCTAACCAACGGAATGTCTCTGTGACTGCTTCCACCTCCATTCTCCTGCTAGAGGTCCTAGCCATGCCTTGTATTGTCTCCTTTTTAGCCACTGAGACATTTAATATGGCCAGAGTATGTCAGTTTCTAACACATGATGCTGATCATAGGCCTGTTGTTGATGATGCTCAGCTCTTCTAGAATGTTAGTATTGTTATTTGTCTTGCTAAGAGGTATCCTAAGATAGAATGTTTCTGTAACATTGAAGTTCAAAAGTCCTGATTTTTCTTAATGATTGAAAAACAGTCCATGACTTACAATCATGTTGCCATAGGAAACATTCAAGTTCTCAGAATGTTCACCTGGATTTGTTTGCTGGTGTTATGAAGGTAATTAAAGTTTGTGACATCTTCAATTTCATCATTATTGACATACAGTTTTGTATGTGGGTATTATTCTTTCATGATCTTTGTTGCATCTGCTCCCGGCTGTATCACTAAGGATGTTATACATGTTCTCCATCTTTACCATGTTAAGATGTCAATTTGGTTGCTGTTTTACTATCAGGTGAGGTCCAAGGAGAGACCATGGGCAAGGTAGAGTACCCATGTAGCCCCCCACCTCCCCTAACCAACTAAGACAACATGTAACCATGAGAGTAGGTGGCAGATTAAGCCTGAGTGCAGATGACAGATGTTGGTTATGGTCTACATTATGTGGTGGTAGGCAGAGGATCTTTTTATAGAGACAATGGTAAGGTCAACGACCAGTGTAATCACTGCCAAGAGGAAAAGCAATAACACACTACATTCTCTATGGATGACTAGAAAAATACACCAGTCAAAGGGAATAACAATCAGATTTATCCAACATAAACTCAACATTAAAGAAGATTGGTTATTAGGATGAATAAAATCAAGGAATTATAACATGTTTTAGGCATGCAAAAAGACATCAATGTCTGGAAAAGAAAATGGTAGGGGTAGGCATAGCAGGGAAGCAGAATAGCGAAGAATTCAAGATATGACGGAGAATGTACACATGACAACAACACGGCAGGACATCCAGCTGATGATAGAGAGACATTTCCAAGACTGCTTTGGGGAAAGTTCTGCATGGGACAAACACTGGATAATGCTGGTGATAAAGTCCAAGTGTAGTCTACAAGGGTGTTGTCTAAGCAGTGTATTTGTGAATTAAAATGGGGAATGAGAAAGAAGGAGACCTAGACAATGGGGCTACAGGAGACAGAAAAGGCTAGAGGGGAGTGGCATGAGTTAGTTCAGGGCCCATGCGCCACTGGAAAATAGAAGCAAAAATGGGTAGTACATAGTGAAATGTATCTAGGGAACATATCGGAGGTGATGCACGCAGCAACAAATAGCTGACTTCTGTACCAGACCACTAACCACACACAATATTTGTGTCATGGGTGAGAGAACAAGTACCTTAGAAACACACACATGTGAACTATTTGTTATAGAAAGCTATATATGCTAGAAAGTGTTAGATGAAAGTTGTGAGGGCAAGATCTGCCAGGCCAGTTGGTATGTACATGATTTATGCCAGGAAGTGTTCACAAATAGAACCATAACCACTCATGCACACAAGGGTAGGTTAGATGTGTACCTTATTCTTACTGATGGCATCACTCCAATCTGCTGCTGCTATTTTTGGAATTACATGCACCAGAACTTTACACGCCTTCTCTGCATTCTCTTTGAACGTCTTCACTGCAAGCTCAACATGAACCTATTTGAAACAATATTCACAGGCACCAGTCACAAGCATTTCTACCAGAGAGCATGTTCTTGACAATCAAAGGTAATTTTCTGTGGATTCCCTGAATATTTTCATGATAAAATAAAACAGTAGTTAAAGAAAGCTTAACAGTATATGGCAAACATAAGCTCAGTCATACATGAAATTCTACGAGGAAGGAATAAAATCAGAGAAGTCAGTACAGTTGATGGTGTTCTCATTGACCAGATTGACTGTTTCTTCTGAACACAAGAGGGCTCTGGAGTCAGCCCAGCCTTGTAAAATAGACAGCACAGATTTCTCTCGGAAGGCATTTCTCAGCGAGGCACGAAATTGGTCACATGTTGACCTAGAGTATGGAAAGATCTATCATTTCCCATTTCTATGGTCATCTTTTCTGTGAGATTATCTGACCTGTTCTTTCACAAAGTGGTTGACAAAACTTTAGTGGGCGGCTAAAGAGTACGATAGAATCCAGGTCTCATCCATCAGGGAATGAGGGTATGGAATCAATCCCCAGCAGCAGCAGCATGGTGGTGAGTGTGCACGCTTACAGAGACTCTGGTATGGAATCAATCCCCCAGCATGATGGTGAGTGTGTGTGCTTACAGAGACAATGGTATGGAATCAATCCCCAGCATGGTGGTGTGTGTGCTTACAGAGACAATGGTATGGAATCAATCCCCAGCATGATGGTGAGTGTGTGTGCTTACAGAGACACTGGTATGGAATCAATCCCCAGCATGGTGGTGTGTGTGCTTACAGAGACACTGGTATGGAATCAATCCCCAGCATGGTGGTGTGTGTGCTTACAGAGACACTGGTATGGAATCAATCCCCAGCATGATGGTGAGTGTGTGTGCTTACAGAGACAATGGTATGGAATCAATCGCCAGCATGGTGGTGTGTGTGCTTACAGGGACACTGGTATGGAATCAATCCCCAGCATGGTGGTGAGTGTGTGTGCTTACAGAGACAATGGTATGGAATAAATCTCCAGCATGGTGGTGTGTGTGCTTACAGAGACAATGGTATGGAATCAATCCCCAGCATGATGGTGAGTGTGTGTGCTTACAGAGACACTGGTATGGAATCAATCCCCAGCATGGTGGTGTGTGTGCTTACAGAGACACTGGTATGGAATCAATCCCCAGCATGATGGTGAGTGTGTGTGCTTACAGAGACAATGGTATGGAATCAATCGCCAGCATGGTGGTGTGTGTGCTTACAGGGACACTGGTATGGAATCAATCCCCAGCATGGTGGTGAGTGTGTGTGCTTACAGAGACAATGGTATGGAATAAATCTCCAGCATGGTGGTGTGTGTGCTTACAGAGACAATGGTATGGAATCAATCCCCAGCATGATGGTGAGTGTGTGTGCTTACAGAGACACTGGTATGGAATCAATCCCCAGCATGGTGGTGTGTGTGCTTACAGAGACACTGGTATGGAATCAATCCCCAGCATGGTGGTGTGTGTGCTTACAGAGACACTGGTATGGAATCAATCCCCAGCATGATGGTGAGTGTGTGTGCTTACAGAGACAATGGTATGGAATCAATCCCCAGCATGGTGGTGTGTGTGTGCTTACAGAGACACTGGTATGGAATCAATCCCCAGCATGGTGGTGAGTGTGTGTGCTTACAGAGACACTGGTATGGAATCAATCCCCAGCATGGTGGTGTGTGTGTGCTTACAGAGACAATGGTATGGAATCAATCCCCAGCATGATGGTGAGTGTGTGTGCTTACAGAGACACTGGTATGGAATAAATCTCCAGCATGGTGGTGTGTGTGCTTACAGAGACAATGGTATGGAATCAATCCCCAGCATGGTGGTGTGTGTGCTTACAGAGACACTGGTATGGAATCAATCCCCAGCATGATGGTGAGTGTGTGTACTTACAGAGACAATGGTATGGAATCAATCCCCAGCATGGTGGTGTGTGTGCTTACAGAGACACTGGTATGGAATCAATCCCCAGCATGGTGGTGAGTGTGTGTGCTTACAGAGACAATGGTATGGAATCAATCCCCAGCATGGTGGTGAGTGTGTGTGCTTACAGAGACACTGGTATGGAATCAATCCCCAGCATGGTGGTGTGTGTGCTTACAGAGACACTGGTATGGAATCAATCCCCAGCATGGTGGTGAGTGTGTGTGCTTACAGAGACACTGGTATGGAATCAATCCCCAGCATGGTGGTGTGTGTGCTTACAGGGACAATGGTATGGAATCAATCCCCAGCGTGATGGTGAGTGTGTGTGCTTACAGAGACACTGGTATGGAATAAATCTCGAGCATGGTGGTGTATGTGCTTACAGAGACACTGGTATGGAATCAATCCCCAGCATGGTGGTGTGTGTGCTTACAGAGACACTGGTATGGAATCAATCCCCAGCATGATGGTGAGTGTGTGTGCTTACAGAGACAATGGTATGGAATCAATCCCCAGCATGGTGGTGTGTGTGCTTACAGAGACACTGGTATGGAATCAATTCCCAGCATGATGGTGAGTGTGTGTGCTTACAGAGACAATGGTATGGAATCAATCCCCAGCATGGTGGTGTGTGTGCTTACAGAGACACTGGTATGGAATCAATCCCCAGCATGGTGGTGAGTGTGTGTGCTTACAGAGACACTGGTATGGAATCAATCCCCAGCATGGTGGTGTGTGTGCTTACAGAGACAATGGTATGGAATCAATCCCCAGCATGATGGTGAGTGTGTGTGCTTACAGAGACACTGGTATGGAATAAATCTCCAGCATGGTGGTGTGTGTGCTTACAGAGACAATGGTATGGAATCAATCCCCAGCATGATGGTGAGTGTGTGTGCTTACAGAGACACTGGTATGGAATCAATCCCCAGCATGGTGGTGTGTGTGCTTACAGAGACAATGGTATGGAATCAATCCCCAGCATGGTGGTGAGTGTGTGTGCTTACAGAGACACTGGTATGGAATCAATCCCCAGCATGGTGGTGTGTGTGCTTACAGAGACAATGGTATGGAATCAATCCCCAGCGTGATGGTGAGTGTGTGTGCTTACAGAGACACTGGTATGGAATAAATCTCGAGCATGGTGGTGTATGTGCTTACAGAGACACTGGTATGGAATCAATCCCCAGCATGATGGTGAGTGTGTGTGCTTACAGAGACAATGGTATGGAATCAATCCCCAGCATGGTGGTGTGTGTGCTTACAGAGACACTGGTATGGAATCAATTCCCAGCATGATGGTGAGTGTGTGTGCTTACAGAGACAATGGTATGGAATCAATCCCCAGCATGGTGGTGTGTGTGCTTACAGAGACACTGGTATGGAATCAATCCCCAGCATGGTGGTGAGTGTGTGTGCTTACAGAGACACTGATATGGAATCAATCCCCAGCATGGTGGTGTGTGTGCTTACAGAGACAATGGTATGGAATCAATCCCCAGCATGATGGTGAGTGTGTGTGCTTACAGAGACACTGGTATGGAATAAATCTCCAGCATGGTGGTGTGTGTGCTTACAGAGACAATGGTATGGAATCAATCCCCAGCATGATGGTGAGTGTGTGTGCTTACAGAGACACTGGTATGGAATCAATCCCCAGCATGGTGGTGTGTGTGCTTACAGAGACAATGGTATGGAATCAATCCCCAGCATGGTGGTGAGTGTGTGTGCTTACAGAGACACTGGTATGGAATCAATCCCCAGCATGGTGGTGTGTGTGCTTACAGAGACAATGGTATGGAATCAATCCCCAGCGTGATGGTGAGTGTGTGTGCTTACAGAGACACTGGTATGGAATAAAT
Organism: Cepaea nemoralis; assembly: GCA_014155875.1. NCBI lineage: Eukaryota > Metazoa > Mollusca > Gastropoda > Stylommatophora > Helicidae > Cepaea > Cepaea nemoralis. The sequence goes on along the minus strand of JACEFZ010017415.1, from coordinate 588,397 downwards.
CTCGAGCATGGTGGTGTATGTGCTTACAGAGACACTGGTATGGAATCAATCCCCAGCATGGTGGTGTGTGTGCTTACAGAGACACTGGTATGGAATCAATCCCCAGCATGATGGTGAGTGTGTGTGCTTACAGAGACAATGGTATGGAATCAATCCCCAGCATGGTGGTGTGTGTGCTTACAGAGACACTGGTATGGAATCAATTCCCAGCATGATGGTGAGTGTGTGTGCTTACAGAGACAATGGTATGGAATAAATCCCCAGCATGGTGGTGTGTGTGCTTACAGAGACAATGGTATGGAATCAATCCCCAGCATGGTGGTGAGTGTGTGTGCTTACAGAGACACTGGTATGGAATCAATCCCCAGCATGGTGGTGTGTGTGCTTACAGAGACAATGGTATGGAATCAATCCCCAGCATGATGGTGAGTGTGTGTGCTTACAGAGACACTGGTATGGAATAAATCTCCAGCATGGTGGTGTGTGTGCTTACAGAGACAATGATATGGAATCAATCCCCAGCATGATGGTGAGTGTGTGTGCTTACAGAGACACTGGTATGGAATAAATCTCCAGCATGGTGGTGTGTGTGCTTACAGAGTACACTGGTATGGAATCAATCCCCAGCATGATGGTGAGTGTGTGTGCTTACAGAGACACTGGTATGGAATCAATCTCCAGTAGCAGGAGCCTTTTTTCCTGACCAGAATGGCTCTGGGACCAACCAGAGCTTCATTAAATGGATACCAGATAATTATTAGTTTATTCTGGGAAACTGGCAAGGAAAGTCTTTGCCTAACTATACCATACATTTTCTGGAACTGCCAACATTGTGTCATCTCACACGCTGTCTTGGTGAGAACACTGTCAACAATGACACACAACACAACCACCATATACATGCCATCAGAGATATTGGGGGGTATGGTATTGGCTACTTTTGTTATGACGTAAAAGCACAAGTGAAGTAAGTAATAAGACCCCTGTTACACTGGCTGTCTTCACGTTTTCTTATCTACTGTAGCTATTTAATGATGCTGTGTCACCAATAATACATTCTATTCTTCTTCTTTGTTCTTCTTTGAGGGAAGTGTGTCACACCTAGTTATGGATCTCAAAGGTTAGTGTCCGGCTTTGGCATGCACTTGTTTACTCCCTGTAAATAGACTCCATCCAAGGCTTTATCTCCCCATGAGTAGCTTTTATGTCCTAACTATCTTGCCAGGGCAGGGGTCTTATGGCCTACTCTATGATTTCCAAAAGCCATTGGATTATTTATGTATACAACTGGCACATGGGACCCCCTGTTGGTCACCATTATACAAGAAGGCTAGGTATCTGACCTCACTAGCCAAGAGGTCAGGGGGACTGTGATATCACTCAGTACCAGTGGTTCTGGGGAAATCCCAGCCCTGTGCTGGCAGCAAACCCGTATGAGCCTGAGGTGGACACCACAACCTTTCAGTCATGGCTGCGCCTACATACATGTGTATGCTGGCCATGTTTGGTGAGTTTCTCACTAGATAACTGCTGATCTCCTGCCTGCTGTTCTAGTAATGTCTACATACATGTATGTGTATGCTTGCCGTGTTTGGTGAGTTCCTCACCAGATAATTGCTGATCTCCTGTCCGCTGTTCTAGTAATGTTTACATACATACATGTGTATGCTGGCCATGTCTGGTGAGTTCCTCAGCAGATAATTACTGATCTCCTGTCCGCTGACAATTTTCTAGTAATGTCTACACAATAAGCCCAGTGGTTTGCACGTAGACAGTACAAGCTATGCTAACTGTATGGTACCAAAGTTGCTAGTGTGCCTCCTGGCCTGTATCACTTGACTTGAGAACCTGTTATTAGGCACAGTGTGCTCATGCCTGACTCAACCGACTGGGGGTTAAGATCTTTGCTCTTTATTGTTACATATAATTTACGTTTAACGTTCTTTAACTATATTAAGCTATTTTTACTCCCCAGTACAAAAATTACATCCATTACGCTGCTATGACACAGTTAGTACACATAGAAACAAAGCAAATTGTAGTGTAAACAAGAAATAGCACAGGAGGCTAGCATAATTTGAGATTTGTTACTCAAAACAAAAAGTAGGAGTGTCTTGCAAGGAACAATATTGCAGCACCTGCATGAAAGTTCAAGGTTAGACTTCTCTTCCTTGACAGCTGTGCTAAGTTGGTTATTTTTCAGACTGCAATTTAGCCAAAGAAATTGAGCCTACCATTACAATAAGGTATGATATTGGAGTTTGTGATGTCCATGTCTGGTCACTTCTGTCTTTACAATGAGGCATTAACTAACTTACTGAATAAGAGACATACATGCAATGGCATGATATTGTTGACGTAAATTGTCCTATAACTGCTTATGTTAAACTTTGTATTTAGATATAGTTTCATTAAGGCATTACTAAGTAACACCAATATTAGTGTTAATAACCAACTGAAACCGCAACTTGATAAATGGATGAACTTGCAGTGAACATACTGTAAAGTCACAATATGACACAAGAATTTGTCCAGGACAAACAAGATGCTTACAGCTTCATGGTCCTCTCTCCAGCTGTCATAATCTGTCACCAAGGCAAGTGAGGCATACACAAGGCCTGCTTCCCTAGCTAGCACAACCTGGCAAATAAATAAACAGCATATATACCAGGAGAGATCAATACATCAGGTCAACATACCCACAGGCAATTGGAATGTCAGGTAACTTCACCTTCTATGATTCTCAACTGGTGACAAGTGTACAAGGTAATTATAGTGCAGTTCACTGTCTTCATTTGATGTGGAGCAAACATTGGCACCATGACTGCAATCTGATATTGTAATGAAGTTGATATTGCCCAGGTGTATACGCTTTCCACATGCATCTGCCTCTGTCCTGGGAGAGTGAGTTCCCCTTGAAGCAAGATGGCAGGACATTTCTTCGTCCCGTAAAATGGAACGTGTTTTTTTCCGAAATGTGTATGGATTAAGTGGTTTTTCATAGTGAAATGGAGTTCAAACCGTGCAACGGAGTTCGTGCACGCACGCCCGGACTTCCTTCGGCGTATCATCGGCGCCCGGTGGCGATAGTTAAGCCTAACATGACGACCAGACGACCAGCAAGGACACAGCGTGGGAAGAGGGCGGGCGCACGCAGAAGGCGATTAAAATGTGACAGATTGGGTATCGGAAACGTTCGAGTACTGTACTGGAACTGTGCATCATTTAGTCAACGCCGACCTATTCTTGAAAAACTACTCTACGGAAACGATATTGTAGTCTTACAAGAAACACAGCTTGGCGACGGAACAGTCACTGTCGCGGGGTTTTAGGGATTCTTTAACAGGCGGCACCTCGGACAGGCCATTCTGGTCCGCGACAACATAGTAGTGTCTGAGATCGATATGTCTTCCTGGAACAGTGATGCCCTGCAAGTGCAGGTATTAAGAATAATGACACCAGTGCAGCTTGTAATCGTGAACGTTTATGCGCGAAATGGGAAGGTCGACGTGCGACAATGGCAGAGTTTGTTCGATATGGATGAAAGGCATATCATCTACTGTGGGGACTTCAATGCCAGAGGCAGTCAATGGGGGAATTGCATCACCAATAGACAGGGAGAAGATCTGGCATCTGCTGCCCTAATCTGTCTGAATGATGGGAAGGTCACTAGAATAGCCACTCGACCAGGTGACCCTGACAGCGTCATTGTCCTTGGCTCTGGTGTCGCCCACCATCGCACCAAGGTGCCGGTGGGGCACACTGGGATACCACAATAGTGACCACTACCCGTGTGTCATCCTGATCAAGAAAGACAGGGCCATGAGTCAAAGGAACAAGACAAATGCCTTCCCGTACGACAACACTGGTCAAGACGCCATAAGCAAGATCAGAAGAAGAAAACTAACTTCCTCCCGCAGGAGACAAGAAAGATAATTGCAGCCACCATGGTGGAATGGAGTGGTCGAGAAGGCATGGCTGGGAAAGAGGCAGGCTGTCAAAGACTGGCAAAAGGCCAGAAAGGCTAACATGCTACAGGTTGAGTTGGCGAACCTAAAGACTGAGGTCGATAGGACGATGACTTTATTCAAATCCTGCGCCAAACAGGCCAAGGCCGAGAAATGGGACGAGTTCTGCATGAAGGTGTGCTTCGAGCGATCTGTTACGACATTCTGGCGCCTCCACAAGAGCATGAACGGTGCTGCACAACGTAGGGGTATTCCAGTCTTTCAAGGCACAGACCTAACATGGAAAAAGTCGGATGCGGATAAAGGTAAGGCCCTTCTTGCACGCTACATAGAACAGACTGACCAGAAAGACGAGCCCGCCAGACAGAGGACCACAACAACACTCTCTCAGTTGTGCGAGGGGGTCGGGACAGACGAAGAATGGATAATCACAGCTGAGATAATACGTGCAATGCTCAAGAAATCACCTAACACCGCCCCAGGCGGCATCCGATATGGTGACCTACTGGTGATATCAGATGATGACATGGAAGAACTGGCCAGAGAATTCAACACCAGTATCCAGAGGGTCAGATCAAAGAAGAATGGCTACACAGCTACTTGCTGCCGCTGCCAAAACCGAACAAAGACCATTCCAAGATAAGCGGCTACAGAATCATTTCGATGCAGAACACTGTTGGCAAGCTACTGGAGAAAATTGTAGCACACAGACTTGCTTGTAATTTGGAACAGCTCGGCTGTTTCCCGCCCACACTTGGAGGATACAGACGCAACAAAGAGTCATGGCTGAATGCGGCGGTCTTTGCTCAAGATGTTTACGAAGGATTTCAGGTCAGAGAAGAGACATGTGCGGCCGCCATAGACTTAGAGGACGCATATAACAGAGTATCTTTCGAGCACTTGATGCAAACCCTCCTCAGACTGAAAGTGCACCCTCACCTTGTACGATGGATAGCTGCAGTTCTGCTCCAAAGGAAGGTGGTGCTAAGATGCGGGAGTTGGTCTTCTGAGCCGATAACGATATGTCCAGGATTGCCGCAGGGTTCACCACTGTCACCAGTACTATTCAACGTGTATACGGTGCCGATCACTGAACAACAGTTGGACGGGAGGGGTAGGACTCTGTCATTCGTTGACGACATCCTCGTGTATCGACAGGGTCGAGATAGACAGGCGGTTGCCAATGATATGCAGGGCGAACTAGATCGAATTTCCTCATGGTGTGCTGATGCCGATGCCCTTGTCAACCCTGCAAAGGCATCGGTTACATGGTTCTCACTAAACAACCATATTGTGAAAACAGAACTGCCGGCAGTAAGAATGGATGGGAGCATTTTGAGTAGAACCCAGTCAATGACATATCTTGGCGTGAGGCTTGATCGTAGCCTGTCCTTCAGAGATCATGTTGATTATGTCATAACGAAGGCTCGAAAAGGTTTGTCAGCAATGAGAGTCATGGCGACTGCCAATATCGAGCAAAGACTGCTAATACTTCTGTTCCAAGGACTTGTGCTTTCACGCATCGAGTATGCCCTGGCCATCCTCACTGTCAGCCCTACACAGATTGGAAGACTTGAAAAGGTACAAAACGAAGCCATGCACATCATTTTGGGCTGCACGAGAGACACCAGCTGTGTAGCAATGAGATACCTCCTTGACAATATAGATATAGAGATACTTCCCGACAATGGAACACAGGATCAAGATCTGGAGAGCTCGTGCATACTTAAAAATAAGTGCAGATGAGCAGCACCCTCTGCATGACGCTATATTCAGAGAAAAGGGTGACAGGCTAAAGAGGGGCAAATCATGGATGGGTCGGGCGGAAGATGTCGTCAGACAGGTCTGCAGTCTTACCAGTATCAACCCCGGCAAGGAATGGGTGCCGGTGCCTCCAGCTTTTAAGTGCACTTTCTCCTGCATTATCACACTCGACAGACGGTGCAGAGAGCAGAACCCTGCCGCTGTCAATGCAGAGGTTAACGCGCTCATCTATGAACACTCAGATAGCCCCGAAGTGCTCATCTATACAGATGGATCTGTTGTAAAGCAGCAGAGAAGTGCGTGGGCATTTACAGCCCGTTCAGCGGGCCGAACCGTTCAAGAATCCAGTGGTGCCCACTCTATGACCACGAGCAGCATGACGATGGAGGTGATGGCAGTTACACAGGCTTTCATATGGCTGGAATCACAGCATTATACCAACGTGTGTGTACTAAGTGATTCAATGAGCATGATTCAGAAGGTCGAAGCTGGATCTGTACGTAGACAGTGGACTGAGTCGCTGCAGAATTATGTTGTCCGTAAAGTCACCTTCATCTTCATCCCGGGACATGCGGGAGTCGAGGGAAATGAACGAGCTGACAAACTGGCTGGCTCCGCACCCCCTGTAGATGGCCAGCCCATGTATCGTGCCGATATTATTAACGTCCTCAAAGATATGGCGAGAACAGAGGACTTTGACGTCAGTGGTTCCACATCGCTGTCCAGGATGAAAGACCTGGGAGTAAGAATCGGCACAGCCAGACGCGAGAGGTACATCGGGGAAACAAGGCGCCTCGTCAACCAACACAGAACTGGCACTATTAGCCACCGGACGCTGATGCATATGCTGGGGGGAGGATCTGAGCACCTATGGACATGTCCGGAGTGCAATGAAGATACCCCAACTGATAACTGGATCTGCCTCTGTGTTGCCATGCTTGCCTAATATTTTCTCACATAAGTTCTGATTACAGAGAAAAGAACTAATGGTCACGCAAATAAATGAAATTCACACCGAAAATTACATAATGCATTTTTTCATATTCTATGTATTTGTGTTGTGTGAAATCTAGCACATTGACTGCAATGTCTGAAGTGACAGTGTTGCTGTGTGTTTCTAATGAGGTCCATGAAACACATATACACATTCTGATAAATACTTGCAGTGACCAAATTACAAATGTTGAAACCTTTCCCACTAACATATATAAAGTCAGTCGCTTAAAAGTCAACTGGGTTGACTTCATTGCACCGGGTTTTATCCCATATGGCTCGGTCTTTTTCCGCAGCGCGGAAAGCGTCGCACCAAGCACGAACTCCGTAGCTCTAGCGATGACCGGAATCAAACCCACAACCTTTGGAGCCTGAGTCAAAGGGCTTGACCACTTCGCCACAGACTCCCACTAACATATATTCCATGTTTTAAACATTAGACGTTTTATAATTGTACTTACTAAAAGCAGTCCGGCTGGCCAGAAACGTTTCGTGTAATTTCTATCACCTATATTTAGCAATAACTTATGACATATCAAGCTGAATGTAAATTCAGCACAGAAACAATATTCTCACCTCTGGAACAGTGCTCATGTTAACAACATCGGCTCTCCACTGTCTCCACAACCTACTCTCAGCACGAGTTGAAAATCGGGGTCCTTCAATGGTGATCATAGTCCCCCTCTCACGGAAAGAGAATCCCAAATATTTAATGCTTGATGCTAAAAGCTACGGGATGGAAATAACACCAAACACTGAAACATGTTTTTGATTCAATAAAATGATGTTTCAATACTGAAAGAAAACAATGAAACATTTGCTGTACAAACTACCTAAGATGGTTTGGTATGAACCTCATCCCGTCAACATTTCATCTCTGCCTCTCACTACTCATGGAGCATAGGCCAACAACATTGGACCATAAGCACTCCTGTGTCTAGTGCTTTGTTAAAGTTCCCATTTCCCCAATAATATGTAATTATCATTTAAGCATGTTTCTTGCTATTACAATGTTTCTTTCATCTTGTGAATTCCAGAATAATGACCTTCAAGATATGGACTGGAAAATGCTTGAATAAATGTGCTGCAAAAGGCAGAAAGCATTGGAAATTCATTAAGCTGACCTTAAGTGCGAAGAAGCACATGATGATTCCAGTATTCCTGGCTATGGCTGAAAAATATGTCTTGCCTGCATGATGCGTACGTTAAACATCCTTCCTGAAATAATCATAACTCTGCCATATGGGCAGCTGCCTTTGCAGAATTTCACAATTAGAAAACCTACCTACAACAAAATACAGATAAGAGCTCTCATTCTTAAACATCAGGTGTGCTGATGTTGAGGTAGTGTGTTCAACCGGACAGTTGGATTAAAATGTTGACATCTCGTCCTTGACTTGAGGGACATAAATTACAAGTACCTCTGAAGTCAGGGGTGGGTTCACCTGTTGCGAGGGACACTGGTAATAGGGAAGCTAATCCACACACAAACATCAGTGCAGTGTACTAGAAGTAGTAGCACGTGTATGGAATACGCTTGAGTTCAGAGCCAGCAAACGCAGCAACACAAAATATTGATGCCAACTGACTACAGGTAGTCCTTGACCAGCCTTGACTACACTCTGACTACAGGTAGTCCTTTACAAAATATTGATGCCAAGTGTCATTGTGACTACAGGTAGTCCTTGACCAGCCTTGACTACACTCTGACTACAGGTAGTCCTTTACAAAATATTGATGCCAAGTGTCATTGTGACTACAGGTAGTCCTTGACCAGCCTTGACTACACTCTGACTACAGGTAGTCCTTTACAAAATATTGATGCCAAGTGTCATTGTGACTACAGGTAGTCCTTGACCAGCCTTGACTACACTCTGACTACAGGTAGTCCTTTACAAAATATTGATGCCAAGTGTCATTGTGACTACAGGTAGTCCTTGACCAGCCTTGACTACACTCTGACTACAGGTAGTCCTTTACAAAATATTGATGCCAAGTGTCATTGTGACTACAGGTAGTCCTTGACCAGCCTTGACTACACTCTGACTACAGGTAGTCCTTTACAAAATATTGATGCCAAGTGTCATTGTGACTACAGGTAGTCCTTGACCAGCCTTGACTACACTCTGACTACAGGTAGTCCTTTACAAAATATTGATGCCAAGTGTCATTGTGACTACAGGTAGTCCTTGACCAGCCTTGACTACACTCTGACTACAGGTAGTCCTTTACAAAATATTGATGCCAAGTGGCATTCTGACTACAGGTAGTCCTTGACCAGCCTTGACTACACTCTGACTACAGGTAGTCCTTTACCAACTGTGACTACTCGTGGCTGGAATGCTCACGATGCCCACTGTATGTGGTGATCAACTGTCCATCACCTCCCCAGACAGCATTCTGTACATAAACATGAGCGTTTGTAGACAAGCACACAACCATAACAATTCTCCGGTACTTACTGTCCTCAACAACGGGCAAAACGGTTGATTCATGGGGATGTGGCTGATGCCCTGGAAATCATTCAAGGTGCCATCATAGAAGGATTGTTTCCGTTTTGTGGTTCTTAGAAGAGAATACATTCAGCACTGATTATCAAATTATTGTAACAAACATGAAATGTTACACACTCAATCAATAAAGTAAATTCTGATACAACTTGTGATGTAATTGGAGATTCTGTAAGTGTTTACTTATATACAATAACCATCACCCCGTCACCATATACAAAATAGGATACTACAAATATTGGTATAAGCCAAACTATGTTTGCTAAGCTAAACATGGAATGATGCTCATGGAGCCAGAGTTTGGGATGTTGATGCTGGGCTGTGTAAAATGCTCCTACAAGAAGCACTAGAGACAGACCTGAGACAAAACAGAGACCTTCAAAAAAAGTATTACAGCATGGGAGTGTTAAAAGGTGACAGGAAGCCCACATGGTGATGGTCTTTAGTCTACATACCTGCAACTTTCCCTGCAATGTGTGCATGGTCAGCAGTCATTTCAACGACCTTGACACCTGAACTCCTTGAGCCACCGCAGTAAAGGTAGTCCCTTCGCAAACACTGCTGTTGGGCTAGGAAGTGTCAGGCCTTCAAACAATCTAGGTCATGGCATAATGATGTGGGGGTGGCCTAGTCTCTTTCTCACTACCATACTTCCCCAGACAATTTTCAGACAATCCCCAGACAATTATCTTGTACTGGGTTGACCCGGCACCATCACACAATGGTTTTTTAATGAAGATGAAAATCTTCTTCTTCTTCTGCATTCATCCAGAGTTTTTTTTTCCGGACGTGATTGCGTTGTGCCTGTTTACAGCAGAGCTGCGTTCTTGAGCCGTTAGGCCGACACATCCGGATTCTGCGGGCATTTGTTGACCGGGTTAACCTTCCCAGAGATGAAAATCTCATGTTGTAATGTTGGGTTGAACTAATTGGGGAAAACAGAATCCTGCCACTGCTGAGGACTGGAGTAAGCACATAAACACTTATTACTGCAGCTCCACATTCATTTAATGGTACCTGCCAAAGTGAGTGATGTTGATCATACAGTCTACAGATGTTAACTGACATAGTGCATGAGAGTACATTCCTCACTTTGGCAAACCTCTGACCCCACAAATGCTCTTTCAAGGGTCCAGACAAGTGAAAGTTTGATGGCGCCAAGTCTGGACTGTATGCTGATTGTTTCAAGACCTCACATTTCAGTGCACATATGGTATCCACTGCATGTACAGCTGTATGGGGTCAGACATTGTTTTGCAGCAACAATACTCTATATGAGAAAAGTAAATTTCAAAATCTTTCTACCCATTCATACTCTCCCCCCCTGACTCAAACAACTGTCTCCATACTAAACCTTCATTCTTCTGTAGATTGTACCCTACATCGGGTGCATTAAGAGCCAGTTTGTGTCCTGAAGTAAGACTTTCTGTTGTCTATACTTCCTTGCACTTTATAAAACAAATTCCTGTTAATTAAAGGCTTCCCTAGTAAAAAAACAGGCACTGAAATTGTTCTGAAGCAAACAGAAGCACCAGATCAAACTACTTAAGAAGAAGGGAACCACATTATCCAAAATAGACACAAATAGAAGATGGTAACAGGCAAGAAGCACAGTGGGATATCACAAGACAAAAAACAGAAAAACAACCAAAGCAGACAGCATGACAATCAGAATGAGAGACATCAACAGAAGTCCTGAGACATTCCATACAATGATGGCATTGTTGTAACCACCAGCTGCCTGAATTGTGTACAAGAAAATACAAAAGTCAAAGTAGCAACAAGAGGCAAGGCAAAGTAGCAGAAATCATCAGAATAAGAAATGGCAAGCAGCAAGATTCACAAACTGAACCTGAATAAAGAATCACTATAAGAGTTGGACAGGCTGACACACTGACAGTTGAACACTGTCTAGACCATTGTTTCAAGAACAGAATACAGACGATATCAACAGTAAGTTGGGATCAACAGTAAGTTGAGATCATTCAGAGATGTGAAAATTGTCACAATGTAATTCACCAAATTTTTTTCTCAGCAAATAATAAAGACAGAGACAGGCTTAAAGCTTCAGAAATTTCAGAGATGGAGCTGCATGATCTTCCTTGCTTTGGACGTCCAGCCAAGGGTACCAGTCAAGACATGCTGAAACGTGCTATGTTATTATTCGTTGGATGACAAGGGCTTTACAAGTCAACATTTTGACTTGCAGCTGTTAGTCAGCAAGGGAAGCACAATGAACATTTTCAAAACTCTGAAAAATTCACAGGTTTGCGCAAGATGGGTTCCATGAACGAGCACATTTTCAAAGTAAAACAATTTGTTCTGAAACATTGAACATGCTGAGAGAAAGAACTTTTTATCAAAGATTATTACGGGTGACAAAACCTGGGCACATTGTGTTGAGCCTGAGATCAAAGTGCAGTCAATGGAGTGGCATCATCCACAATCACCAAAATCAAAGAAATTTAAGACAACTCCGTCAGCAGAAAAGGTTACGATCACTGCCTGTGTAGATACTTGTGGAAGTGATGCCAAGAGGTGAGACCATTCATTCTTAAGTTTACATCCAAACACGAACAAAACTCAACAAGCCACTCTGCAGAGTTGAGCAGAACTGCTGCTCCAACATGACATTGCACTCTCACACAAGTCAGAAAACATGGAAGGCAACTGCCAAATTAGACTGGACTGTACTCCATCTACCTTATAGCCCTGTAATTTCCATCTGTTTGGGTACACTTACAAATGCACTCTGTAGGGCACGGTTTGATGATGAAGGATTCATGCAGGGAAGACATTTCTACGTGAGCAGGACAAAACCTGGCAGTCAAAGCATGCATGCAGTTGTTTTGTAAGGCGTAAGAGCATACAAGGTGGTGTGATTTTTAGAAACATAGTATGTTTAAAGGACAAGTTCATGTATGTTGTTTTTTTGTGTGTGTAAATTTAAGTCACTTTGAACAAATAGGTTCTGAACATTTTTTTATGGTCCATTACTTACATCTTACATCTAAGATACACTCACAGATGATCCAAAAAATGTTAACAAGAATAACTGCACAAATGGCATGAAGTTGGTATGTACATGAAGGATGGAAAACTGCTGGTCTACCTGTCAATAAAGTCATCAATAAGGACTATGTCTCCAGGGTGGATATTTTCTTGCAGTGACCCACAAGCAGTGGTTACTACTAGGTGAGTACAGCCCTCCTCTTTCAGTGCCCAGATATTAGCTCTGTAATTGACATTTGAGGGTGCTATGTTGTGCTTCCTGCCATGTCTAAAACAGCAAAGATAAGCTAAACAATATCAGTATTGGATCAATGTGTCTTGTTAAGATGTATGCTAAAATACCATGCAATTTCTCTCCAAATCCAATTTCTGAATGTGTATGAAAATCTGCAAATGACTGCTACTTTCCTAAGTGTGTAATATCATTGTTACCATCAACAACAGTCATGATGCCAGGTGTCAGCATCTTAATCTTACGTTCTATGCCAGGTATCCCACATAAAGGTGTGTTTGCAAAACTGACCTCACAAATCAAATGTTACAATCTCTTAAGCCATCCAGAGTTTGGGAAGTCAGAGATACTGCATAAGAGACTCTTAATAGTTAACTGGCTAACTGTCTTTCTATCTCCCTATGTGTGTGTGTGTGCAATTGTCAACAATCAATTGTCTTGCCATCTGGCACAGGTGATTATGCCTTGACACAACTCTCACTCTCTAGTATTATTTGTCAATTCATGTGCAGATATAACAACATGTCAGGATGTAAGACTGCTTAACATATTCTCTCCACTTATTTGTCATGGGTTTATGAATTCCTTTTCTTAATTATACTGACAAGAATGTAATGCATATTCTTAGTTTAATAAAATGCAGTTTCTGCTTGTCCTATACTATTCCTTGTTCCTGTGGTACATTTCCCATCTGATGTTATCTACGTATTTGAATTTCTGGACTTGCCCCAAAACATTAATACCACTGACTTCAATTGTACATTTGGAAGTAATCATATTCTTTTATGTTACCATTACGTCTGTGTTCTTGCTATACAAATGAAAATCCTTCAATGCACTTTATATCACCACCGTACCAGCCATTTTCTGTAAAACCTATTGAATATGCTGCTGTGAAGACATGTGTACACTGTTTATAAAAAGTCCATAAAACTAAAGTCCATGGCATAATTTTTGACAATATGTACATTTGTTTGTAGACAATATTAAGGTGAAGTGATATAGATTCATTTAGATTTCACAGCAAAGAATATTTCAACTGTAATCTTACCTGGCAAGAAGAACACAATCCACATCTTTGATAGTGCCAGTTACAAGAACATCTGAGGGCTAAACAAATTGTACTAAGTGAGATAGTTCAGAAATAGCAAGACTTCACTGCAAACATTCTTGGGTAAACGTATTCTGCATTTCATTCATAACCATCTTGTAAGACTTCTTACATTTTTTTATGATCACTTTATCATGTCTTTCTTGCCACTAAAAATAAGGATCTTTCATACATAATTTACAAAAGAATAAACATAATTTCCCTGCATACACCGTGTCTCTAATGTTCTGTATAAATGCTGGTTTTCCAAAGATTCAACAAAGGAATATACATTCAGCAATAATGGACATGTGGAAGACATTACTTCTTCACCAAGGATAGAAACAAACAGTAACCGCACAATGTTATTGTCAATAATAAATTAGCCTGTGATTTCATAGAAAACGTATCTATGCTGCTGTTTAATATTATGTAATACATTAAACAAGTCTGACAACTGCTGTGTATTAATATGTACAGAATGCACCTGTAAGACAGTTAATATGGTTTCTTTTACACGGTATCCTTTCTCTGTGGCTAGAGCTAACAGTGGCTCCCTTCATCTGACACATGAAGTGTGTCAGCTGGGACAGTAGCCCCGCTACCACTTTCCCTAACAGTGGCTCCCTTCATCTGACACACGAGGTGTATCAGCTGGGACAGTAGCCCCGCTACCACTTTCCCTAACAGTGGCTCCCTTCATCTGACACATGAGGTGTGTCAGCTGGGACAGTAGCCCCGCTACCACTTTCCCTAACAGTGGCTCCCTTCATCTGACACATGAGCTGGGACAGTAGCGCCGCTACCACTTTCCCTAACAGGCATGTATGGCCAACTGGCCGCTGGATGTATATGTAATCATACTTGTCTGAGGGAGAATGGGCACTTGCGAGCATGCCTTGAGTGTGTGACGTGGTGTTGAATGACAACAATTGTTACATGTGCTGTTCAGTCTACATGCAGTTCTATATTTTCTTCCCGAAATGCTGTTAGTACTTGATCATCAGCACAAAGAAGTTGACTAGTTATGTTTTTTCCCATTATTACTGGTCAACTGCACATATGATCTACATAAGTTATGAAAAGTGAAAGATTGATAGGGAAAAGCCAGGGTTTTCCTACATTTCTTTTAACAGTGCAGTGACTCTTAACATAACAGCTTTGGTATAAATGAATAAAGTGTTCTATAATTCCATATTCTATCTCATAGTATTAACATGTTTTTCTTATGCTGCATATTTTTATAAGAAGCACTCCTATAAGAAAGGAGTGTAGAAAGGAAAAAGTAAATAGGACGTATGGCAGTAGTTATACATCTGTACACCAACAATTTCCACCAGCATAAAAATAACAGAAGCTGTAAACTGTAGTTAAAATGCAGGCATCCATAGTTCAAACATATTTGCTTACTTTTCCAAATGGAGTGACTACAGATTTCTCCTGCCGATTCTCCAGCAGTTGAGGATCATCCAGACCTGAGCCTCCAATGATGCCAATCTGTGAAACAAAACCAACCGGAACAGATGTTTATCATACTTAACAGTCAGTACAAAGTATTCCTGTTTACAAAACAGCAAAGTGCATTGAGGGGGTCATGTGGGGTTATTTTCAGTGACTAATAGCAGCCACATGGTAAATATCATGCTGGTCACTATAACTGTGCTAGGGAAATCTCTATATTCACTGTACAAGGTTAGAGACCCAGCCATAAAATTACCTGCCACACTGTTAGTGCTCCAATCCTCTATTTCAGATCACACAATAAAACCATTCATCGGTGCTCCAATATTCTCTTTCAGATACACTATTCATCTTCTGATCTTCTCTTTCAGATCACACTATACAACCATCCATTAGTGCTCCAATGTTCTCTTTCAGATCACACTATTAGTGCTCCAATGTTCTCTTTCAGATCACACTATACAACCATCCATTATTGCTCCAATGTTCTCTTTCAGATACACTATTCATGTTCTGATCTTCTCTTTCAGATCACACTATACAACCATCCATTATTGCTCCAATATTCTCTTTCAGATACACTATTCATGTTCTGATCTTCTCTTTCAGATCACACTATACAACCATCCATTATTGCTCCAATGTTCTCTTTCAGATCACACTATTAGTGCTCCAATGTTCTCTTTCAGATCACACTATACAACCATCCATTATTGCTCCAATGTTATTTTTCAGATCACACTATTAGTGCTCTAATGTTCTCTTTCAGATCACACTATACAACCATCCATTATTGCTCCAATGTTCTCTTTCAGATACACTATTCATGTTCTGATCTTCTCTTTCAGATCACACTATACAACCATCCATTATTGCTCCAATATTCTCTTTCAGATACACTATTCATGTTCTGATCTTCTCTTTCAGATCACACTATACAACCATCCATTATTGCTCCAATGTTCTCTTTCAGATCACACTATTAGTGCTCCAATGTTCTCTTTCAGATCACACTATACAACCATCCATTATTGCTCCAATGTTATTTTTCAGATCACACTATTAGTGCTCTAATGTTCTCTTTCAGATCACACTATACAACCATCCATTAGTGCTCCAATCCTCTCTTTCAAATCACACAATAAAACCATCCATCAGTGCTCGAATATTCTCTTTCAGATACAGTATTCATGTTCTGTTCTTCTCTTTCAGATCACACTATACAACCATCCATTAGTGCTCCAATGTTCTCTTTCAGATCACACTATACAACCATCCATTGATACTCCAATATTCTCTTTCAGATCACACTATACAACCATCCATTAGTGCTCCAATCCTCTCTTTCAAATCACACAATAAAACCATCCACTAGTGCTCCAATATTCTCTTTCAGATCACACAAAACAACCATCCATTAGTGCTCCAATCCTCTCTTTCAGATCACACTATACAACCATCCATCAGTGCTCCAATATTCTCTTTCAGATCACACAATACAACCATCCATTAGTGCTCCAATCCTCTCTTTCAGATCACACTATACAACCATCCATTAGTGCTCCAATGTTCTCTTTCAGATCACACTATTAGTGCTCCAATCCTCTCTTTCAGATCACACTATAAAACCCTGCATTAGTGCTCCAATATTCTCTTTCAGATCACACTATTAGTGCTCCAATCCGCTCTTTCAGATCACACTATAAAACCATTCATTAGTGCTCCATGAATCTCTTTCAGATACACTATTCATGTTCTTATTTTCTCTTTCAGATCACACTATAAAACCATCCTCCAATCTTCTCTTTCAGATCACACTTTAAAATCACCCTTGTCAGATCACATTATAAAACCATAATAGTGCTCCTATCTTCTCTTCCAGATCACACCTGAAAGTTCTCAACCCAGTGTGTCAGCTCTGCAGTGCTAGTGATGGATTACTATTTATGACTTCTAACTCCAGGTGGATGTTTAGACACATTTAAGTCTTCTAATGGGAAGTAGGCGGCAGAAAACTTAGCTGTCAATACTATCACATAAATCTAACCAGTGACAATCACAAGTCTCTTGCATTTCTCCCAGCATTTCTTCTTCTTCTTCGTTCATCCAGTTTTTTTTCGGATGTGATTGCGTTGTGCCTGTTTACAGCAAAGCTGCGTTCTTGCGCCGTTGGGCCTGACACATCCGACTTCTGTGGGCATTTGTTGACCGGGTTAACCATCCCGGGCTCCCAGCATTTAAAACATGTGTCATGTGGCAAGCTCCTATGCCCTAGAGTGAAGAACAAAAAGTCCTTTTAACTAGGATTCTGGCATTGGAATTTCACCATACAAGAAACAATAATAATGTTGGTACCATATTTTGCACTGAAAAATAACAGCTTGTTGGTACTGGTAGGGAAATTTTCTATGATAAGAGAAAATATGTTAATCAATGCACCTTTCTTGGCAGTGTACAGAGATCTGTACAGCAGATTTATTATTTTCTTGAGATGCTACAATGTTATCACTTATCACATCATTAAAACCAAAGTAAATCAATAATCATTAAAAATAAATTCAATAAATATACTAAGCAATAATAACAATATAAATTGTATTACTTTGCGCTGTGGGGAAGTTTTCTTTTAAATGCAAATGTTTTGGGCGCAATTTGGCATTTTTGGTTGCGAAATGCATTTTTAGTTGCAAAATTACACTTTGTGAGTGTGTGCACCAAACGACAGGGACAGCTTTCTGTGTTGCTTGTTTCAGGTTCAGTTCCCAATTCTTCAGCCACTGTTCAACAATGTTCCCAGAATTCCACAATTTAAAGGGGATCTTAATCCTTGACTTCCAGTCTCTCTAGCTTATCATGGCTACCTGTTTTCTCTTATTCTGCAGACATGAACAAACCACCTCAATTGAAAAGCTCCACATGAGTCTACATAGAATGGATGTGTAGGGTTTGGCATATTGTTTGATTCTGAACTATCAAGCTTGAATGTCTTGGTTAGGAATGTCCAAACTAGTCATAGCCTAAAGCTACTCACTGCAGGAAGTGTGGAATACTCTTTTTCTTTGTTTTACAGCCTTACCTAGTTGTAAGAGATTTAGTTATGTCTAGATTTTCGTACAGTGAAGATGAGACTTTCCAGCTGTGCTAGATTCCCATCTCAAGCTGGAGTGGCCTGGAGGTATAATGCCCATCAGCAGCATGCTAGCTGCCAGTTTATATCCAGTTGTGCTAGATTCCCATCTCAAGCTGGAGTGGCCTGGAGGTATAATTGCCCAGCAGCAACATGCTAGCTGCCAGTTTATATCCAGCTGTGCTAGATTCCCATCTCAAGCTGGAGTGGCCTGGAGGTATAATTGCCCATCAGCAGCATGCTAGCTGCCAGTTTATATCCAGTTGTGCTAGATTCCCATCTCAAGCTGGAGTGGCCTGGAGGTATAATGCCCATCAGCAGCATGCTAGCTGCCAGTTTATATCCAGTTGTGCTAGATTCCCATCTCAAGCTGGAGTGGCCTGGAGGTATAATTGCCCAGCAGCAACATGCTAGCTGCCAGTTTATATCCAGCTGTGCTAGATTCCCATCTCAAGCTGGAGTGGCCTGGAGGTATAATTGCCCATCAGCAGCATGCTAGCTGCCAGTTTATATCCAGTTGTGCTAGATTCCCATCTCAAGCTAGAGTGGCCTGGAGGTATAATGCCCATCAGCAGCATGCTAGCTGCCAGTTTATATCCAGCTGTGCTAGATTCCCATCTCAAGCTGGAGTGGCCTGGAGGTATAATGCCCATCAGCAGCATGCTAGCTGCCAGTTTATATCCAGTTGTGCTAGATTCCCATCTCAAGCTGGAGTGGCCTGGAGGTATAATGCCCATCAGCAGCATGCTAGCTGCCAGTTTATATCCAGTTGTGCTAGATTCCCATCTGAGCATTGTGGGTAGTGTCCACGTCTAGTAGGCCAGGTTTAAATTCTGTTTTGCTCAATTTCCATATAAAGCTTGGGACAATTTGGAAGTGTAGTGTCCACCTCTAGAACACAAGCCTCCGGGCTCATATCCAGTTTTACTAGATATACTAGATATCTGTCCAAGGCTGGTGGTATAGTGTCCACCTCTAGAACACAAGCCTCCGGGCTCATATCCAGTTTTACTAGATATACTAGATATCTGTCCAAGGCTGGTGGTAGAGTGTCCACCTCTAGAACACAAGCCTCCGGGCTCATATCCAGTTTTACTAGATATACCAGATATCTGTCCAAGGTATAGTGTTTACCTCTAACAAGTCAGCTGCCGGTTTCATATCCAGTAGAAGGTTGTGTTTATATTACAACCCGGTGATGCCACACCCTTCACCCCTGATCTCTAGGCAGTATGTCAGATGCCTAGCCTTTATGATGTGGGAGAAAACACAAAAAGCCCTGTGTGCTCATTGATAAAAAACCTCAGCAACTGGAAACAGCAATTGAGTGGCATTGCCAAGGAGGAATTATTTTAAATTATAAAACCTGCCCATAAAAGACTTTTCATAGCATGTATGAAGTTGAAGGAAGGCAAGCCCAGCCCAGAAAAATGCAGCTCGAACAAAAATGTCAGCCAAAATAATACAAATATCAAGCTCAGCTCTAAAACACAATGCTGAGAACACACTTCTCAGAATAAGGAGGAGGAGGAAGAAGAAGAAGAAGAAGAAGAAGAAGAAGACGAAGAAGAAGAAGAAGAAGAAGAAGAAGAAGAAGAAGAAGAAGAAGAAGAAGAAGAAGAAGAAGAAGAAGAAGAAGAAGAAGAAGAAGAAGAAGAAGAAAAAGAAGAATTGGATACTTGCATATATTCAACAAACTGTGCACCATTAAGTATGTGGCTGTCTAGTGTCTGTACCAGAACCAACTGGATATTATTTTTCAAGGAAACAGTATTTCATTCAATAACAGTAAGTGAAGCTCACTCTTTATCATTCCTAGTTTAACTTCTTATTCAGGTCATGGCCTTGCCATATCTGCAGTCCTGTTGCCAGGATATAGTCCATCAGCTTCTCCAGGTCAGTGCGAGCCTATAACTTCTACTTCAGCTCAGCACTCCATTACTAAGTCTGGCAATGCAGATCTCTGACAGCAGGGCATTCCTGAAGATGTGTTCTGGGTTCTGAATTCCAGTTCCATATAGACATTCATTTGTGTGGGAAACTTTAAGATGGCACCTAGTTGGCACTTGGCAACAAAAACTTGTATCACAACCTTGTCATTTCTTGCTATTTTCATAGTTTATAAACCTACTTAGCACAATCTACCTGCTTTATTAAAACAAACAAATAGCAACAATAACCACAAACAAGCATGAATGAATGCACACACATACAAACACTATTTATCTTCACAAGTGTGCCTTGATACATACTTTTATTTTTGACATTTGCAATGTTGATTACTTGTTGAGGTCTTATATATTTTTTGAACCTGCACAGATTAAAAAATTGGAATATCAGAAATGTATGAACAAGTCAAAAATATATAAAGATGCAAACTTGAATATTATTTCTGTAATTGTCAAGTGGACATTTAGATATTAAGATATTCTATTATGAGGATGCCAGTCTCCGTGGCTAAGGGCTTGAAGATGCAATTCGTAAGCCCACTTACCTGCATTCGAAACACAGCTGTGAAAAATTTGGCCGCAGACCGCATTGTGCTGGGTCTTAACGTGTTGTTATGAGACAGTAAGCAATGGCAAACTACTGAATGTAAACATGCCAAGACATCTGTCAAAAATGTCATTTACTGCCATTATAGTACCTTGCGGTGTATGGCAGAGGGGTCTTTGAGCCTGAGGAATTAAGGCCGCCTAGCTAGTGCAGTCGCCGTGAACTATGCAGGTTAGGATTTTCTTTTTGCCCCCGACAGAAAAAAATCCCACACCTTACCGAGGGATCGAACCCGGGTCTCCCAAATGAGAGTCCGGCGTTCTAGCCACTCAGCCAGCCGCTCCACCAGACAAGACAAGACATCAACAGCAGTAAAATGCTGGTGTTGATAGTGATGTCCTGTAAATAGGATATGCAAAAAAAAAATTATGAGGACAGGGACTGTAACAGATGCCATTATTACACATATAATTTCTCTATGGTGTTCATCAATGACAGCAGAGACAGAACCTGAACCCTCATCAGATGAAATTGTATGAGCAATAAAGAACTTGAAGAATGGTAAATCACCTTGATGTGATGAGATACCAGCTGAAATAATTAAAGCAGGAGGAGAATAAAGCATACAAATCTAACACGCATTATGTATAAAGATATGGAAATATGGCATATGGCCAAAAGATTGGAAGAGAACTATCTTCATTCCAATACCAAAAAAAGGGCAACTTGAAATTATGCACTAATTATTGAACTGTTGCCCTGATCAGTCATGCAATAAATTCTACTAAACATCAAAATGGGAAGACTTCATAAGAAATAGAAGAAGAGATTAACGTGGTTCAAGCTGGATTTAGACAAGGAAGAAGAACAAGAGATCACATACTCAACATGCATTTCTTCTTCTTCTGCTGCGTTCATCCGGAGTTTTTTGGATGTGATTGCGTTGTGCCTGTTTACAGCAGAGTTGCGCTCTTGCACTATTAGGCCGACACATCCTACTTCTGCGGGCAGTTGTTGACCGGGTTAACCTTCCCGGGTAAGCATGCGTTTAATAATAGAGAAGTGTAGAGAATTTAATGTAAACCTATTCTCATGTTTTGTGGATTATTCAAAGGCATTTTACTATGTAAAACATCAGAAACTTTGGGAAATCATGAGGAAAATGGACTTTACATCAAATGTAGTACAACTCACAAAAAGGCTCTATCTTGACCAACAAGCAATGGTTAGAATAGAATAGATAGCGGGACATCAGATTGGTTTGACATCAAGCAAAGAGTCCATCAGGACTGTGTGCTGTTCCTCTATTTGTTTAGCCTGTATGCCGAAAATATGAGAAATATCAGAGATGATATAACAAAGGAGCAACATGATGCCCTAAATATTGGTGGTAATGAAATACCAGAGATTCGATATATTGATGATACAGTATTACTAACCACATCACAGAATGATATAGAAAAACTAATAACTCAACCCAAAAGAATAGCGAAAATCACAACTTATATCTTAACATAGCAAAAACAAAGATAATACATACACATAAAACTAATACGAAGAAAGAAATATACGTTAATGAGGAAAAATTTGAGGTGGTCGAAAATTTTGAATATCTTGGGTAATTAATTACCAATAATGGTGACACAATGAAAGAAATTAACCCTTTACAAGTCACAGCGGCCAATTCCGGCCGATGCCATAAAACGATCGTAGCGTCCAATTCCGGCCGATACTATTATGCATTGTAAAAACGCGATCTCTCGGCTTTCCGACACTTCCGACGGCTACTTTCGCTTTCGCCGACAGCTTGACAACATGGCCGCCATTTGTAAATGCGATAGTATGAATTTGAACGGACTTTTACGGACAATTTTTGATAGTTTTCGGGATTTTTACGCTGTTTTTCAAAATGGATTTTGGCGATTCTTCAAGTGATAGCCGAGATTTCGCTAGGTTCAATTTAAATGACATTAAAGGGCACGAAGTTGACTATTAATCGGCGCTAGATATCAGTGCAAAGCATTACTTTGCATTAGCAGTCTGAGTCGGACTTTAAAGAAAGTGATTATGATTCTGAAAATGTGTTAGTAAATTGCCGTATAGATGACGGAAAATCACAAACAACATGCCGTATTTCGTAAATATTTGTGTTCATATATGGATTACCGACAACAATCACGTGAGTAACATATTCTGCATGCTTTTCCCTTCATTGTGTTGTTTATTTAACAAAAATCGGTTGACTAACACCTTATTTGTGATGTTTTTACTAACGCGACCCGAAATTTTACCGAACCTGAAAAAATCTTGCCCGTTCAGGGCTAGAAAACGGACAAGCGTCTGCCCTGTAAAGGGTTAAAAGAGAATATCTATTGCTCTTCAAACATTAAAACCCTTGGATTAATTGTGGCATGGAATAGACAGACCTACTGTGATATATTATGCCTCACTCATCAGTTTCCTGAATTTGTCACCAGTGTTCGTTCATTGCCTTATAAGGACAGCCTATTTGAAACAAACCTATGTCTTGAGCGAGAGTGATGACTGGTGCATTAACACGAGGCGGCGCAAGTTCCACTGAGGTTCTAGCCAGGGTCGACGGAAAGGGATAGCCCCTCACCTGCAAAATGTAGAAATTCAAGAAGCAGGTTCTTTCCTGGTTTGGGAAAGTTGTTTGCCCACTTTTGCTTTCTGCTGGCAAAAGGTAAGCTCATAAATTCAGTATGAATGTTAATACCCGTGCCTTGAATGTAAGGGGTACAGGTATCATTGTTTATGTAGGGGAATTGTGAAACTGTAAGAAAAACGCATCATTGAAGAGATAGCCGGATTGTTTGCTTTCCGAAAAACTGTCATGTCTGTCCCACTGAGAATTCTGCTATGCTTACAATTTCATTTGCTGTGAGGACTACCATATGTTTTGTGCATGATATCTTACTATCAGTACATATAATCTGTAATTTTATGTACGATGCAAAACAGTTCACTATAATTCATATCTTGACCCTTTTCCCCTAGGCTGTAGAAATTTCACTATCAACGCCTATCATGGACATGCTTTTCATGCAGGGGAAATGTTTGGCTAAACAGTATCTTGAACTATCATGCAATTACGAGTGAATCTTCTTTTTCACATCTATCATAGATATACAGAATGTGTGAATGGTCATGTAATCTTTTTCCCATGAAAATGCTATGAGAGTGAAGTGACTGACATGGTTTTCTATGAGTTATAATCACATATGAGAAGAAAGATAGAGCACTATATATCCATATGCCTTGCAGAATATTTTATGTTCAGCAATTTGCTAAAAAGCTGTCTTAAAGATTGCCAGAATGCACATTCATTCCTGAAGTTTGTGCACTTGAGCTTGCAGCAGTGGGTATGGGCGAACAGCATTCTAAACCCCTCTGCTCCTAAGAGTCAGAGTGGGAAAAGGCAATATTTTCTTGTGTTCGAGAGTTTGTGATGTTGGATCAATATCCAATGGATGGCCCCTACCTTATTATATGGAAATGATTATATGTTATGATTATATGTTATGGAACGTTAGGACGTTAAACGATGACAAAATTAGAGAACATAAAACAAGAAATTGAAAGAGAGAAAATTAATATTCTAGGGATGTGCGAAACGAGAGGGACAGGAGCAGGTATCAAGATAGATGAAGATTTTAAGATAAGTTATTCTGGAGGTAAAGACCGACAAAGGGGAGTCGCTATTACTTTGGACCGGAAAACATCAAAATCTGTTCAAGGATATTGGACCGTGTCGGACAGAGTTCTACTAGTTAAATTAAGTGGCAGACCTTTTAGCATAAATATTGTTCAAGTATATGCCCCAACAGGAGAATTCAGTGAAGATAGTGTAGAGGAATTGTATAATGCCTTAAAGAAATGTAAAAATGCAGAAATAAGCATCATAATAGGAGACTTCAATGCAAAAGTAGGAAATCAAGGTGATAGATACACAGTAGGAAACTGTGGTTTAGGTGAGAGAAATGAAAGAGGATACAGACTCGTAGAGTGGGCAAAAGAACAGGAAATGATTGTAGGAAACATCTGGCATCACTTGGTTCTCGCAAAAGTCTTACTTCTCGTAGAGCATTCAGAATGTCAGCCTGGTCTATGGCGCGTCCGCCCTCCACAGTAGCGTTACCTGCGAGCTTGTCAGCCCGCTCATTCCCTT
Organism: Cepaea nemoralis; assembly: GCA_014155875.1. Taxonomy (NCBI): domain Eukaryota; kingdom Metazoa; phylum Mollusca; class Gastropoda; order Stylommatophora; family Helicidae; genus Cepaea; species Cepaea nemoralis. The sequence continues at coordinate 563,555 of JACEFZ010017415.1, read as the reverse complement.
ATACTCCTGCATGCCCTGGCACGAAGATTAAACTAATCTTTGCCAGCCGAGACCGCTCCAGAGACAGCAACCATTCTCTTCGGATCCCCCCATCTCTATCCTCTTGAGCATGTTCATTAAGTCGCTAAGGAAACATGCCCTAGTGAATGTCTGTGTCTCGAGCCATGCTATTGCTTTACTTACTGCCATGACTTCTATAGTCAGGCTACTTGTGGTCTCAGCAGAAGCACCAGAGTCCTCCTCCACAATTCTTCCTCCGGCCTGAGCTGTAAAGGCCCATGAGCTTCTCACATGTCGGACGACCGACCCATCTGTGTAAATGACAACATCACCGTCTAGCTAATTCTCGAAAATCAACGCGTGTACTTCCGCCTCCACAGCTGCAGGGTTTTCTTGTCTGCAATTTCTGTCTAATTGGATGCAAACTGAAAAGGATGTGCAGAAATCTGTTGGCACTTGTACCCACTCCTCGCCAGGTTCTAAGTCCTCAAGTGAACACACCTGTTGAAGAATGTCTTCGGCTTGACCCATCCACGACCGTCTTTTTAACCTGCTGCCCTTCAACTTCATAATTTCACTATCCAGTTGATGTTGTGTGTTTGCGTTAACTCTGAGGTAGACGCGAGCTCTGCAGACTTGTATTCTGTCTTCAATGGTTGGAAAATCAAGAAGGTAGCGCATCGCCCTGCATGCTGTATCTCTTGTACATCCAAGAATAATGCACATAGCTTCATTCTGTATCCTTTCTATCTGCTTATGGCTGAGAGTCAGGATTGCCATCGCATACTCAAAAACATTATGACCAGCCCTTCATATAGAAGACATAGATGGCGCTGCTCACAGTTTGCTGCCGCCATCACCCGCATCGCAGCCAATCCCCGCTAGTCCTTTATATTATTATAAGCAAGGCTTCAATCAAACCGTATCCCCAGGTAATTCATTGCCTGCGTTCTTTCCACCATCTCTGAACACAGATTTACAGTTGGTGTTGGAGTGTTGACAATATGATTATTCAACGAGAACCAAGTCACTGTTGCCTTTGTTGGGTTTACCAGTGCCCCAGCCTCAACACAGCAAGTACTTATGTGATTGAGTTCGGTTTGTAGATCCACAGCAACCTGATCTCTATCCTTACTCTGGCGATATACTAAAACATCGTCGGCGTATGACAATGTCCTACCAGGTCCAGTGATCTGCTCACTGGTGATTCTCACTGTGTAGGCGTTGAACAGTACCGGAGATAATGATGATCCCTGTGGTAGGCCAGGATATATTATTGTTGGTTCCAACGTCCAACTGCCACATCTAAAAACTTCTTTCCTTTGGAAGAGGGCTGCAGCGATCCAGCTAAGGAGGAATGGACTTATTTTGAGTTCAAGAAGCTGAAGCATTAAAAAATCCAAAAGTACTCTGCTGTACGCGTCCTCAAGATCAATCGCTGCAGCAAAGGTTTCAATGCCTGAGTGGAAACCTTCACTAGACATCATGGGCAAAACTGCTGCTTTGGTCCAGGTTTCTCTTTTTGGATGGTACCCACCCAGGGTAGGTGGGAAAACACCTTGCCTCTCTAGCTGGCTTGATATTTTCCTGGCAATTAACTTCTCCAGCAGCTTGCCTACTGTATTCTGCATGGTTATAATTCGATATCCCTGAATTTCTGTGTGGTCTTTGCCAGGCTTCGGCAAGGGAATCAGATAGTTGTGTAACCACTCCTCCTTGATGCTAGCACTCCCTATACTGTTGTTGTACATATCTGTTAGTTCCTCTAGCTCGTCGGTACACCTATTGATGTCGTTGTATCTTATGCCATCTGGCCCTGGAGCGCTGTTTTTTTATCGTCGAAGCACAGCCTTGATTTCTTTCACTGTCACTGTGTCTTCATCCGAAGTGTTCTGGGCCTTGCAACTGTCTGACGTGACCTCCTTGGCAAGATTTCGGCCTCTCATGTCTGTCTGGTTGCTCTGCTCTAGATAGCGTTCAAAGAGGGCTTTGCCCTTGTCCTCGTCAGTCCTCTGCCAGATGAGGTTAGCACCTTGGAAGTCAGAAATGCTCTTATTCTTGACTACCCTGCTCATGCTTTTATGTAGTCGCCAGTCCCCAAAATGGCTGCTGTAAAGACCATTCATGCTTTCGATGTCATTCATTCATATATCATGTGACAATAACAGACGCCATCTTAGGTTCTGCAGAAAAGGTTAGTCTAATATTCTGTGCACAGCGATTGGTTGAAATTATCATGACTTTTTAAATAAATTGAATTATTTGGCAAAAAGTAAGTAATTTTATTTTCTAGAGCTTGCTTATTTAATTTTAATATATTTTTTGGTGGATATTCGGATTCTGCACCCATTTTTACATATATTTAGAGAGTTTTATCGCTTATATCGCTTTATATGTCATTAAAAAAATCTGTCTGCGAGATGTTATTTCGTCTTTGTGAATGGAACTCCAAGATGGCGGCAGCCGGCCGTGGAAACTTTTAGCTCAAAACGTGTAATTTTAACTACTAAAGGTAAAGAGAATACAAGTTTAAAGATTATTAATAATTTATTTGTATACTTGTACTATTTTTTAATCACTTAACATGTCGGAACACATTTTTGAAGTCAGTTTTCATATCCCGTCTGTAACCCGTTTGAGACAATCTCGCACGGACCGGAAGTGGAGATAATGAGACACACTGAAGAGTCCCAAAATTACAGGAATCATGTTAAAGTCTTGGCCCGAAATACAGACACTCATATGTGAATATCTCCACTTAGAACTGACATACAGGCATCATTGAGGTACCATTAGATTTGGTTTTTCAAGGCCTATCTACCTGTGGTGGTCTCATTAGTAAATACTCAACTTTAAAAATCATGATTAGTTAGTTTAGTTAGTTAGTCTTTCCTCTTCAGCCTAAGGCGGCGCAGAGGGCAGAAGTCCTGACTCTCCATGCCTGGCGGTTCGCTGCTACCTGTTGTAGATTTTGGATATTTACTTGGCCCTTGAATGAGCCTTCTCTAATGATGGTTCTACGCAGGGTCTCTCTTGGTCTTCCCCGTTTTCTTTTCCCTACCGGTGACCATATGAGGGCTTGGTAGGGGAGTCTTGTCTTGTCCATTCTGAGTACATGGCCGATGTAGTTCCAACGGCGTCTTCTTATGAAATTGGATACTGTATCTTGCTTAGTCTCTTGTCTTATTTGCGAATTGGTTCTGAAGTCTGTCCAGTGGATGTTTAGAAGTCTTCTAAGACATTTGTTCTCAAAATTGTCTAATTTTTTTATCTAAAGCTACCGTTGATTTCCAACTTTCACATCCATACGTTAACACTGGAATCACACAAGAGTTGAAGATTTTAAGTTTTGTGTGTTTGCTGAGTGTCTTTGACTTCCAGATGTTTGACAGTTTATTGAAGGCACTAGATGCCAGTGCGATTCTAGATGATATTTCTGGTGTTGAGTCTCCTGTAGATGTCATTTTGCTTCCTAGGTATGTGAAGCTGTTGACTTTTTCAAGAACGTAGCTGTTCAATTTGGTGTCATCTGAACTGTTGGTAAGATCAATAGTCTTTGTTTTTGTGGTGTTAATTTGGAGACCAATTTGCCCTGAAACATTTTGGAGGTGGTTTATTTTCTCTTGGGCATCCGGGTGTGTTGAACTCAAAAGCACGATGTCGTCGGCAAAGTCCAGGTCTTCTAGAATTTTGTCAACCCAATGGATACCCATATTTGTGTTGTTTGTGCATTTTCGCATGACCCAATCGATAGCTATTCCAAAAAGCATCGGTGATTAGAAACAACCCTGTTTCACTCCTGTTTCGACTGAGAACCAGTCAGAGTTGCCTGTTTCTGTTCTTATGCAGCAACGTGTTTCTTTGTAGAAAGATTTTATGACGTTGGTATATTTGGTAGGAAAACCATAGATGTTAAGTAGATTCCAAAGTGAAGGACGGTGGATACCGTCGAAGGCTTTTTGAAAGTCGACAAAGTTGGTGATTAATTTCGATTGGAATTCTACGGAGTCTTCAATGATTATTCTGAGGGTGAAAATGTGGTCTATGCATGACCGTTTTGGTCTGAAGCCTGCTTGTTCTTCTCTGAGCCTTTTTCAATCTCTCAAGTAACATGCTACAAAAAAGTTTTCCTGGTACTGATAATAGAGTGATACCACGCCAATTATTGCAATCAGACATATCGCCCTTTTTAGGCAGTTTGAAAATTACAGTGTACACCATCTTTCCACTGTTGTGGTGGGGATTCGCTTTGCCAGATTTAATTAATCAGCTGTAACAAACGTTGTAAGGTGTTCTCATCTGCTGCTTTGAGCATTTCTCCTGAGATTTCATCTTCACCAACAGCTTTGTTGTTCTTCAATTTTTTTATGGCTGCTTTAATCTCTTCCATGGTGAATGACTCGCAGGAGGCATCTAGTGGGGGGCATAGTAATTTCTCCATCCAGGTTCGGAACAGTGTCAGGCTGCGGTCTATTTCATCATGATTGAACCCGCTAAATTACAAATTCCTTAGCTTCATCTTCATGAGTGAGTTACCCTACCTATACAAGTAATCAAGTATACATTACATAAAATGATAATCATTTTAGCAATAGAAGTAACCAATCCTTCACTGAAATATTGACCACGTGGCTATATGTAGCAGTTTAAGTTTTTGCTGGTTAAGTGGTTAGTAGGGCCACTTAACTTGATACTCATCATTGTGAATCTGACTGCTGTCATTAGTGATAGTCTGATAGTGAGTGACAATTCAATTCTTTTGAACTGATGATCATAACGCGATTCTCGTAAGAAAGAACAGTTCCAGAAAACTGGGATTCGGAAGACTGCAGACATACGTCTTAGAACAGTTTAAAAACACAACTAGCAGAAATGAGTCGAGTTATCTCTCTTATTCTTAACCAAGCCTGAAAAAAACACAACTCGTGAGGAAAATGTCAGGTGTCTCCTTCACACAACAGCCTCGCCTCGCACTGGCAAGGCTGAAGACAAATATTATAATATATATTATAGAAATCTCAACTTACTTGTGTTCTTCACAAGGCAATTAAAATGTGCTGCGTTTGCACTAACTTATTCTCAGGGACGCACCTTGTTAGCTGGCAGACTTGGCACTGGCAGTAGGTTACCAAGTATTGCAGAAGAACTGCCTTACTTATGTCTTATCTGGTGTGTGTGTAGTGGGTTGCTGGACCTCCGGCCTCGAACTCTCTCCACACGTTACGGCGCCGTACACAGACACGGCTGCAGGAAATGTCAGCATCGTACTAATAATACGACAATAAATATTATAAAGGTGTGGTTATTCATTTCTGTTCAGAAAGTACTGGCAAACTACTGAGCGTAAACTTGCCTATAAAATCAACCTTGGGTTGAGATTGATCGCAATGTCCTGCAAATGATACTAACATTTATTTTAGTTATTGATGATCATTCATTTATTAATCTTATAATAGTCGCGCGATAACTGCCAGATGATTCTGATATCATAACTGATAGGCTACTGCATATATTATATTGATTTGTTCTCCAGTTGAGATGAGCTGAGTTCAGTCATGAACCGACATCACAGCACTCGGGATATTCCCATACGAGCCCCGTCCTCATCTTCAACAACCAGCGTAGGATCCCAATACTAACTGTATCTGTTGTGTCCGTCTGGCCTTTCCTCTGTGTACTGATTGATAGTCGGCAAGATCCTCTTGTCACTCCCTGTCGTTCCACAGGCTATGATGATTTATTTGTTTCTTTCACGCTAAACACATTTTTTTGGGGGGGAAGGGGGGGGGCGCTCGCTTGCTTTAAACTCAAGCGCAGTCCATATACACTACTTCTTGTAGTGCCTGATTGAATTTTGCGTGTGGATTCGCTTTCCCTATTAACAGCGTCCCTCGCCATCAAGCGAACCCTCTCTGACTTCAGAGGTACTTGTAAATTACGTCCTCATGTCAAGGACGAGAGGTCAAAATTTTAGTCAAACTACCCGGTGTATAGGTTGAACCCCTTACCACGGCATCAACACACCGGACGTTTAACAACACGCGTTCTTATCCATTCTGTCATGCTAACCTCCCGCTAAACACACATCATGTTCTCAGAGGGCATTAACCACATCTGACCAATGTTGCACAAATACTCTACAGAACGGCGCAGACCCTGACAATCTACCCATCTGTTCGTTTCCCACCACACCAGCATGTTCGTGGGGGGGGGGGGGGGGAAGGGGTTAAGTAGATGCTCTCTGGTCTCTATCTGTGATTGTTTAATTGAAGCATGCATCTCTGCACAGAGCAAGTCTGTAATCACCCTGCTCAACATGTTCTGTGAGTCCCTTACATTAACATGTCTGTACTCCAGCCAGCGGAACACCGCTCTACCTTCATTCTCAGATTAGATGTCGTGATTTCATATGCAAGGCTCTCCTACACCAAACGCCGCCCATTAACCTTCGCTATGAACTCCCAGGGACTTTTTTTTTTAAACCTCCGTATTCCAGGTCCAATGTTATTATGACCCTGCACAGGTTTGACTTTTCTTCTGGCATTCTGACCCACTCCTCCTCTCTATCAATGTTTTCAAGCATGGACACTTCTCTGATTGTATCATCTGTCTGACAAGTCTGACCCATCTATGATTTTCCTCGTAACAACTCCTTCCACATGATCATTAAAAGACAGGCTTCTGCCGAATGTGATTTCCAGGTATCTCACGCTATTAACACTGTTGCCATTTATTATAAGACGTGGGACGTCAGTCCAGACAGCATAAATGAGACGCTTTATCTAGGTTAATGACACTACCAGTCTTTGTACACAAGTCGATCACTTTGTTTACTATAGACGCTTTATCTAGGTTAATGACACTACCAGTCTTTGTACACAAGTCGATCACTATGTTTCCTATCACCTGCAACTTTTAGCTATTTGCGTCATGTACACAATAACATTATCTGCAAATGTCAGTAACCTCTCAATTCCTCGTACTTCAATTATTGCAATGGTAAAAACTCCGCCACGGTGAAAGCACGACAGGAATCTTCTGGTCGTCAGAAAGTTACCCCTTCTCGAAATGTTTCGGCTCTTTATCTTCTTGACAATCTCTGGGGGTCATGACTCCGGGTGTTTTTCTCCTGCCATACGTTCGAAACATATTTCGATACGTGTTTCGGTTCTTTGGATTGTCCTTGGGTTGTATTGCATTGTTTTCGTGTTTGTCTCATACCTGCGAAAAATGCCTACCCCCAAGTCACCTCTCCCTCGAGGAAGAGAGCCTCGTGCCCTAACTCAAACCCTAGCACCTGTGGCAGTGGCAAGCAAGCTGCTTCCCTGTCCATAGCCTCTGTCGCTTCTGCGCCGGCGCTTCGCTATGCGCACTCTGAGAAACCGGCGCTTCCTCTGGATTACTTAGCTGTGAAATGGATTCCTTGACCCCTCCTGGTCTTTGCTGCGGAGTCCGGTCCTCGAAATACAACTTCTACCACCGAATGGAACTTCGGTCGACATTTGCCTTGCTTTGGCAGCTGCTACCGCGTGGCGTTTAGCCCACACCGTATGTGGTCTGGCATTGTCTCGCGTTTCGAGGCACGTTAGACTTATTGTTGTGATGTCGCCCACATCTCAGCTGGTCAAGATAGAACGGTCAAAGACATCACGGTCAACCCTCAAGGGAAGGCAGGGACAGACCATGGGCATTCCCTCGCTATCCAAGGAGGCTTCCATAATTTCAGAGCCGGCATATATTGCTCTGAGACTGGGCTCACCCGAGGAGTTGCCACGTCCTGCTCATGGCTGCTTTAGTTCCCCACTTCCATGTGTTGGGCATTTCGCTTGCTACTGGTCGCTCAAGCACACACCAGGAAAGGTCAGTCTGCGGGCGAAATCCACTAGGTAAGCTTTTGCTTTTGACTTCGGACCACGCAATGGATTCGCTAGCGTGCGTTCCATTTCGTGTTACTGAGACGTTTTTTCCACCTTTGTCTACATTCTGTGTGAGCTAGATACAGACAGTTCTCGTAACTATTTCATTCGACTGGGGCACTTCTTCTACCTTTTAGTACTCGCTCACGAGGTAGGCTACATGTGCTGCCGGCTCAGCACCTTACCTCCGTGCAGTAGTGAGCGAGAAACGGCCAGGCCCTCTCATCCGGGGATCCCTCATATCCACCAGCTGAGAGCCTTCGGACAAGTATCAGAACTGGGTATGTAGCGTGCTCATTATCTCACCTCCATTTTTCGGTAGGTGGGTATCGGTCCGGCTCTCACATCCGAGGGTTTATGGCTTACAGGCGTTCAGCCTCAACCCTCGACAGACAGCCTTAGAGTATGTGTCCGGACCAAGAACTTCTGCCTTCATGCGCCTGATTTAAACTTTTGATTGCTATCCTCAGTCTACCTGCAGAGCAGCAGGTTGTGTCTCTCTTAGTCTGGTCCCTATCCCAAGAGCTGTCCAGTATGTAGTTAATATCCATCGGCATAGCGCTTGGGGTCAGTGGGACACTCAAGCTCCCCCACCACGGCAAGGTGGAGACACATCGTGGGAGATTTTACATATCTAGGATCAGATGTAAATAGCAAATTATCCCTAGATCAGGAAATCAACATCAGGACTGGTAAGGCAGCAACAACAATGAACAGGTTAAGAAAAAGAATCTGGAAGAACAGGAACCTTACTGCCAAAACAAAAGTCCTTATCTATCAAACCTGCGTCCATAGTACTCTTATTTATGGCAGTGAAGCCTGGACAACTTACTCACACCAAGAGAAACGTTTAAACAACTTTCATATGCGATGTCTGTGAAGAATACTTGGTATTAAGTGGCAAGACAAAAATCACAATTACTAAAAAGTAGAAAATTATTGCAGATAAGTCACACACCAAGCGTGTGAGGTGTAAGATGGTGAAAATGAAAATGACCATGTGTTCACATGCATCCACCGTGGACGAATATTTACAGCGCGAATTGGCCTTATCAGTCATATTCGCCGGTGCCATGGGTTGTAGTTATTAAGCCTTTTTGACGCACAATGTAACACACTATCATCTGTCAAGACGGCAAGGCGCCAATGTAAATAAAGTGGACAACACGGTACTGTTTGACAAGCTGCGACTCAAGATTTATGCAGCCTATTTCAGACTGCCGCGATCTTCATTGTATAAGGCTCGTTCATTTGAAACCCGTTCCAATGGCTTTATTACAAAAGCATGAAAGAAACATTAACAGGTGTGGTAGAATTAAACAAAGCATTCATTTTGAATGAATTGTGCACCATGAGTTGGTCAGAAGAAGTCGCCGTAGGCATTCAGGCAAGCATCCCATTGCTTAGGTAGGCGGCGAATGCAGTCTGCAAAAAAAAAAGGATTGTGGTTGCTCACTGAATCAAGTGTTTATCGCGGTCATTACGTCTGCATCTATGTGAAATCGTTGCCCCTTGAGAGCTTTTTATTTTAGAAGTCCGAACAAATGAAAATCACATGGTGAAAAATCAGGACTATAGGCTGGATATTGCAGAATTTCCCACTTCTTCCAAGCTAATGCTTTCTGCACAATCTTTGCAACATGCTGATGAGCATTATCGTGCAACAAAATCACACCGCGAGAAAGCATGCCAGGTCGTTTATTCTTGATGGCTTTTTGCAGCTTGTCTAGTGTTTGCAAGTAGTGGGTAGAGTTAAAGTCGGCCGACAATAGCCCTTCTTGGTCAAAAAATGCGCTCAGCATAAACTTACAAGCGGAAACCTGTAACTTGATGCCATTTTTTCTCATAGACAACTTATAGAAAAATCAATCGAATTCAATGAAACACTCTACTTAGCCTTTGTCGACCAGGAAACGGCACGTGACAGAGTAGATAAAAACAAGCTGTGGGAAATCCTTAAACAATATGGAGTGAGTACACATCTAATGAACCTATGTAGAAGCTTATACAACAACAGTGAATGCATAGTGAGAGCATCTGGAGGACACTCGGAACCCTTCACTATAAGATGCGGAGTACGACAAAATTGTGTCCTGTCCCCTCTCTTATTTATAACATACTAGCAGACCCGGCCCGGCTTCGCCCAGTCCCTGGTGGGGAGCATCTCATTTAATTAATATAAGTAGTCATATAAGCTCCCGTTCCCGTTCCTGACTGTCTGTCTATCTGTCTGTCTGACCCTGCCCGGCATCGCCTGGCTCCTGGTGTGGAGCATCTCATTTAATTCATATAAGTAGTCATATAAGCTCCCGTTCCCGTTACCGACTATCTGTCTGTCTGACCCCCTCACACGACCGAAGAAAACTTTTTGTCTCTTTCTTATTGTTGTATATAATGTTCTAGGAGGAATTAACTTGGGTAAATGGAGCGGCGGCAGCAGCAGCAGAAGAAGAAGAAAAAGGAGGAGTAGGAGGAAGTAGGAGGAAGAGGGTGGAGGAGGGAGGAGGAGGAGGAGATAGGCAGAGAGAGTAGGAGGAGGGAGGAGGAGGAGTAGGGAGGAATAGGAGGGAGGAGGAGGGATTAGGAGGAAGAGGGGGGAAAGAGGAGAAGGAGGAGGAGGAAGGAGGAAGGAGGAGGAGGGAGGAGGAGGAGTAGAGAGGAGGAGGAAGAAGGAGGAAGAGGGAGGAGGAGGAGGGAGGAGGAAGAGGGAGGAGGAAGAAGGAGAAGGAGGGAGGAGGAGGAGGAGGGAGAAGGAGAACGCAAGAGGAGGAGGGAGGAGGAGGAGGAGGAGAGAGAAGGAGGGAGGAGGTGGAGGGAGAAGGAGGAGGAAGGAAGAGGTAGAAGGAGGAGGGAGGAGGTAGGAGGGGGAGAAGGAGGAGGAAGAATGATGAGGAGGGAGGAGGAGGAAGAGGGAGGAGGGATGTGGAGGAAGGAGGAGGGAGGAGGTAGAGGGAGGAGGAGGGAGGAAAAGGGAGGAGAGAGGAGGAGGAGGTAGGAGGAAGAGAGGTGGAGAGAGGAGGAGGAGGGAGGAGGAGGAGTAGGGAGGAATAGGAGGGAGGAGGAGGAGGGATTAGGAGGAGGAGGGGGAAGAGGAGAAGGAGGAGGAGGGATGAGAAGGAAGAGGGAGGAGGAGGGAGGAGGAGGAGAGAGGAGGAGAGAGGAGGAGGTATTAGGAGGAGGGAAAAGGAGGATGGAGGAGGGAGAGGGGGAGGAAGAGGGAGGAGGAAGAGGGAGGAGGAGGAGGGAGGAGGAGAACGCAGGAGGAGAACGCAGGAGGAGGAGGGAGAGGGAGGGAGGAGGAGGGAGGAGGAGGAGAGAGGAGGAGGAGGGAGGAGGGAGGAAGAGGTAGAAGGAGGAGGAGGGGGAGGAGGAGGAGGAATGATGAGGAGGGAGGAGGAGGAAGAGGGAGGTGGAGGGAGGAGATAGAGGGAGGGGGAGGAAAAGGGAGGAGAGAGGAGGAGGGAGGAGGTAGGAGGAGGAGGAAAAGGAAGGAGGAGGAGGAAGAGGGAGGAGGAGGAGGAAGAGGGAGGAGGAGGATGGAGGAGGAAGAGGGGGAGGGTAAGAGGAAGAGGGTAGGAGGAGGAGGGGAGAGGAGGAGGAGGGATGTGGAGGAGTGAGGAGGGATTAGGTAGAGGGAGGAGAAGGAGGGAGGAAAATGGATGAGGGAGGAGGAGAGAGGAGGAGGGAGGAGGAGGAAGGAGGAGGAAGGGGGAGGAGGAGGAGGAAGAGGGAGGAAGAGGATGGAGGAGGAAGAGGGAGGAGGGGGAGGGGAAAAGGAAGACGGTAGGAATTGGAGGAGGGGAGAGGAGGAGGGAGAAGGAGGGGGTAGGAGAAGGGAGGAGGAGGGGAAGGAGGGAGGAGGAGGAGGGAGGAGGCGGAGAGAGAAGGAGGAGGAGGGAAAGGGAGGAGGAGAGAGAATGAGGAGGGGAGGAAGGAAAGGGAGGTGGAGGAGGAGGAGGGAGGAGAAGGGTAGAGGGAGGAGGAGGAGGTAGAGGGAGGAGGAGGAGGAAGGAAAGGGAGGAGGAAGAGGAGAAGGGAGGAGGAGGGTGGAGGGAGGAGGAGGTAGTGGGAGGAGGAGGAGGGAGTAGGATGGAGGAGGAAGAGGGAGAAGGAGGGAGGAGGAGGATGGAGGAGGATTAGGGAGAAGGAGGCAGGAGGAGGAGGAGAGGGAGGAGGAGGGAGGAGGGAGGAGGCGGAGGGAGAAGGAGGAAGGAGTAGGAGGGAGGAGGATGGAGGAGGAAGGGAGAGGAAGAGGGAGAAGGAGGAGGGAGAGGGAGGAGGAGAAGGGGGAGGAGGTAGAGGGAGGAGGAGAAGAGAGGAGGAGGGAGTTCGCCATTCCGAATTCATACTCGTCTAGGTTCTGTGATTTCGGTCCTTCCATTGATTGTTCTTCCCTTCTACACGACTGTAGATAACTTCCTTACACATAAAAAGATATTGTTATTGATATTGCCGTGGCATGGAGGCATATATATCAGCAGCAGAGTTGATCCAGAAAACCAAAGACTGAGATCTATGGAGAACCATGAACGCCTACGCCAGCCGGCACGGCACTTGATGATGATGATGATTGTCGTGTGACGGTTCTGTGTAGTCACGTCATTTTCTTCGCTTGTCCTAGCGTTTTGGTTCGGGGATTCTTTCATCATCATCATCATATATTTACGTACGTATTTAGGGAGGGGGAGGAGGGAGGAGGAGGAAGAAGAAACACAAATATAACAGTTGGCAGCGCTGGAATGAGAGGAAGGCGTGTAGAAAATTTCATCTCAATCGGATGGGCCGTTCGCGAACGCATAAAGGACATACATATCCACACACATTGCCTTTTATATATAAGATATAGACAACATATGTAAAGAAACCAGCCAAGCAGAGACCGCAAGAACATCGCATGGCGAGAACACAGAAGAAGAACCATCTGCAAATCTAACAATTAGAGAACTCCTGTTTGCGGACGACCAAGCACTAATAGCAAAATCAGAAGCTGAATTACAAGACCACAGGAATAACGAAATGTGTAGGGAACATAACATGAAAATTAGCACAAGTAAAACAAAGGTACTGACTATAACTAAAGAAGAAAAAGCAACAACGATTTACCTAAACGAACATCCCTTGAAACAAGTAAAGTATTTCAGGTACCTAGGAAGTATACTATCATCAAATGGCAAATCAGAAGACGAGATCGAAAATAGATGCAATAAGGCAAACCACTCTTTGGACAAATGGCACCAATACCAAAGAACAAACATGTATCAATAACTACTAAGAAAGCACTTTACAACACAATCTTCCTACCAACTCTATGTTACCAATGTCAAACCTGGACAATGACAGAAAAAGAGAAAAGACAAATCACAACAACAGAAATAAGATTCCTGAGAAGAATACTCAATGTATCAAGAAGAGATAAGATCATAAATGAAGAAATCAGGAATAAAGTGGGGGTTACCGCTGCACTAGATTTTTATTAGAAAGCAGCAAGTCAAATGGTTTGGCCATGCAAGTAGGTTACCAACTAATAGTATACCACAACAAGCAATGATGTACAGACCAGAGGGAAACAGAGGAAGAGGCCGACCACGTAAACGATGGACGCAGGGAATAACAGAGTCGATGGGAATATCGATACATGAAGCCCATAAGCGGGCACTATAACAGATCCCGGAGAGTCTGAATATAACATAATGCAACTGCATATATATCAAGTCAAAGCTCCAGCCAAAATGTAAACGTGTCGGTTTATTGTCCAAGGTATAACAGAATGTACAGCAAATTGAAAACACCTCTTGTTAGTTTGCAGGCCGAGTTGGAACTCAACTATGTTTATCTTCGACGTCACGCGTGAGCTTCCCTAACAACTAGTCCAATCGTGCTCACGTGTGCATCATTCACTACCTATTCATTTCCCAAACCCTTTTCTATTGCACACCCTCTATCTCCTAAACTACTAACAGAGATGGTGCTCTGTTATATTCCTCCCTTTCTTTAAGAAGACTTTTCTTGAAAAGTCTTAATCCCTAACCTACTTAGTCTAATTATGCTTTCCCTCACTAAAACCTTAACCCCAATATTATTTCTCCAACCACCCTTCTTAAACTAACTCCCTCTTAACCAATAAACTTTATTTCTACTCTTTCGAGTCCTATTCTCCAATTGTCTCTTATAGGTAACCGCTAGGTTCTGTTATGATACTTCTTCTTCGTTTCATATATGAGCCTACAAGGTTTCATTTAAAAAAACAGTTCATAAGGAATTCCACATATTTAACATATCCTATCACAAAAGCTCATTTCTGCCTGACAAAATCTCAGTTTTATACAACACATCACAACATATATGTGTACCTTTTCGAAATACTTCTTCTTCTCTTCATAAGTGATCCGCTTAAACCTTTTCATCACGAGCATATATACCAATATCTGATCTCAAGTATAAAACGCCGTACTCTTCTGATACTACCTCAAACTCTCTATCGTCATCACTAACAGTATTACCTCAACATTACTAATTCTCCACTTTCACGCAACCTGAAATCACTCGCACACGATAGTAAGACAAAGAATCGGTGCGCACCGGAAAGTCAAAGAACTAGAACTCTTCCTTACAAAAACCACACTCACACTTACACCCCTATGTCACCCTTAGACTTTATGTAATAAAGTCTAAAACAATTACATATCTTCCACAATTCAATTATACCATTTATTATGGCAATTTCATACCATATCTCCGAATCTCACCTAATTATTTAATCTCTGACTAATACAGATATCCCCAGCATCAAACACCAAAAATATTATCCACCCCTAAATGTCTATATATTACAGACACTACTGATATTATGACTCTGAACCTTACCTCAACCATAGCAACCTCGCATTGTAATGTCAACCACAAAACACATCCCGAGGACACAAATCAAAAGGTCCATTATGGGCCTACCACTCAAAACCTCCAACATTATAAACATCACCTACTAAAATATATCCAAATCTCTCCTATACCTCACTCAGGAATACTCCATATCAGGTTCCCTATTAATCTCGCCGAAAAACTTCAGTAACCCACTAATGTCCATTTATTATGGGCATTTCACCAAAAACTTTCACTTGTCAATTTATGCCGTTATCAACAGCAACAAAATACCGTCACTGAACTCATGTCTGTGACCTTCTAACCCATCACTGCTTGCAATCAACGTTATTCTTTCTCAGTCCATATATCACGGACCCCCAAAACCTCATGGCATTTTATCTATGTTCGCTGTGACCACAGCACTCCACACTGACAATGTTCATTTCTCACTAACACACTTACCCCCCTTTACTATTGTACTGATATCTACAGTATATAATTATTCTTCGGAGTAAAACATGGCATTCAATTCATGTTTTACTATTTGTCTTCACGCTGTCTGGCGCAGCACTTATTATAAGCGTTACCCACTTCTACTTCTTCTACAAACCAGCAATCTTGTGTCGCTTATTAAATTTCCATTACATCATGGCACTAAATCCATGTTCACTTCCGACCCCATGGAGACCATGTTTTAAAATTGCCCCACATCTTCTGAATGTAACCCTGCATCCAAACTCCCAAGGACCCTATACTAGTTTCTCTTTAATAGACTGTTTACTTTTCTAACTCCCCACAACTGAACGTCAAACGAAAACTAATTTAAACTTAGTCAGGGCAACTCAATAAGTAACATCATTATAACTTTTGTAAATGAAAATTAACAAACAAAGTAATATGCTAATATTTAACCACAGTAAACTAATTAAACTCACAAATCGTGAATAACTGGAGTCAAGACAAATCAAAATAGAACAACAATATCACCCCCCTTTGTTTTTACAATGCTGTCATATATGCCCACATTTTTCAAAATAAAACAAGCATCAATAGAAAATGTCTAGTGTTATCTAACACTACTGGTCTCTTTTACGGACCAGTAGTTTGTACGCAAAAGACTGAAAACACAACAATCCTAATCTAAAATCAAATGGTAATAATCATTTTACAGGACCAAATCAATCAAAAATAATATAACATACCATACATATTCAATTACAACCAACTGCTTATAGTACCCAAACTACATTGGTCTCTTATACGAACCAATGAAATACATATCTATTCACACAAGTCATGCCTATTCCGCTACTCTTACAACAGTAAAAAAAAAAAAACAACTCAATGCTAGGCCAATTATTAACCTGCATTAATCCCCAAAAAAATATATATCTATATATATATCTATATCTGTTACCTACAGACTATTTTCTCATCATAACTCAGAACAATATTTGTTCCCCTCAACCAAAAGTCATTAATCAACAAATGACCGTACTTTTCCTGGAAGTCAAACGTTGATTATCTCCCTTCACAACATTCCATCTTTTACAAAACTAACTCATAACACCTCACAATATTTGAAATATAAACCCAAACAACCGCTGTAAACTACAGCTCAAATCACTTCATCTACTACTAGTGTGGCGGCTATCCCAATGTACTACCAGTCATCTATCTACTAAGAGAAATTGTGACTCGGCACACCAGTTGTTTCCCTTGGATTTGATTTGTACCAAGAATTATTAACTTCTTAAACATTACCGTTTACTATGGTATCTCCACAATGCTACAAGCACCAACGAATGTCTATTTATTATAGACTTCACCAACACATCTAGCTACTAGATTTGTCAATAACTAATTCTACTTTTAAGTCTCTCGTCTACCCGACGCAACTAACATTTCATTCTCCTGCATCAGTACTTTCCAACATCTCACCACAACAACTCTAAACTATCCTCAACTTTCTCCCCACTTCGTTCTCACACCGCGATGGTAGTCAAGCCAGTCACACTTATCGGAACACGTTCTATAGTGCTCTATTTATAATACTCCGACGTTCATTTGGCTAATCACATTCTCTCCTTCTCTTGCTTACATCACTCATCTTTCACTACTACTCAAGGTTACTCCTATTTATCGGGACTCTTTCAGAAACAGTAAACAACACCGCACATGACTAACGACAAACCTCACTCCGATTGGGCAAATCATCTTCTCTCATTTCTCAGTATCAGGCATTCTTGCTTCGACATGTCTCTGCCAACAATACTAAATCTGTTTTATGAAACGTCATTCAAAATGTTAACTCTCTTTCTGTCAGCCTGTCATAAAATTTTCATTAATTCTGTCCAACACCACACATTCCAAACAAAAGACATCACACCTTTCCAATCACCTTCTTTATGCTTTCCAACTTTCGCATACTCACTTACTCTGTCCTCCACGAAATCACCGGTATACTTTATCAGCGTCACCACTCAGCATATTCGCACGGCACTCGTATTTTATGCTTGCTCAGACAGTGACACACTCTCCCTACACATCGTTTCAAGCACCTCATACATGCATGCGCTACATAATCACCTGACATCGTTCTATCCATGTAGTCCACGCCAAACTTTCCTCTTCAGCGCTACGAACACATGTTTGTCTACACTTTTACACACGCCAGGACAACGCATAACTAGACGAATCACTCTAATAGTCAACAGGACTTCCACAATTCAACTGCTTTCTTATCTTTTCTCAATCATTCACTCCCTTTCAAAAACTCAAATTACACATTATCTCTACCAAATATCTCTTTTATATACTAAGCGTAACTATCAACGATCTCTCACAACAAACCTCATTCCGATGAGTCACTAACCTCGTAATCATCATTCTATACTTTTTCACACAACAACTTTCTCAGATTTAATCAGCCTTTCTTTCTCTGCTTACCTCACGTAATTACTACATCCCCTTCATTAAGAACTCACATTCTTCAAGCATCAACTTTCACAGTCTTCTACTCTTAATACTCTCTCATGCTCAGCTGACTAACACATGTCTGCCTAAACGTCTACGCACGCAAAGACCACGCATGACCAAACAATTCACTTCAACACTCAACGTCCTATCTCCTCGGAACTACGATCAACCACGCTCAACGCGCCATAAAGCACACCATCAACTTCTCTTTTTAACCCGCATATATCATGCTTACTCGGACAACGCATAACAAATCATTCACTTCTTCTCCTACACTATTTACGCGTCAGATTCTTTCAAGGTATTCCGTCAGGTCACTCATCGGTCAACTATCAAACCTAGCCCTTAGCTCTAATTTAGATTATTATTAGAGATCAGATTTCCTAATTCGTCTTCTTCAATATCTGTAAGCGTATATAAATCAGGTCTGGAAAGCATATATCCTCTGAATTTCCTCATTTCATCTTCCGTATATTCCGGGTTAAAAGAAATTCCTGACACTCCTTTTTTACGTTTCTTCTTCTTAATAGTCAACTCGTCCTCTGAATCATCAGTATCTATAGTTGTCCCAGCAGCGCGGTATTTACTATAATATGCGGTAGAGGTGGAAATATCCTCTCTATAACTTGAATCCCCACACCTAACATTCTTATTTATGCCTCCATCTTTCCTGCACCATTTAGGGATAAATTCAATGTCTCTACCTGAGGAACTTGACACACCCGTCGTCGTACCTCTATTAACTATCAGACTATTTGTATTCCTTTCCCTAATACTTTTCCTCACCTGTCTTTTGACGTCGTTGGTTTTCGTCTGTCTATCTTCCTTTATTTCAATTGTGTCTCCTTTTTCATGAGGAGTTTTTATAATTTCCACTAACTCAGTTTGACTTGCTTTTGTTATCTTGTTGGCTGGTTGTTTCTGGGTTTTCTTTTCTACTGTATCAACCTGTGTCTGTGTGTTCCGTTCTACTACTTCAATCACCTGCGTCTGAGTCTCTTGGTCTATTTTCTTTACTAATACCGTCGTCTTCGTTTCCTGTCTAACAGTCACATTCGCAACCACCTTAGGAGCAGTTGAATTTCTACTTATGTGTTCTACTCTGTTCCTTGACCCTGACTTCAGATACTGTCTCCGTCTTTGTTCAAACCAATCGTCCCGTCTTTTTCTAGCAGTCACACTATTGGAAGGCCAATTCCATTGTTTACTGGAAAGGTCTCTCTCAGGCCTATCTCTGTATCTTCGTCTATTATAACTGCTTCTGGACTTAGTCCTATTTGGTTCAACATAACTGTCCCTATTTACCACGTTATGTTGTCTTCTGTTTTCATTAGATACTGTCTGTCTCCTATTATTCTTTACTATTCCATTGCACTCTACCTTAAATCTATAAGCCTCTTGTCTAGTCGTTCTTCCCAGTAACGTTTCCACAAAATTCTCTACTTCACTAACTGCCACTTTTAACTCTCCCAACCATGCACTGACACGTTTTAATTCTGTATGTAGGTAGTTCATACTGATTTCTCTGTAATTTATCTCAAGCCAAAACAATATGTCTACTTCTTCTTCTATATATTTCTTGGTACCTGTAACAAAACCTCGTCTTGAGCTCTGCTGAAATAATTTTGCTATATTATATATATAACTTAAGTTAATAGATCATCAATTAAGTATACCACAGTATATAAATTAAACAAGGGATGTAAGCAACTGTTTTTCTTCTTATAAAGATTGAGTGTTGAAATTAATTAATCAATTTTATCTAACACAGAATGTTATGTCACATCAGTTAAATACCGTTAAAAGGCTGAACTATATCCTCCACGGGTCCAACAGGAAAGTAAGTCCAAACACGCCGATTGAGGATTATGCTTGACCACTGTAGGCTTCGCAGAAAAAAAACGAGCGTGTCGTGTTCCTCTACTCCATCACAGCGAAAGGAAAACCTCTGGACTCTCCATTTCACCCATTGGCGGGCACCCTCAGATTTGTGGCTTCTTTTCACCCGAAAAAGGGCACGTCTGGACTTTCACCCGAAAAAGGGCACGTCTGGATTGAAACGTCTCTAGCTTAATGAAGCGATTTAAATAGGGTCTCTTCTTCAGCAGGACGGCAACCCAGTATGCCCACCCGCTTCCGAAGATTCCACATTAACGATATCGCTTTGCTTGAGTGACATTTTAATGAGCCAGAGTTCAAGATAGTTGCATCTATGACCAACCTCGAATGGAGTTGATTTTCGTAAGTAGCAGAGTTTCCTCAATCGGAGACAACGATCGAAAACAAATGAGCAAATGGCTTGGCTCAGTATAAACGTTGACCACCAACCTTTTGTGATTAAGGATGAACTCTTCACAGCTCCTGACTTCACTTCAGGCAACCAAGGTCAAATTCAATGACATGATGACGGTAACGGCTCCAGTAAGACGACATTTCAAGGTAGCATATTGACGTTTAAAAACAACGGCCAGGTCAGCTCAGGACTGGACAATGATGATGGCAGCTCTGTTCCACAACTCAGAATATTATGTTTTGTGTGACGGTTTTAACAAACATCAGCCCCATCAGAAAGATTTGCAGATACGATATTGTTTGCTTCTCAAAAGATTTGCAGATACGATATTGTTTGCTTCTCAATAATGCATGACTTCAACATAATTGTCCGTGGCCTCTGACAATTTCTGCCTTCTAGAAATCCATTGTTTTGTTTTGTGATGATGACCTCTGTGATCGCTTGTGGCCGCGACAGCTCAAATCAGTATCCTGGTATACTGGCAGCATTTCAGACTATAACAGATCCCGGAGAGTCTGAATATAACATAATGCAACTGCATATATATCAAGTCAAAGCTCCGGCCAAAGTGTAAACGTGTCGGTTTATTGGTCCAAGGTATAAAAGTATGTACAGCAAATTGAAAACACCCCTAGTTAGTTTGCAGGCCGAGTTGGAACTCAACTATGTTTATCTTCGACGTCACGCGTGAGCTTCCCTAACAACTAGTCCAATCGTGCTCACGCGTGCATCATTCACTACCTATTCATTTCCCAAACCCTTTTCTATTGCACACCCTCTATCTACTAAACTACTAACAGAGATGGTGCTCTGTTATAGCACTCTCCCGCTGTTTATACTTCATCTCGACACCGCAAAGTACAAGAGGAACATGATGAGATGAGATGCGATGATGGGTGATTCAGCATGCTTCCATTGCATGCTCTCTCTTTTGCTGCTCGGCTCAAACTAGTGACACCATGATTCATCGCCTGCCACTATGCGGAAGAGAAATGCATGGCCCTCCACTCTGTAACACAGAAAGTGGTTCAAACACTATCTCATGCGTTCCTCGTTTTGGTGGTCGGTCAACATCCGTAGTACCCACTGTGAACACACCTTGCAATATTGCAGTTTCTTACGAACGACCTTTCGAATTGTACCAATTGACACATCAAATTCTTTCGCTAGCGAACGTATGCTTCGACAACAGTTCGTCAGTACTGCTGCATCAATTTTGGCGATGTTTTTTTCCCGTTGCAACAATTGAATATGCGCTTGACCCGGCCGTCGAAGATCTGACGTGAACTGACGTCCTTTCCGAAACATTCGTGCCCAGTCTGTCATTGTTATCTTCGACACATTTGTTACCGTACGCTGCCTGCATTCTTCGATGGATGTCAACTGGTCGACATCCTTCAAATGAAAGAAATTGAATCACCGCTCTTTGAACGGATTTTGGATCAACCCAGCCATTTTCTCAACGGTCAGAAACAGAACCTATGCATCATGGGACGATGAGCACGTGCTCTTTTATTCATTGGTCAATACTTATCACATGACTATGACATGATCATGTTTAACGTACGCATTACGCGCGGTGCGGTATGAACGGATTTCAAATGAACGCTCCTAATATATGTAATGTGAGAGACTCTGGGCAATAAGTGGAGATCTCAAGCTTTTTTCTTTTTGTTCATTCGCTCGCTTTAAACTCAAGCGTAGTCCTTACACACTATTTATAGTAGTAGTGGACTGAATTTTGCGTGTGGGTTAGCTTTCCTTTTTACCGGTGTCCCTCGCCTTCACGCGAACCCACTCCGACTTCAGCGGTGAGATCTCAAACGAACCGCCCTGTTCGTGACCCATGCCGGATTAGATGAATATCAAACGTTAATCGCAAAAGAAGTGTATATTTTGGTGTGTATCATAAACAGTCCGCGCAAATGCGGAACTTCATAAGTTTTATAGAAAGAGTAACTTATGTATTGTATTGTAGTTAGCTAATGTTACTTGTGAGTAATCATGTTTTGAACATGAGACATAAGGCTGTGGGACTCCTCTACTGTTTTAAACAAGGCATATAGTGAACAAATGTGGATGTATTCCATGTTTAAAGTGAGGAAGGACGCTGGAGTCCATGCAAATGCCTTCTAAACAGACAGCCATGAGTATCAACTAGCTCTTGGAATAAAATCTACTTTCGGTTTCTCCTGAGGGCAATTTCGTACAATGGAGTATCGATACACAACTTTAGCTTCCATCACAATCTTTGATCATATTAAGAAAATCAGTTATGTCTTATAAATTAACATTAAACATGAAATTCAAGCATGACTGACAAGAGAAATAGTTTAATGTAACTTCATGATTCTAAACATAAAAACAAATGTGAACGGACTTATAAAGTTGTCACTAAGCCATGAATAAAAAATATCTATGACAATCCGGAAATGTTTATTGTGGTCACGTGATGTGTACCATCATGGCGGTATACGTCTCATTTATAACTTCCTTCACCGCGATTACTGTATGGAAGCCGCTATTGGTCTATTCGATTCATTACTAAAGGAGTTCCTTTCTTTGTTGTACAAGGTAAAAGTTAGGATATAAAGCATAATTGACCTATGAAATAATTATAATTACACCGTGCAGGTATGATGACAAACGAACCGAACTCACGATCTTAGAAGAAGAACGTGTGAGTGTGTACTGTGAGTGTGACTACTAACTGACTGGTCAGTACTGGACTGGTCACCACCACTCACCACTCTCCAGTGAGTGCAGGATGAGTCAAATTCAGTTCTCTGTGACTACATTTCTGACTATTCTTAAATCTGTGAATGTTGCACCAGATATTAGTTATAAAAGGTAACATTTATATTAACTTGCATAAACTGATTTAGTTTATATTTATTATATTTAATATTAATTATTATTATTGCTTACTCTTTCCCATTGCAACATACGCATGTGAGACCTGGATACTTACTAAACAAGCTGAACAACTGAACAGCGCATACATGCCTCTGAATATAAATGTTATAGACGAGTTCTAAGAATAGCTTGGATATAGAAAAGAACAAATGCATCCATACTTCAAGAGCTGAATATTCAGGAAGCTTGGCTATTAAAGATGATAAAACAAAGAAAATTTAAATATTTTGGTCACTTGAAACTTCACAAAAGTTTGGAGAGAACAATAATGCCAATGGAGGGGTATAATATGTCTGGGAAGAGAGGAAGAGGAAGGCCAAAGAGGAAATGGGTGCAGGATGTGGCGGGTGATCTTCAGATGGGTGTATCATATGCGGGCATCTTGCTTATGATTGAAGGGTTTTCTGGAAGATTGTTATGTGAGCGAGGTTCTACATAGGACATGCTACTGAATGAATGAATGAATATTGTTTACTGCAATCATGGATAAGCATCTTTTCCATCTTTCAGGAGTTTGAAAGCTTTTCTATTTTATTTGTTAGATGGTTTCCCACATGTGATATCCTTCTTTAGGCTCCTTATCATGGGACAATTGGGGGGGGGGGGGGGGGGGGGGGGGGGGGGGGGGGGGGGGGGGGGGTGCATGCATGCATGTGTGCATGGTTTTTTGTTTTGTTTTTTTTGTTTGTTTGTTAGTACTGTTCAGTTGTTGCTCAAATTATTCAACCCAACTGTTCATTTGATCTCTAATCTTGATGATAATTTTCTCTTGACCGTTTTTGAAGTCCACTTGATTGACTGCATTTTCCTGCTATTGTCCTTGGGGTGTAAAGGTCTCTTGAGATTTCCTTTCACTGCTGCTACTTCTGCCTCTCCTGCAAGGTCAACTAAATGCCTTTTTATTTGTCTGATCCACATTCTGTTTTTATTAGCCTATTATTTAAATCTGCTTTTACATTTGTTTTATTTCTTCTGTCTTTTAAATTGTTTTGGGTGTTATCCATACTTTCATGTTTTGGGAGAGATTATTCCCAGTGCACTGTGAATAATACTGAGCATTATTCACAGTGCGACCAATCGACGGTATCACTGCGATAATGTTGTACTTTTGTATTTATGGTCAGTACGAGCTTTTTATTGTAAAAAGTATCCCTTACAGGGCCTAATTAGGCGATTATGCTATTTGCAATATACTGATTCAGGGGCGATATTTTATTTGGCCAAAAAAATTCACGT
Organism: Cepaea nemoralis; assembly: GCA_014155875.1. Taxonomy (NCBI): domain Eukaryota; kingdom Metazoa; phylum Mollusca; class Gastropoda; order Stylommatophora; family Helicidae; genus Cepaea; species Cepaea nemoralis. The sequence continues at coordinate 539,354 of JACEFZ010017415.1, read as the reverse complement.
TAAACAAAGACATCTATTGGATCCATCGATTCCGACACTCGATCTCTTCATCGCTGCCTGGTAGATGCACCCCCCCCCCCCCCCCCCCCCCCCCCCCCCCCAGGCAGCTTCCGCAGATCCATAGAGCACACTTTATTCATTTATTCACAAGGTTCGAGTTTCTGAGTTCTATATTTTAATTCGTAATGTTTAATATTTTTTATTAAAAATTTTATTAAAAAATTAAAAAAAAATTGCAGTCGGGGAATTGAACCCCGGTCTCCCGAGTGACAGGCGGAGATACTTACAACTATACTACAGAGGACACCATAATAGTCTAGCAAAAATCAATAATATAGTCAAACGTAGGTAACGTGACCAGTCACGTGACCAACCGCAACAGGGAATAATCAATTCCTTATGTTTTTGTTTCCTGTTTTCCAAGTATTTATATACATGATTAATTCCAAATTTTTAAAATCTGCTTCAGCCGTCTTCCATACTCACCCTGTCTGCTAGCTGTATTGGGACTTGTTATTTATTAGAAACTGTGACCATATTATTCTATAGTTTCTTGGTTTCTGAGATATGCTACATTGCATTGATTTCTATGTTTATAAGATGTTATTGTCTTGAAGTTTTAGTTTCATAGTACTTGTCAGCAGATGGTGATCCAAATCTGTGTTTTTGAAACATTTCTGGTGTTGTCCATGCTTTGTGTTTGTTCCCTTAAAAAAAATGATTTCTGTATATGATTGGTGTTAATTGCTTTTAACCTGATACCAACAGTCTTACAGTTATTTGTATGAGAAGGCTTCAAATGAAAACCTTAAATGTTTCTTGTGGTGGTTGGGGGGTTGAATATATTCTTAAAAAAGTAAAGAACAAATGTATCATTTTTCAATGTAGTCACCACTGCTTTCAATGCAAGTCCTCCAGCGCAGATAAAGTGCTTAGATTCCTGTTGTAAAATCGACTCCAAGGTCACTTCTCGGTGTGCCTGACACGGTCGTGAACTGTCTGTCACAGAAGTCACGCTGTTTTGAAACTTCCTACTCCACTCATAGACTTGCTGGACTGACAGGCATGCATCACCATACTGGACCTTCATTCGCCGATGAATTTCTATAGGTTTCACCCCTTCACTGATAAAAATTGAGAGCAAAATTGGACACCAGAATGAAGGGGAAAGGATGCAAGGAGATTCACCACAGTTACACGTTTGTCTACTCTGGAGTGAAACAGCAAGAAAGGGCAAGACATGGTGTGGGAATAGTCATTGAACTATGGCTAGCAAAAGGAATACTTCTTCTTCTTCAGCGTTCCGAGCCATTGAGGTTCTTTGCTGCAGATACAATCCGTCTCCATTCTCTCTCTGGTTGACCTTCTCTTGCCTGTTGTTGATTCCAAGTGCTTGTAGGTCTGTATATATATTATCTCTCCACCGTCTTCTTGGTCTACCTCGGGGTCTACAGTCATTTATTTCCTGAGTGTAAGCGAGTTTTGTTTCCCTATTATCTTCCATTCTTTATATATGCCCCAGCCATTGTAGTCTATTAGCCTTCGTGATACCAGTGATTAGCGGAGACTTAAACAGATCATAAATGTCTTTGTTACTTCTTCTTTTCCACTCTCCACTTTGTGTATCCCTAATGGGTCCAAAGATGCGTCTTAAAACTTTGTTCTCAAAGGTTTGTAACAAGGCTTCGTCTCCTTTCATTGTACTCCAGGTTTCAGAGCCATACAGCACAACTGGTCTGATCAGTGTTTTGTATATTGTGATTTTGGTGTTACGAGATAGCGCATTTGATTTTAGTAGATGTTGTAGTGCATAGTATATCTTATTTCCAGAAATGATTCTAGTTTGTATTTCTTCCCTTATGATGTTGGAGCAGTTGAAGATTGTACCCAGGTATTTGTATGTTTCCATTCTTTTAATGGTCATATTATCTATTTGTATGTGGCCAGAGTTTTTCGCCATTCCTTCTCTTGAAATTACCATATATTCTGTCTTATCTTGGTTGATAACCAGCCCCATCTGTTGGGCTTTTTCCTTTAAGTGAGTCAATATTTCCAATGTCTTTAGTTCATTTTCCCCTATAATATCTATATCATCTGCATAACCAAGCAGCTTGGATGTTCCTCCAATATCACATTCCTCCTTTACCTTCCTTACAACTTTCTCTAGAGCCAGATTGAAGAGTAGCGGCGTTAGTGCATCACCCTGTTTCAAGCCGGATGTTATTTGGAAAGGATTTGATTTTTCGCCAGTTGCCTTATTGTTTTTAAGTCGTGTGATTACATATAGGATGTCTTCAAATGCAGGTTCTTCAATTTGTGGTTCACACGTTAGAACCTCTTCCTGTGGGAAGGTGTTACTTGGAGCTTCACAATTTAGTAATTCAACAAAATATTCTTTCCATGTGTTGCACATTTCCTCATTGGTATTTATCATATTCCCATTTTTGTCTTTTAAACCATATGTGTTGTGTTGGTGCCCTCGTTTCATTGACTTCAGTTCTTTAAAAAACTTTCTGGATTCGTTTTTATGGTGATTAGTTTCCATATCTTTGATTATATTGCTCATATATTCTCTCTTCTGCTGTCGAACTATTTTTGTAGCCTCTTTACATTCATTTCTATAATCCTCTTCCTTTTGGATGTTGTTAATGTCATTTAACCTTAAATGTCTGGCATTCTTTTTCCTAATGACTGCTTCTTCACATTTTTGATTGATTTTTTTTGTTTTTAAATTTTTGATTGAACCATCTGTTCTTTCTATGCGTGGTTAACACACCAAGACATTCTTCTGCGGTAGATTGAATTGTATTCTTGATGTTCAACCAAGTTTGGTCAACGCTTCCTTCCAATGGGTATTGCAGAGTTTCAAGTTTACATTTTATTTCATCTGTAAATTTCTCTTTGACTGTAATTTCTTGTAGATTTTCTTTGTTATATGTTAGGTTAGGTCTTTGTAATTTAGTATACTTGCTTGTGTTCGTTGGCTTGAGCTCCAACGCAAAGTCGTGTATGTCGGATGAAGGCATCCTGTTGTCCAACATCAGTGTGATGTCATACATGACCTGAGGTTTGCGTGAGTATCCGTTGTCCCATGTCTGGCTTATTGGTGTGCAGACTGGTGGTTCCTCGCCATACAGGCAGACACTCCGACTTCGGAGGATAATTTAGTATAGAAAGCTCTCTTAAGTTTTATTTTAAATTTTGCTCCAACGAGGAAGTGGCACTCAGCTCCTCTATAACTTCTAACTTGTTGTATGTTTGATGCATTTCTGTTGTTAATTAAAATGTGATCTATTTGATTATAGGTTCTCTTGTCATAAGATATCCAAGTTTGTTTGTGTATATCCTTTCTTTGTAGCCTGGTACTGCTAATCTGCAGTCCTTTGTCTTCTGCCAGGTTGATGACTCTCCATCCATTATCATTTGAAGTTGTGTGCAGGCTTTCCATACCGGCCACTTTTTTATGAGTTTGCTCTCTACCTATTTTTGGATTGAAGTCTCCCAGCACAATCAGGATGTCCTGTTTGGGGGTTTCTTCTTCTTCTTCGTTCATCCGGAGTTTTTTTTTCGGATGTGAATGCGTTGTGCCTGTTTACAGCAGAGCTGCGTTCTTGCGCCGTTAGGCCGACACATCCGACTTCTGCGGGCATTTGTTGACCGGGTTAACCTTCCCGGGGTTTGGGGGTTTCTTCTATGACAGTGGTTCTCAACCGGTGGGGAATTCTCCCCCCCCCCCCGGGATTTTAGGGTTTCCAGGAGGGTAGGGGGGGGGGGAGGAATGAAGACCATTTCAAGATCGCGTTAATACAAGAACTGATTACTTGATATTGTTTTTCCCTTCATACTTTACAGTTAAGTACATCTCATCCTTCTAAAATTCATTTTATAAAGTCAGTAGACCCACAAATCATGTTTTATGTGGATGTCTAGACTTGTTTTAGTATGTGCTATTAAATTTACCTTATATTTTTACGTATACTGTATAGGGGTGGGGGATTTTTAGATAGGAAATATGAAAGGGGGGGGGGGGGGGATGACGTTCTGAAAATACAATGAAGGGGGGGGGGGGGCACAGGCCAAATTTTTTATAAGAAAGGGGGGGGGGATGACGTTCTGAAAATACAATGAAAGGGGGGGGGGGGCACAGGCCAAATTTTTTATAAGAGGGGGGGGGGGGAATGACGTTCTGAAAATATGGTGAAGTGGGGCACGGGCCAAAAAAGGTTGAGAACCACTGTTCTATGACATCTTCCAAATCATTATAAAAGTCTTCTTTAATGTCATCTTCTTTCTCTTCAGTAGGTGCATGTACATTAATCATCGTTATATTTTTCCATTTATCTTTTATTCGTAATTTGCTAATTCTGTCATTAACAGCTTTAAAGTTTAGAACGTTCCCCCATAGCTCTTTTTTGATGACAAAACCTGTTCCTAATTCATGTTTATTTTGGGTGTTTCCTTCATATATTACAATCATTCCATTTTGCTCTAAAGTACCCTCTCCTGGCCACCTTATTTCTTGAATTGCTGTTATATCCATTTGATATTCAACCAGCTCCCGGGTTTAGTTCTTCAGCCGCTCCAGCTCGATATAGTGTCCGTACATTCCATGTTCCAAATTTCAAGAGTCCTTTAACGTTCCGAGGTCGTTGTCCAAATAAGTCAGTCCGAATTCGAGGTTTATGTATCTGTTTCATAACAAAATAGTTTTTACAAAGGTGGGGATGCTAACCCCACGCTTCAACCCCCAACCTGGAGGACCAGAGTGTTTCTCTTTGTCTGTTCTCTAGCCTTTGACCTGTCCGGCTGGGAGGCCCTGCTGGTAGCTACGCTACTGCCGGCATAGCTCTCAGGGTCATTGAGAAACTCAAGCTCCCCCACCACGACAAGGTGGAAACACCATCGGGGGAGAAGAGGAATACTAGAAATAAAATATATATAAGAAAGAATCATAACAGTGAGAATAAAAGAACAAACAATTACAACATATGTACAAATCTACACACCATGTGATACAAACAAAAATGAGCATGAATGTGAGGAATTCTACGAAGACATCCATAACGTCAACTGTCATTAACTGCCAATGTAGTACCTTGTGGTGTATGGCAGAGAGGTCTTTGAGCCTGAGGAATTAAGGCCGCCTGGCTAGTGCAGTCGCCACGAACTGTGCAGGTTAGTGTGACAGAGAGAAAAGAAGAGGAAGAAGGAGAGAGGAAGGGAGGGGAGAGAAGAGAAAGAAGAGGGAATGAGGGAAATGATATAAATAGTGTGAAGCCTAAAAGTTCGTTCCTCAGTTGAATTCTGCCTACAACGCACTATCTTTTGACAATAAGGGAGGAGGGAGTGAGAGAGAGAAGGAGAAAGAGGATGATAGTAAGGGATAGGAAAGATTTAGGTTCGTGTCTCCGCGTGAGAACAATAGTTAATTATACTATTGCACCATCAATGTCTCCGGTGTATGTTATCAGGTTATAGAAGAGATGTACAGCTCACCTCACAATGTCTCTAAACTACTCTAATCTACACAATCTCAGATTGACAAGTCGAAATAAAAGGCAACTCACACATATATTTATTTCCTTCTGAACAGTAACAGAGTGACAATCTACAACATGGTCGCATAGAATAACCAGTACATGCATTGCAGACACATAATGCATAATCAACTCTAATAATACAATACTGTATTACCTCACAAGGGAGAGATAGATAGTATAATAGACTATGCAACTGGATGTTAGGGGAATGCCACCTATGACCACCTATTAACCGCATGAAGCAAAGGACTAAAGCTAGGAATTACACCGGCCTTTGTTTCGTAACTATCTTTCCGTAGGCTTATTAGTGGTCCATGTATTTAGCCCAAATACCTAGGGATCATTTTGTTCAGATAATTATCTGTTTATTCAGATATACCCGGTATGCTTGGGTATCTCCAGTTTACCCAGGCAATGCCTGAAACATTATAAAACAATACCAGTGAGTGTTATGTTAAAATAAACCTTAGTCTTTCACTACCTACAAAGTTCCTAACATCTATTGCTTCTCTATCTATGCTAGTATTAAGCCTTATCAGCAACATCATCATTATGTATAGCCATAACATAGATTAACAACAGTATTGTAAACTCAGTAATCTATCGCCTACATATATTTAACTAACATTAATATCGCCTATTTCCCGACGCCGTCTACAGCCAAAATAAAACTAAAAGTATTTAACCATTTACCCGGATTTCGTGTAGATTTGAACTCGCTGCCTGTACCCAGCAAGACCAGCCTTTCGCCACCTTAACTACACATCAGCAGAAACGCGACCTCCTTTCACCCCTGTCTAGTCGGACAAAAGACATACATTCCTTCCTGTGCCCGCCCCGTCTCTGGCCGACGATCTCACCTGTCCTTATTGTCTGGTTGACCCAGTGGTGGCTTCTCAGGTGCGAGCTCGTCTGCTAGATCCGGTCTCTGTGTTTGTTTATATCTTGCAGTAGTCTTTCGTTTTATATTTACAGGCTGTGTTGACCCGCCTAGTTATCATTAATCTTGTAGTCTAAATGCTTAGTTTCATGCACATATATAGTTTATCTACACTCTGCTTATCTAACCGATTTGACTCCCATCACTCTATTTCGGCCATTTAAATATAGGTCATTTGCAGGATGTCGCATCCAATCCTGCTCCTTGTTGGGTCGTGGTTCCTTAGCGGGTTAACGTTCAGTAGTTTGTCAATGCTTCCTTGCTTAGACTGCTATTATAGTTGGCTAGCTAGTTAGATGTGGGTCCTTTGCAGGACGTTGCGCTCAGTCCTGACATTTGTCGGTCGTTCATTATTACGCTGTAAGCTCACCTACGGTAGTTTGCAATAGCTCTCTAAACTAAGATACCTGATTATAATATACAATTAATCTAATTAGGTCTAAGTCTTACGTCAACTTACATTCAGCTTCTGTCGTCCAGTCGATCTTCTGGGTTCCATAGTTGAAATATAATTGCTCTCTTCAACCTCTCGTTTGTCGTGGATCCCGCCAGACGTTTTCGTGTTTGACATTATTCTCCTGTGTGATCCCGATCGACCTTAGTGATTCCGATCGCAGTGTCTCTGGCTAGTGGTTGTCCTATCTGACGTTAGCCATCATCTGCAACTAATGATCGGTTTCCTTAGCCAACAGTCCTTCTCAAATGGCTTGCACGCCATTTTGTGATCCTCGGAATTTGCGTTCCACTTGCCATCAGGTTTATCTAGATGGAATAAATGGTTCACAGATCCTTGACCATCTGCTTGTCTTCGACGGTTCAGACGAAACTGTGATATGTGCATCTTTTCCGTCTTTAATACCGCCTCGTCCATCTTCCTGGACAGCCTGGGATATGGACATCACCATCGCCGAAGTTCCAAACTCATCCCTCCTGGGCTGGGCGATCGCCCAGCCCTCGGCCCACTCGGCCCTGTTGCTAAACCGTACTCTTCCTCGTTCCACACTCCCAAACTGACTGGATCCTAAAGTATATATCACCTCTTGAGTTGGCGCCTTTCCGGAATCACGTGGCCATGCCCTCTCTCATCTCGCTAAGGTCATCCAATCAGTACCTCGTGTACCCTGCTTAATTTGCATCTTTGCATCTTATCATTAACCCAGATCTACATTGTTTCTGAAGTTCATGGCCGGGTCCATGATCCTGAGTTCATGTACTCTTCCCGCTGCAATAAATTCGGAGTATGGCGTTCCATTCCGACAGCCAAGGTCACTTCCAATGCCGCCTGTACTCATAAATTATGCTGCCTCCAAAGTTCACCGTTGTCCACCTGACAGTTTGAACCAAAAGTGTAGATTACATCCGGCACTCCTCTCCCTGAGAAACTGCTAGTTAACAATAGCAGGTGGCCTTGCCGCTATTCAGCAATGCACTCCCGCTCAAAACAATCCTGGTCCTTGAACTTTCCATTTCACAAATATTCCAGCCCTTGTCCCCACGGTTTATGAAAGTCATTTCTCCTACTGTCTCATTAGGATTTGTTTGCCCCCGACAGAAAAATATCCCACACCTTACTGAGGGATCGAACCTGGGTCTCCCGAAGGAGAGTCCGGCATTGTAGTCACTCGGCCAGCCGCTGATGTGCTAAATAAAATAGAGAAGCAGGACAACATCATAGTTATGAGAGACTTCAATAGGACATAACAGAGTAGGCATAGAAAAACATCTTGGAGCATTTGGAGACCAACATAATGAAAGAAATGATAATGGAAGTAGACTGATAGAGCTATGCAGCCAATATGACCTCTATATAACAAACACATTCGATAAACACAAAGACTCACAAATATACACTGGTACAAATGGCGACGAAGTGACACGTTTATTCTTCGGGGAGACGCAGTTTAGTGTTTTCCTGTGGATTATGTGATGTTATTTCGTATTCGTTTATTGGAAATGTTCAAAAGAAGCCACGGAAGGCAGGTGGTGGATGAAATTTTGAGGGCAGCCGACAGATATTTGTTGGTTAAGGTCTCAAGTTTTGCGACGGCATGCAGAGGATCTCTTTCGTGAGACAATGGCTGCAGTCAAACGACCAGTATGGTTACTGCCATAGAGGAAAGCACCGGCAAACTACCTCTTTAAAAATGCCTAGTACATTATGATTCGCCTTAAGACTGATCATCGCAAGGCAAGGACAGAGACATTAAAATTAGCAACATGGAACATTAGGACGTTAAACGACGACGAAAAATTAGAGAACATAAAACAAGAAATAGAAAGAGAAAAAATTAATATTTTAGGGATGTGCGAAACGAGATGGACAGGAGCAGGCATCAAGATAGATGAAGATTTTAAGATTATTTATTCTGGAGGTGAAGATCGACAAAGGGGAGTGGCAATTATTTTGGACCGGAAAACATCAAAATCTGTTCAAGGATATTGGGCCGTGTCGGACAGAGTTCTACTAGTTAAATTGAGTGGCAGACCTTTTAGCATAAATGTTATTCAAGTATATGCCCCAACAGGAGAATCCAGTGAAGATAGTGTAGAGGAATTTTATAATGACATAGAGTCTGCCTTAAAGAAATGTAAAAATTCAGAAATAAACATCATAATAGGGGACTTCAATGCAAAAGTAGGAAATCAAGGTGATAGATACACAGTAGGAAACTATGGTTTAGGAGAGAGAAATGAAAGAGGATACAGACTCGTAGAGTGGGCAAAAGAACAGGAAATGATTGTAGGAAACACCTGGTTTAAGCAACACCCTAGAAGATTATGGACATGGAGGAGTCCTGATAGCAGGATCAGAAACCAGATTGACTACATTCTGATTAGCAGAAGATTTAGAAATGCACTAACAATAGCAAAAACAGTTCCCAGTGCTGATTGTTATAGTGACCACAGACTACTTACAGGAACACTGAGGATAAAGTTGAAGAAAGTCAAGTATATAACAGGAAACACTAAATATGATTTGTGTACATTGAGTAATGACAAGGAAATACAAAACAAATTCAACATAGAAGTACAGAACAGATTTGATATATTGTCTGATCTAGAGATATTATTCCAGGATGTGGATGATCAATGGGAAATGTTGAAGAATTCAATCAGTTTGGCTGCAGAAACAACTATTCCAAAATTAAAGAAGGTGGGTCGTAAGAAATGGATGACAGAAGAAATTTTACACCTAATGGAAAAAAGAAGACTCAACAAAAATAATTCTGCCAAATATGAAGAAATTCACAGACAAGTCAGAATATTATGTAAGGAGGCAAAAGAAGCATGGCTTGAGGAAAAGTGGTTAGACATTGAAAAACAACAACAGTCAAAATACCAAATTAGTGCACAAAAGAATTCAGGAACTTACTAATAAAAGAACAAGTACATCAACAGGCTGTCTAAAAACTAAAGATGGCAAAATCATAATAGAAGAAGATCAGATTCTACATGTATGGACAGATTATGTGAAAAACCTTTATAATGATAACAGAGAGGAACAGTATGATATTAGATTTAATAATGAAGGACCGCCAGTTTTGAAGATGGAGGTTCGAAATATTCTTAAGCATATGAAAGCTGGCAAGGCCCCCGGTGCAGATTCATTTCACAACAGAAAATGAAATCATTTCACAACAGAAATGATTAAAGCTTTAGAAGGATTTGAACTAGAGCAAGTCACCAGACTGCTGAACACATTATATGATACTGGAGATATACTTTCTACTACTTACTTACTATCATTATATGATACTGGAGATATACTTTCTACTACTTACTTACTATCATTATATGATACTGGAGATATACTTCTACTACTTACTTACTATCATTATATGATACTGGAGATATACTTTCTACTACTTACTTACTATCATTATATGATACTGGAGATATACTTTCTACTACTTACTTACTATCATTATATGATACTGGAGATATACTTTCTACTACTTACTTACTATCATTATATGATACTGGAGATATACTTTCTACTACTTACTTACTATCATTATATGATACTGGAGATATACTTTCTACTACTTACTTACTATCATTATATGATACTGGAGATATACTTTCTACTACTTACTTACTATCATTATATGATACTGGAGATATACTTTCTACTACTTACTTACTATCATTATATGATACTGGAGATATACTTTCTACTACTTACTTACTATCATTATATGATACTGGAGATATACTTTCTACTACTTACTTACTATCATTATATGATACTGGAGATATACTTTCTACTACTTACTTACTATCATTATATGATACTGGAGATATGCCTTCTGAATTATGTAACTCTGTATTTATTGCAATCCCAAAGAAATCAGGAGCCTTGGAATGTGATCAACATAGAACAATTAGTATAATGAGTCACATCACAAAGATTTTGTTACGAATTATCATGCAAAGAGTGAGGAAGAAAATACAACCTGAAATAGGGGAAGAACAATGTGGGTTTGTAGAAGGAAAGGGTACAGTAAATGCTGTGTATATGCTGCGAACAGTTATTGAACGTGCTGTAGAAGTAAAAAAGGATATACACCTTTGCTTTATTGACTACACAAAGGCTTTTGATAGAGTTAGACATGTCAACATGGTAGATATGCTTGCAGATCTACAAATTGATGGGAAAGACATTAGACTTATAAAAAACATATATTGGAAACAACAAGCTGCCATAAGGATTGATAATGAAGTGGGACAATATCAACCTATTAAGAGAGGTGTTATGCAGGGATGTGTAATGTCTCCAGACCTTTTTTTTCCCTATACAGTGAAAATATTTTCAGAAACGTAGAAGATATAAATGGAATCAGCATTGGAGGACGAAACATCAATAACATTATATATGCAGATGATACAGTATTGATTGCAGACAATGCACAAGATCTACAACAATTAGTAGATGCTGTTTTTGTACACAGTGAGCAGCTGGGGTTGGAATTAAATTGTAAGAAGACACAGGTTATGGTCATCACAAGGAAGAACGAAGTACCACAATGTAAGATACAAGTAAATGGGAATATTCTTCAACAACAGTTATCTCGGAACAATCAATAACATCTGATGGGAGATGCCTTGAAGAGATTAGAACAAGAATCACCATGGCAAAAGTAGCCTTTAGCAAGATGAAAAACATTCTGACCAATAAAATGATGTCAATTGAAACGAGAAAAAGAGTGTTGAAGGGATACATAGAGCCTGTTCCTTTGTATGGATGTGAAACTTGGACAATGTGCAGTCAAGCTGAAAAACATCTGATGGCTGCAGAAATGTGGTTTCTGAGGAAAATGCAAAGAATACCATGGACAGACAGAAAAACCAATGACCAAGTACTACAGGAGACAAATGAAAATCGTAAATTGATTAGAGAAATTAGACATAGACAGTCAAAAATTTTTGGACATGTTATGAGAAGAAATGGATTGGAGAACTTAGTGACAGCTGCCAAGATCGAAGGGAACAGACCAAGAGGAAGACAGAGGAAAATACTTGGATGGCTTGGCCACATGGTATGGACGAGACAGGAACAACACTGAGCTGATCCACGACGCTGGTGATCGAGTGAAATGGTGAGTCATGACCGCCCATGCTTTCCGGCATGGCACATGATTGATTGATAAATGGAACGATCTAGATACCAAAAGTCAAATTGATTTTATATTAACAAGAAATAACAGAAAGAGAAATATATTAGATGCAAGGGTAGTGCCCAACTTAAGTATAAACACATCTCCCAAAAGCAGTTGTTGCCACAATAAGAACCAACAGAAAAAGAAAGCAAAGACCAGGAAAATACATGCCATGCGAATCAGCAAACTTAAAAAACCTCAAAGACGAGGCATTGAGGAAATATGAGAACGAATTAACTGAAATCCTTGTAAAATTACATATAGAAAGAAAAACAGTGGAAGAAGAATGGGAGATGTTCAAATCAAACATTTTAAATACTGCAAAAATAACACGTGGAACCATGAAAAAACGCTAAACACGGATAAAGAAAATAACAAGTTGGTGGAATGCAGAGGTAAAAGACAAAAATGAAAAATATAAAAAGTGGTTGAAGAGCATACAGGAACCTGATTATATAGAATATAGAATAGCGAGAAGACGTGAATAGAATAGTAAAGAGAGAAAAACAGAAAGACTGGGGGGAGTGTGGAGAAACTCTAAATAAAAACTACAAGGTGGCAACTAGAAACTACAAAAATATAAGTGCAATGAGAACCAGAGGAGAACCTTTGACCCAACTGAAATAATTAACAGCGAAAATGGAGAACCAATAAAAGATCAAAAACAAATCCTAATAAGATGCAAGCAGTACTTAGAACACTTCTCAACATTCCATCAGATGTCACAAGAATTCAAGAAACCAACATAGATGCCACCGAAGAAAATACCAAACACCAGACATACTGAAAGAAGAAATTATAGAAGCTGTCAGATTAGCCCTATTGAACAAATCACCGGGACAAGATGAAATACAAAATGAACTAATTAAAGCAGCAAAAGGAGTAGGAACAGCATGGCTGCATAGACTATTCAACCATGTTTGAGTAGAACAACAGACTGAGGAAACGGCAAGACTACATAGACTATTCAACAATGCTTGGGTAGAACAACAGACATCATGAGACTGGGAAAACACCATAATTATCCTAATTTGGAAAAATAAAGGCTGCAAAAGAGACCGCACACAGTACAGAGGCATTTCCGTTCCAAGTCATGCTGGGAAAATATTTTGCAAAATTCTTGAGAAAAGATTTTAACAAAAAAATGTATATCCCTTGCAGGTTGTTGCAGTCAACACCAGCATTTTTTCAGCTGCTGTTGATATACTCGGCAAATTTTACGTTCAATAGTTTGCCATTGCTTTCTGAACGACCAGCTCCCATACCAACACGTTATAACACAACGCCTCACGGTCTTAGAGTGTTTCATTAAATTTGATTTATTTTTCTATAAGTTATCTAAGAGTAAAAATGGCATCTGTGCATCCTTTGTTTTTCCTAAATCCAAGTTGTGTTTTTCTGAGAAAAGATTACGTACTATAGAACCATAAACCATACTATATAGCCACACACTCTCAGCATTAGCAAACTCTTGTCAGGTATTCAGTACACTTTCTCTCTCACAAATATCCAAACATATCCTCCCTCAACCAGTCTAGTCCAGTTTGTCCGTTTCTACCATCGGTCTACTTGACCTTGTGTCGTCCGTAATAGTCATGCTAAGTAGGATGTCTCGGTATTCTGGATATCGTCCTGTCCTTCAACCGTCTGTTGATGGCTGGTGTCTCAGGTCGTCCAGTCCAAGGTTGGGCTGTCATTCAAGGACACTGTCCTGTCTGTAAACCCCATGTCCTGTCTATTAATGGGTGTATAGTCCTGTCTACTCTACCCATGCTATACCTGTGTCCTGTCCCTGTCATATATCCTCTCTTTCATACTCCTGGAACTCTGACATGGGGACATCAGATGAAAGATGCACAACAGAGATCAAGAGCAGAATAGGGCAAGCAAAGGCTGCATTAAAAAAAATGAAGAACATCTTATACAATAAGTTGCTATCATTGAATGTAAGAAAGAGAGTGCTGAGGTGCTATATAGAACCTGTTTTGCTGTATGGCTGTGAATCTTGGAAAATAAATGAACAAATTAGGAAGAGATTGGAAGCAACAGAGATGTGGTTCCTTAGACGAATGTTGCGAATTCCATGGACTGCCAAAGTAACGAATGACCAGTGTCTTAAAGAGGCTGGCAAAACTAGAACATTATATACAACAATAAGAAAGAGACAAACAGCTTTTTTTGGTCATGTGATGAGAAGAGAGGTGCTGGAGAATGTGACAACTGGAAAGATCAAGGGGAAGAGAGGCAGAGGCAGACCACGAGAAATGATGCTGGATGGATTGCGATGGTGGCATGGAGGAATATCAACGACAGAGTTGATCCAGAAAACCAAGGGCAGAGATCTGTGGAGAGTCATGAACGCCTACACCAGTCGGCACGGCACTTGATGATGATACAAGACAAAGGCATGGTTATTGTAATGTCTATCACAATTTTAAGGTATTCATGTGAATCCCCCTCGTATATGTATTTTTCTTATCAATGTATTTGCTTTATTTATATTGAGCAAGTAAATATTTGTTCCTTTTTAAAAAACTCCTGATACTTAATTATGATAAAAATTAGTTAGTTAGTTAGTCACGGTTCCATCTTCACGGCAATGGGTCGTCCCCATTATGCTCCATTCCTGTGCCAGTGAATATCATACAAAATGCTCCTCACAGCCCCATGTGCAAAGTGGAACAATCAGGAGTCTTGACAAACCAACAGTCCACAGGTATATTGTGCATAATGCTGCCTCCACAATGCCACGAAAAATACAGTTCATAGTCGATGGAATCGGCAGTCACTAAAAAGACTTAATTGACCCGGGTTTTATCCCATGTGGCTCGGTCTCTTTCCGCAGGGCGACCCGCTGAAAACGCCGCACAAAACACATACTTCGTAGCTCTAGCAATAACCCCCAGGGGTCTCCAGAAAAATGCACTCGCGAACCGAAAAGGCAAACCAGTCAATTCAGCGACAGCCGGCCGCTATTGTTTCGAACACGCAGTTCAGACTACAAACAACCGCTGACAGATGTAAAAGCATTCCGCACAAAATTCACAGCTCACAGTGTCATGCCACGCACTCACTCAGTACCAGGGCGACGGATTCATAATAAAAATTAGTTTTCTAAATTACTATATTGTTGTTCTGTCTTTTTTTTTTAACATCCTTTCACAAAAGCTGATGATCATTGTCTGATCAACTTAACTTATCCTTCCTCTTGATATCACATATGGTGATTTTTAAATGCCCCAAGTGCTATTAGACATGCACGAAGGCTGCCGATTCAAGTTGTGAAAATAACACATGATTAATTGAAGCCATGCTCAAATCCATATTAGTGCTTGTGGCCACACAGTTTTGAGTGCACACTCAGGAGCTGTGACACAAGAACTCTTTTCCTGTTGGTAACTCCAGATAATCTCATGCTGATCTTTTCAGAAGAATTACACAGAACATTTGCTAGTTATGTCAGCTAAAGCTTGTGGTTTTCTCTGTTCATGTTCATATGTTCACCATATATATTTTATGTGGTTGTGTGTGTGACTGCTGCCATGATTTATTTATGAACCATGTTTGTACTTTTTTACTGGTTGTTGTTAAATGTTAGGTTCTGCTTCCTGTTTGTACAGTTATTTGTAATGGTTATTCTTTGTTATAGCATTGAACATTTATCTTTACCATTATTTTGATTTCATTCTTCTTCCTCTTCCTTGTTCACCTTTGGTCTTGTTTGTAGATTCACATTCTACTTCTCTGTAGGGCCTCAGCTTATCCTATATGTCATATTTTATATTGCCTTTTGTATAGTTTCATAGATAACTTTACAGGAAGGTCAGCACCTTTTTCTGGTCATCAGGGCTCATTTATAACAATTTCCTGATTTCATTTCTTTGGTACATAAATTGTTTAATTGTTAATGACCTGATCATTACCTGTAACCTTTCTTCCTGGCCAGCAGATTTGAGCAGACTTTGACTTATTGTGTGATGTTCACTAGTTTTGTTAGTTTCTCTTGCATGGTTCATCCTGCTTCTGCATCCACATTCCTTACTATTTTCTTAAACTTCACGGTGTTACTTTTGTGGCAGTCTGAAGAGCTGATTTACATTTCATTTAAAAGTGTATTATTACCACCTTCACTTTAAACTAAATTTTGTGATTTATTTTTGTCATGTGTTTAAAATGTTAGTTAATTGTTGCTGACAGGTGATATTATATATTCTCATTGATTGTCTTAGGCTGAGTGTCCATGATTGACACAACCCAGATGTCAGGGAGACTTGATTGACC
Organism: Cepaea nemoralis; assembly: GCA_014155875.1. Lineage (NCBI taxonomy): Eukaryota > Metazoa > Mollusca > Gastropoda > Stylommatophora > Helicidae > Cepaea > Cepaea nemoralis. The sequence continues at coordinate 522,933 of JACEFZ010017415.1, read as the reverse complement.
ATGACTGATGTAGAGGTGTTGCATTTTGAATGTGTCAACCGCTACAATCCTGTAGAGCATGGACATGGTAGAGAGCACATTCCCATTGATCCTGGTGACAGCCTTGAGGTGTGCTCTTCTTCACTTGAAGTTGCAGAAAGATTGACGCCGGAAAAAGTCCAGGTAATTAGTCACAACTGCTGGCCACCTGCATTGTTATATAATTGTGACACCATTCCCAGCGTGGCTTCAAATTACAGTGCCCACCTCTAACTCATACAGACGAGGTTCGATCGATGATGTGCATAGATTTCTGGTGTGTATAGATTTCTACAAAATTTGAAAAGGATAGTGTACTTCCTCTTAATATTGGAATAGTGGATCAGATGTCTAGACTTCTCGGATAATGACAAACAGCTTGCAGGACCCATGTGTGCGTTGCTTGATTTAAAAATCTCTCACAACTTAGAACATTTGAAGCTGTTGCTCTAATGCTATCAAAAGACGCAGATAAAGCACTAATAGAGTAGGAAGCATTGAGATTAAGAATAACAACAGCATCTAGAACCACATAAAAAATAGAAAGTAAATATGAGTGTGATTCAGTGTTACGCACCAACAATTGATAAGATTGGCTACCTGCATTTCTTGGGGGCTGCCCTAGTCACTAGACTCACCTGGAAGCCAAACCTAGAAAATATCCCAACAAGAGCAATGCATAGACTTGTAATGACAAAACATTTGATGAACCACAGTCTCTAATAAGTTCCAGGCCTTACACAACAGTTAGTAGACAAGGTGGGCACCAAAGATGCTGACAAAGAAGTTAGGAAATGCATAAGGGTGGATAAAGGATATTTAGATTGCTCAGCAGGAGAGGCAGAAGTAGCAGCAGCAGAGTAATTTACAACACAAGGATAATATAATCAACCAAGTGGACGGATCAAAAACAGTAATGTAAAAGTTCTCATCAGCATTAAAGATCAAATGAACAGATGGGTAGAATACCTTAAAAATCTTCTTCATAGACCAGTCCTAAAAGATCACCCAGATACCTATCAACCCTTTACAAGTGGAGCTGGATATCAACTATGAGAAAGTATCTAATGAAGAAATTAGAAAAGCTATCAAACTCCTGAAATATGGGAAAGCTACTAGTTCAAATGGTATCCAAGTAGAAGCTATTAAAGCCACCTTAGACACCTCAACTGAACTGCTGCAAAAATTATTTAGCAGATTCTGTGAGATTGAAGAAATACTAACAAACTGGATCTGCCGTGGTAAAAATTCTCAAAAGGTGGAATCACATGGATGTTTAGGTAGCAGTGTAGACAAAGACAGTGAAAAAGGTTGAGATATTAAAATTAGATTACAAATGGCAAGAGGAGCTTTCTTAGCACTAAATGAATCATCACAAAATGAGAAGTAGGTTGTGAGCTTTACTAGAACACGGTTACAAGAAACAAAATGGACGTTGCGGCTAAAGCCTTCGTCAGCACAGAACAAACACACACACACACACCACAACTACACGAAAAACACTACATGAAAATACAAAGATTAATTATCTATTTCTTAGCACTAGGAAATTTGTGGAGGTCAAAAGAAATTAAATCTAGTGCTGAACTTAGAATATTTAATAATGTGAAATGAATACTGCTGCATAGATCAGAAACATGGAGAACAACAAACAGAAAGAATGACTAAGTACAAAAATGCATTAACTGGTGCCTGCTCATGATAGAAGTACTAAAATGATATGGCAGAGTCACTAATGCAGAGCTCAAGAAAACAAACAAACAGTTTCCAGCAAATGAAGAGGTGAGGAAAACACACTGGATAGGACACTGAAAAGATCTGTTAATAGCAAACCTAGACAGTCCTTTCTCAGGATCTCAGAGGACAAAAGAAATAGGTGAAGACCAAACACACATGGAGAATAGAATCAGAGATAGAAATGAATAATATGAGGAGGACATGGAGGGGTTGTATGACATGACAAACAATAGGAATGCAATAGGGGATAATGTGAGGAAGAAGAAGATAGTGATACTGGGGAAATAATGAACCATTTCTGTATAATTTGTGTTGTTTTACCTTAGGATTGTGTAGAAGGTTAAAAGTTAGTTAAAGTAGAAGTTAAAAACCAGAAGGCTTAGACAGAAAATGATTTTCAGTGCTCATATAATTTGCAGTTGTGTGTACAAGTGATCTTAGTCCATTGTGCTCTGCATGTAGTAACGTTTATGTCTGAATGATTGCTTTATGAGCGCTGTTGAGTATATTATGATAAATGTATCAGCTGAAAAAACTTTCCTAATGTATTTCTTCAGGGTTGGCTTAAAGGCAAGAACACAAGTAAAGGTCTGCAGGGCCTCTTTCCTGGTGTTCCCTACGTGCAATTTGTCAAGAGAGAGCTCAATGATAGTGGCTATGAAGGTACTCCTCACAGTACGTACTCATACATTTTTGTCTGTCTTGTGCACATGTTTCTGTTTCCTAGGTAGTTCTGTTTGGTGGTGAGCTTCCTGCTACTGATTTTAATAGACTGCATACACACATACTGTCCTTCATAGATAATTTCATTGATAATGTTTTTCACGGTGCCATGCATCTCTTGTTTTGAAAGTTTCCCCCAGCCAAGCATGAATTGACATACTGTCTAGGACACTGAAACATGTTCCAGTCTGTTAAGGTCCTCTGAGGTACACAATGTCCTCAGACATTCTGTTAAACCCCCCCCCCCCCCCCCCCCCCCCTCACCATTAATTAATTCAATAGCATGTCCTTTGCAGTACCTTCCTCCGATTACAACATTCTGGAAAACTTCTCGGTCCTAAGCAAAATGTCCCATGTCTGATACACCCATCCCAAAATAATCTGCCACATCCTGCACCCATCTTCTCTTTGGTCTTCCGAGATCATCTGCCACATCCTGCACCCATCTTCTCTTTGGCCTTCCTCTTCCTCTCTTCCCGGGCATATACCCCTCCATTATTGTTCTCTCCAAGCTTTCATGACGTTTCAAGTAACCAGAATATTTTAGTTTTCTTTGTTTTATCATCTTCTTTAGCCAACCTTCTTCAATATTCAGCTCTTGTCATATGGATGCATTCGTTCTTTTCTGTAGCCAAGATTTTCTTAGAACCAGACTGTAACATTTATATACAAAGGCATTTATGCGCTGTTCAGCTTGTTTAGTAAGTGTCCAGGTCTCACAGGCGTATATTGCAGTGGGAAAGATGCATGCTCTTAAAAATCTAATTTTTGTAGTTCTATCTGTCCCACGCCACAATTTACTCTGTTTTAGTTTTTGAAAAGCAATAGATATTCTTCTTTTAATTTCTTTCATTGTGTCACCATTGTTGGTAATTAATGACCCAAGATATTCAAAATTTTCCACCATAACAAAAAGTTTGGCCTATTTTGAGGCACACTCCCTTTCTGTTATCGATAGTGCTGTGCAAAGGGTGTTTTTTAAAATCTGATTTAACCTGTGCAGTTGTTGGTAAATCAAGAATGTAACGCATGGCCGGACATGATGTATCTGATGAGCAGCTGAGTGTGTCTCATTGCCTCATTTTTTGCACCATGTCTAATCTTTGTAACTGGGTCTTGCTGACAGTAAGGAGCCCAGACCTTAGTCTGTGATGCTCATCACAAGTCCCTAGTAGAGAAGGAAGAGCAGATGTTGTTCAATGTTGGCGGCTGCCATCACCTTCAGAGCGTCGAGATATTTCATTCTGTTCACTCTGTGGATGTCTAAACTGCCTATGCTGATGTCTGGCATGGGTGCATTGACTATGTGTGTGTGTACAGGAAGAACCATGTCATGGAAGTCTTGCTGGATTCATGTGCCTCTGATTCCTAGCTCCAGTCACTGAGTCTGTCTAGTTCATGCTGCACCGCTGCTGTGATTTCATGCCTGATTTGTCCTCATTGGCAGACAGTGATATCATTGGCGTAAGACATTGTTTTAGCTACAGTTCATTGTCTGTACACTGGCACTCTTGCTATATATACATTGGACAGATATGCAAAGGGTACAACAGGACAAACTCTAGTTAGTAAACTGCATCAGTCAAAAGTAAATTACACCAGTTATCTTAGCAGGAAAGACCAGTCTGATTTTCCAGTTTCAAACGGGATATGCTAAAGTCAGTAGCCATCCAAATCACATGTCTTTGATACAGATCCCTGCACAGACATTATTCACTTTTATGAAACCAGAACTTATGAAAGCAGATTTCCAACATTTTCTGTTTCACTCCTTGATGGTAACACATAATCAGATCTGAACTGGTAACATTAGTACTGGGATTCTTTGCTGGTTGTTGAAGATGAGAATGTAGTACATTTGGGGATGTTCCGGGTCAAATCTCAGCTCATCTCAACATTTTGATGGTACAGTTTAATACTTTTTCAGTCCATTGGTTGAGGTTTGCCTTTCATGGCAAGTTTGCCTTTCACTGTATCAGGTTGGTTTTAAGCAGAAAAGAGAACAAAGTTCTCAGAGGATATTAACCAGAAAACAGTACAAATGTGTAGAGTTTCATGTGTAGAGTTTCTTTGGTACTTCTTGTATGACATCCTCATAGCCATCACTCTTGATTAAAACTGCTAGTTGCTTTCTAACAGGCCCCCCCCCCCCCCCCCCCCCCCCTCCTCCATCGTTGTGATCTGTCTGTTATAAATCTCTCCAGGAAAGCCTCTCATTTCTCCCTGTCGGTTGTCATGGGCATGCCGTTATCCATATGTACTATTCACTTTGTGGTAGGCTGGTCTTTTCTATGCATTTGTCTGTAGTTTCCAGAATCTGCCTAATATCCAAGTTCACTCATGAAGTTATCCCATTTTGCTTTTTTTGGCCTCTGCTGCACAGAGATGGAACTTCTCAATTTTCTCCTTTTTCACCCTTTCTGTCATCTCCAGTTTCTCTTGTGTGCTTTGTGGTGTCTTTCATTATTTCTCTAATTGCTTAGTTGCTAGATACTTCACACAAGTTCAACTTCGGGAGTCCACCATGGGGGATGCGCAAAAGTGAGCCTGCTTGGTCCTCTCCATGCCTGGGAGATGTCTGTTGGAAATGTCCAATAAGGTGTTGGTCAGCTTGTATTTCAAGGTCCTGCGTGCTGTCATAACCTTGAACTTGCTTGATTTGGAAATCAACACAAACATGGCAGGTGGTCACTTCTGTGATCCCCAAAATGGTTCATTTAGTTTCTAATACTGCCGACCGTGTGACAAGTGCCAAGACAATAGCAATATCGGCATCCCCAAGTCTCATTGTAACTCTAGATGGCCTCCCATCATTTTAATGCAGACTACCTCTGTCTCAGTTGTGGCATCTGCAAGGGCATACCCCTGTTGGTTTTCCCTGTATAGTCCCATTCTCTGCTCTGAGCATTAAAATCCCCACAGATGAGAAGCCTGCCGCCTGGGATTTCCTCCAGCTCATTGAGCCAGTCCCAATGCTTCTTTGTGGCAGCAGAGTTCACTGCAGAATATACATTTATAATATTCTAAATGAGGCTTCCAATCTCCAACTATTTTTGGGCATGTTATGAGAAGAAAAAATAAAAGCTAGAAAACTTGCTGACAACTGGCAAGATTTAAGAAAAAAGAACAAGGGGAAGGCAGAGAAGTAAACAAGTACTTCACCTTGCCCAAGTGTGTCTAGGCTAGCGTGGGAAGGATTCATCTCACTTCTCCTTTGATAGTGGACCCCCCCCCTCCTGCCATTTAAATGGATGTCAGATGATTATCCAATTATCCATATTCTTACCTTCCTTTTTAATCACCTCTGCCATCTTCATGAACCTGCAATGTTAAAATTGTTACCTTCTTGTAATACCTTAATAAATTTAGACTATTTTTACTTGTTTTATTTTTCTTCTCAGTCTGTTAATGTTTAAAAATATGGAACTTGTTTTCCTTAGTATAACCATTGGCAATGATTGTTTCCACAAGACTAACCATGCATGCATCATTCATGTACATATATGCCTGTTGATATTCACATTGTGCAGCTCACTGGTTTTCTTGTGCATATGAGTTTCTTTCACACTTGATCCCCCACTGGTACATAGGCCCTCAACCAGTTCATGCCCATCCATCCTATCTGTTGCTATCTTGTGCAGCTATGTTTATATTCTCCCCATATGATCCCTTCATGTTTTCATCTGTTTTTAAATCTCTTCTCCCTGTATTTTTAGGTCTCCTACTATTTCAGGGCATTGAGGCAAGACACCGTCTAGTTATACTATCTCAGATTTTCTGAGTATAAACTCTATGGACCACTGAGTGAACTGAAAAAAGACAGTGAAGTTCATACAAGAGACATTTATAAGCAATTTTCAAGCAAACAAACGAAGGAAAAGGTTTTCTGAATGTGTGCCCATCATCATCTTGTTCCTCATCTCTTGATTCAGTGGAATCTGTTGTTCTCTCCATGAGCTCCACATTGTTTATTCTGTCTTACCAACGTGTGCTTGGACGAGGTACATCTCCTGTTGGTGTAAACAAGGAAGCCATAGTCAAGAGGTTACACAATTGGTTGCCTGACATTTGTCTCTGCATCTCGTCAGGCGCATACTGTAGAGTTATATAGCATACACAGTGAATAGATGAATCGTGCATAGTCACTGATACTGTTCCAGTGTGGAACATTTGTTATTCCTAAGGCAATCACAGATTCACTATGTCTGCATAAGAGAGGTTTTAGTTAGTTAGTTAGTTAGTCGACAGATCATCCTCGTTGCACATCGAATCATTCAGTGCAGAGGTTTTAAACACCTACTAGTCAAAACTTCAGCATGTGTGGTAATCATTTATTATCAGGTAATTGTTAATCCATCCATCATGTGCCAGGCCATCATGTTTCCCCATCTCACTCGATCACCAGAGTCGTGGATCAGCTCCGTGTTCCTGTCTGGATCATACCATGTGGCCAAGCCATCCAGGTATTTACTTCTCGGTCTTCCCCTTGGTCTCTTCCCTTCGATCTTGCCAGTCGTCACCAAGTTCTCCAAGTCATTTCTTCTCATAACAAATTTTGACTGTCTACATCTAATGTCTCTAATCAGTTTACGATCTTCATTTGTTTCTTGAAGGACTTGTTCATTGGTTTTCCTGTCTGTCCATGATATTCTTTGCATTTTCCTCAGAAACCACATTTCCACAGCCATCAGATTGTCCACGCTTCACATCCATACAAAAGTACAGGTTTTATGTAGCACTATAACACTTTTTCTCGTTTCAATTGATATATTTTTATTGGTCAGTATGTTTTTCATCTTGCAAAAGGCTACGTTCACAATGGCAATTCTTGTTCTAATCTCTTCAAGGCATCTCCCATCAGATGTTATGACTGTTCCGAGATAACTGTACCGATTAACTTGCTTAAGAATGTGCCCATTTACTTGTATATCACATTGTGGTATTTCCTTCTTCCCAGTGACAATCATAATCTGTGTCTTATTAATATTCAATTCTAACCCTAGTTGTTCACTGTGTGCAACAACCGCATCTACTAAATGTTGCAGGTCCTGTTCATTGTCTGCAATCAATACTGTATCATCTGTGTATCTAATTTTATTGATGTATCGTCCTCCAATGTTGATTCCTTCCATATTTTCTATATTTCTGAAAATATTTTCACTGTATAGGGAAAAAAAGATCTGGAGACATTACACATCCCTATGTCACACCTCTTTTAATAGACTGGTATTGACCTACATCGTTATCAATTCTGATGGCAGCTTGTTGTTTCCAATATATGTTGTTTACAAGTCTAAGGTCTTTTTCATCAATTTGTATGAGGGTGAGTCAATAAGTAAGTCACACAGTTCTGTGGGATGGCAGGTAAATGTAGTTGGTGTTTTCTACAGGTGTCATTAGGTGACAGCAACAGCAAACTTTATATTCCTGTTCGTCAGTGTAGTATTGTCTGTGGGGTGAACAGAGCTAGTACTACAATGTATTTCCTGGGATATGTCTGGGTGTAGGTATAGGTTAAATCAGTTTACCGACCCCTCAAGCCCCTGGACCCTGCTTTCCCATAATCTTTCAACCTAGGGGCGCTAACCACTAGGGGCTCAGTACCGACGACATAACTCAACTCTGGTTTTGTCAAGATAATAATGCATCTATATTTTATGAACAATAGTAAAGTAGAGGGCAGTTCTAGATTAAGGCAGGGAGTCTTAGAGATAGATAGATCGAGGTGTAGCAGTTAGACAGATAGAAAGGATTAACAGCTGGAGGTCTGTGACTTCATCACAGGGTGTCCAAGGGTCACGTCCGTACGTAGGGTCAACATGGTTCCCTGTGGATCCTTTGTCCCGTAGGGTTGCCTCCGCCACTTGATGGAAGTAGGTGCCCCGCACTTAGGTCATGATTCGGGTCACCACTGTAGCCATAGTCGAACCACAGGCATAAGTAAACTGATGACCAAATGAATGTTCTGTTCTCAGAAAACCAAATGTTCACGTTCACAGTTCCCGCAGTGTACCAAGTCAATCTATGGGACCACCACTGGGTCTCGGTGTCACTCAACACCCTCTAGAAGAGGAGCCTTCTCGTTGGAGCATGGCCGCTCAGTTCTTTATCAACAACGTTGGAGCATGGCCGCTCAGTTCTTTATCAACAACGTTGGAGCATGGCCGCTCGGTTCTTTATCAACAATGTTATTGACTTCACCATGGTATGACACTACAGTCTATGAGCCACTATTAATACAGTCACTACACAAGGCTTACCACTGTGGGCATAAGGATGGTGCTTCGCTGGAGTGGTGTTCAGACCTGGGCGGACCGATCTGAAGGGGACTTCACACTCCAGAGTCAAGTGAGCTATTCCAACACTGGGGACACTGCATTTCTCCTGGCTTCGGTCGTTAGCTCTGTTTCACCTTCTTATCTTCATCACAGGCTTCTTAGTTGACACCACCTGAAGATCGACCCTTATTTTAATGAACTTCACAGGATAAGAATTGCCAGGGTTTCTGTCAGGCGTCATTAACCACCATCTAACAGCTGGACTGTCTCTTAGAGGTGACCACTCAATATCAGGAAGTGCACTGACAGTTTATGCTCCTAATGTCCAACTTCCTTTCACGATTTACAATCTTTCAGTGCAGCCCAAAAACCGGGAATTCCCAACTGAACATGCTCAGTTGCTTTCTAGTACAAAAGGAATGCTCCGAATGAATCTGCCAAATAAAGGTAGAATATTAAAGATGGGGTATTCCCTCAGGGTTCCGCCGACCGACATTAAAATGTTTCCCTGTACCAGAATATGACAGGTGGATATACCTACTGGCCATTCTGTGACAGTCAGGTGGCGCTAGATGTCTCATGCGTATGAGCATAAACAAAATGGCGACTGTACTTACAGAATGTACAACCAAAGAGCAACGTGCTGTTGTGCATTTTTTTGTGGGCAAAAGGACTGCTTGCAAAGGACATTCATAAGGAAATGCTTCCTGTTTATGCTGACAGATGTTTGTCCCGTAAAGCGGTGCATAGCTGGGTAGCAAAATATTCTCAAGGACACTCTAAAATTGTTGATGGAATCCGATCTGGTCGCCCTGTTGAGATTGCAGCAGAAGCATCCGTGCAGTGGGTCGAGGAGATGATTAGAGGTGACAGGCGAGTAACTATAGACTCTGTAGCATCTGCAATAGGGTGCTCACATGGTTCAGCATACAGCATAATGCATGATGAATTGAAATTTCCGGGACTGCTGACTAGAGGAGTGTTGCTTCTTCATGACAATGCCAGACCACATATGGCTCGATTAACTCAGGAGAAAATTAACCAACTATGGTGGGAAGTTCTGGAACATCCACCTTACAGCCCAGACTTAGCCCCTAGCAATTTCCACCTTTTTGGTCCACTAAAAACCCACCTTGGTGGGAGACATTTCATCAATGACCCCCGAAGTTGAATGTGAAGTGAAAATGTGGTTTAGAAAACAGAGCTCACAGTTCTATGCAGCCGGTTTGGGAGGACTGATAAAACAATGGGATAAGTGCATCAATGTTGGTGGAAATTATGTTGAGAAATAAAGGGACAATGTATGTATAAAAATAAACTGGTTTCAAGTTGCTATCGTATTTAGTTATTTTTATACATCCATTTGTGACTTACTTATTGACTTACCATCGTGGATTTTCAAGCATCCTTATCATGTCGACATGTCTCACTTTATCGAAAGCCTTTGTATAGTCAATAAAGCAAAGATATAGATCTTTGTTTACTTCTATAGAACGTTCAATTACTGTTCTCAGTATTTACACAGCATTTACTGTAACCTTGCCTTCTACAAACCCACATTGTTCTTCTATTTCGGGTTGTATTTTCTTCCTAACTCTTTACATGATAATTCTCAGCAAAATCTTCATGATGTGGCTCATTATACTAATTGTTCGATGTTGATCACATTCCAAGGCTCCTGATGTCTTCGGGATTGCAATAAATATAGAATTACATAATTCAGGCGGTATATCTCCAGTATTATATATTGCATTCAGCAGTCTGGTGATTTGGTCTATTCCATATTTTTCTAAGACATTGATTATTTCTATTGTGGTGTTATCTGTACCCAGGGTGTTGCCAGTTTTCATATGGTTAAGAGCATTCTGAACTTCCATCTTCAAAATTGATGGTCCTTCATTATTATTCTGATGATCATATTGTTCTTCTCTTGTATCATCATATAGGTCTCTCACGTAATGTGACCATGCATGTAAAATCTTATCTGTTTCTATTATGATTTTGCCATCTTTGGTTTTTAGGCAACCCATTGACGTGTGTGTTCTTTTGTTAGTGATGTCTTTAATTCTTTTGTGCATTAATTTGGTATTCCGGGTGTTGTGTTGGTTTTCAATTTCCTTGCAATTTTCCAGAAGCCATGTTTCTTTTGCCTCTTTGCATAGCTTTCTAATTTTCCTGTGAATCTCTTCATATTTTCCCTTATTATTTATGTTATTTCTTCTTATTTCCATGAGTTTTAAGATGTCTTCCGTCATCCATTTCTTGCGACCTATTATCTTTATTTTTACGATGGCTGTTTGACTGATTTCTTTAATATTCCCCATTGGTCGCTGACATCTTAAAATAATATTTCCATACATTTCCAAATCTGCTCTTTACCTCTATGTTTAATTTATCTTTTATCTCTTCAGTGCCCATAGATCAAATTTTGTGTCTCTTAGTGTATATTTGACTTTCTTTAATTTTATATGTATATTGCGTAAGATTAATCTATGGTCGCTGTAGCAGTCTGTGCTTGGTAAAGTCTTTGCGACTTTTAAGGCATTTCAAAACCTTCTGTTGATGGGAATATAATCAGTCTGATTTCTGATCTTATGATCAGGACGCCTCCATGTTCATATCTCCTCGGGTGCTGTTGATACCAGGTGTTTTCAATAACAACATCATGCTCTTGCCCACTGTACAAGTCTGTAACTTCTTTCATTCTGTTCCCCTAGTCCATACTTGCCTATTATGCGTCCGTCCTGTTGATTTCCAACTTTGGCATTTAAGTCACCCATTATGATATTTATTTCAGAATTCTTGCATTACTTGAAGGCTTTCTCTAAATCATAAAATTCATCAATGCTGTCAGCACTACTGTCTGATGTTGGTGCATAAACTTGTATGACCTTGACATCAAAAGGCCTTCCACTCAACTTCACCAGTAATACTCTGTCTGATACAGTCCAATATCCTTTGATCGATTTTGATCTCTCTGTATCCATTATAATTGCTACTCCTTGCTGTTGTTTCTCTCCACCAGAATACATTATTCTATATTCCTCAGATGTTATAATGCCCATTCCTGTCCATCTGGTCTCAAATATACCTAACAGGTTAATATTTATTCTTCTCATTTCGTTCTTGTTATCAAATTTTCTATCCCCACTCAAAATTCTTACATTCCAAGTTCCTACTTTCAATGTTGATACTCTTTTGCACTCAGTCGCCTGCTGACGGTCTGGAGTCACCAGGTGCACATGACTACCCCTACTGGGCGAGGCTGCTCCTATGGAGCACCCATTTACGCCGTTTCTCTGATTATCGATAAGACTGCAGTACATGATATTCTTGGCATCTGTAAAGAAGGTAGTTTGCCATTGCTTTCCTTCCTAGCAGTGACCATACTGGTTGATGACCTTAGCCATGGTCTCTCCAAAAAAAGAGATCCTCTGCCTACCATCATGAAGCTGGAGACCATAACCTACAACTGTCTGTTGGCTGCTCTTCGATTTCATCCACAACCTGCACCTATGGCTTCACGTAACCCTGATCGGGGGGCTAAACGGGTACTCCACCTTATCCAAGGGTGTCCCGTAGGCTAGCGGAGGGAAGGAGGCACCTTACCTCTCCTAGGATAGGGGATAACCCTACTCCGCCACCCTAAATATATTATTAATACAATATAGAAAATACCTTTGCTGTGTTAACTTTATGGCAGCAGTTTAACAGGTATTGAGCAATGGGTTGTGAATTTATGGCCTGCTGACAGCACTGTGTTTCCATAAGATTGATTAACTGTCTTTTCCATCGAAACTGGTATACGTTCAGTTACTTATTTTCTAAATTATTCTGTTCTAGCTATGTAAGTTGCTTGGCACTGGCATTTGAATTGATAAATAGAGTTTGATTTGGTGTATTGTGTCACTGGTTCTTTCACAGATGGAGTAGGCATTGGGATTATTATATTATCTGATGATTGGTTCAGTGGCAGAGCATTTTTGGTTTACTGCTGCTTTAAGTCAGTCGTGCAGTTTGTTTACTTGTTATGTATTCCAATCTAAATATGATTCACCTGTACCTTTTGTATGATGTACAACTCTGCAACACGCACCCGACAAGTGGCAGTGAAATCTGCCAGGCAACAAACTGTGCAAGGTATTGTTGATGGCGTCTTTGTTTACATTCACTAAGGGAATGCATTGTTTTGAATCTCTAGGATGTTTATTTCACTATTATCTCCCATAATCCACCGTACATGCAGGCCTGCAAAATATTTGTCCGTTCTCATGACATGATCAGAAAATGGGGATTGTCTACTGTTGATATAAACAACGAATTCTCTTAACGCTTGTTATCTTTCCTTGGTTCTCCTTAGAATCGCATCTGTAGAAACTCTGTAAGTTCTCACAAATGTGTTGGTGGTCCATGATTCATTTCCACTCATGACAATTGCTAACAGCTGAGAACTACTAAGTCGCATTAAGCAACAGATCACACGAACACAGATCTCTATTTCGAGAGTCACACAAATCAAGTGAAACTCCCGTTGTCTTCATTAAGCCACATAGAGAGCAGTTGTGAATGCCATACCGAACTTGCAGGCGTGTATACGGTAAAGCAGATACAGTCAACGCCGCACGTACCTTAGGGGAAGACGGGCAGCATCTCATGACAGTCACGGGCGGGAAGGGAAACCGTACAATCTGAAGTGGTGTTCCCATAGTTAGCTGTCTGCACAAGGATTCCGTTGTTTTTCTTGTTTTCTTTGTCTGTGATGGTGGTGAGGCGGTTTAGAGGGGGTAGAGAGATGTATTAGTTAGTATATTGCTGTAGTTGAGGCGCCCTAATAGCTGTGTTTGTCGAGTATACTCGCCTGTCTGCTCTGCATGTCCACATAATATAAATAATAGACACTATATCACTATTATAATCAGGGGTTTTGTAAAGGATGTGACTTATTTACATAAGCAATGATATGTCTCCCTGGCGAAGGGTTAAGGACGCTGTTCTTAATCTCGTATAACCACGTTATAAACACAGCTGCGTGAGATTTGGCAGCAGATCGCGGCGGGCTGGTTTCTTACAGAAAGGTATGTGAGCCGGTCGTTCAGAAAACGATGGCAAACTACTGAACTTAAAACTTGCCAAGACATGAACGGCAGCTGAAAAATGCTGGTATTGACTGCAATGTCCTGTAAATATGATATGCAAAAACAAAAAATGATGACACGGCCGTGACACATGTTGTAAAGGCAGCAAGGACAGGTATAAAGTCAGCAAGGACGGAAGTTGATGACCTGATCTCATACCACAGTGACTTAGACTGTAAGGGGATCCTTGCATGTGACAACTGTCAGACATGATTGACATTCACCTGTGCATGTTCCCACATGCCATACTCGATGTTTCGGCTATGACTATGAAATCCTGCCAGGTAATGGTCATGAGGCGACACACCGCCTACTGTTGACCAAATATAGTACATCTCCGAGTACCGCTAACCACCGTCGGAAGAGGCGCACACTGGACGACGCGCTTAGTTTATTTATATTAGGTGTCCTAGTTTTACTGGCTGGAGTCCTTGAACTGGCAAGCCGTTTATGTGTAAGAGGGGGAAGGGTGGTTGCACATTGGAACCAGCAATCCTATCTTAGAGGCACTAGTTGTTTGAAAGAAACTGTGAAATGAACGTTACAGACAAGCAGATGTCCAGCGGTGAAACAAACCTTGCATTTGTAGAAGTAAATACATGACAGAAGGAAAACAAAAAGCCAGGTTACTTTACAGGATTTCTTTCGGAAGATGTGGTGAATGGAAAATACTGTTGCCTCACGGCCATGTCTGTGGAGAAGAGAAAGAACAGACGGTTACGAATACTTTCTATGCTCACCAGAAGCACGCTCTCTTGTTATTACCCTTTTGAATCCTTGATGACTGATATTTTCCATCCCATTTTCAGTTCAACATCATAAGCTCTTGGACAGTCTCTTTGCTCACGTTGCTCATCTGCTCTCTCTCTCTCTCTCTCTCTCTCTCTCTCTCTCTCTCTCTCTCTTTCTCTCTCTCTCTCTTTCTCTCTATCTCTCTCTTTCTTTCTCTCTCTCTCTCATCTTTGGCCGACTCGCCGTGGAAATGTAATAGATGTCTAACGTGCTGGGTGTTTTTTTTTCCTTCTCTCTCTCTACCTTATAACCTCCCTGTTTAATTAACCTCGGAAATATGTCAAATGTCTCGGGGTATTGCATGTGTCCAGTGTTTCGGGGTATTGAATGTGTCCAATGTCTCGGGGGTATTGAATGTGTCCAATGTCTCGGGGTATTGAATGTGTCCAATGTCTCGGAGTATTGAATGTGTCCAATGTCTCGGAGTATTGAATGTGTCCAATGTCTCGGGGTATTGAATATGTCCAATGTCTCGGGGTATTGAATGTGTCCAATGTCTCGGGGGTATTGAATGTGTCCAATGTCTCGGGGGTATTGAATGTGTCTAATGTCTCGGGGTATTGAATGTGTCCAATGTCTCGGAGTATTGAATGTGTCCAATGTCTCGGAGTATTGAATGTGTCCAATGTCTCGGAGTATTGAATGTGTCCAATGTCTCGGAGTATTGAATGTGTCCAATGTCTCGGGGGTATTGAATGTGTCCAATGTCTCGGGGTATTGAATGTGTCCAATGTCTCGGGGTATTGAATATGTCCAGAGTCTCGGGGTATTGAATATGTCCAATGTCTCGGGGTATTGAATATGTCCAATGTCTCGGGGTATTGAATATGTCCAATGTCTCGGGGTATTGAATATGTCCAATGTCTCGGGGTATTGAATATGTCCAATGTCTCGGGTATTGAATATGTCCAATGTCTCGGGGTATTGAATATGTCCAATGTCTCGGAGTATTGAATGTGTCCAATGTCTCGGAGTATTGAATATGTCCAATGTCTCGGGGTATTGAATATGTCCAATGTCTCGGGGTATTGAATATGTCCAATGTCTCGGGGGTATTGAATATGTCCAATGTCTCGGGGTATTGAATATGTCCAATGTCTCGGGGTATTGAATGTGTCCAATGTCTCGGAGTATTGAATATGTCCAATGTCTCGGAGTATTGAATGTGTCCAATGTCTCGGGGTATTGAATGTGTCCAATGTCTCGGAGTATTGAATGTGTCCAATGTCTCGGAGTATTGAATATGTCCAATGTCTCGGGGTATTGAATATGTCCAATGTCTCGGGGTATTGAATGTGTCCAATGTCTCGGGGTATTGAATATGTCCAATGTCTCGGGGTATTGAATGTGTCCAATGTCTCGGGGTATTGAATATGTCCAATGTCTCGGGGGTATTGAATGTGTCCAATGTCTCGGGGGTATTGAATATGTCCAATGTCTCGGGGTATTGAATATGTCCAATAATGCGAAGTTTGTGTTTCTTCTGCTGACAAAAGTCTAAGCTTTCAAAGTAATGTGATTACTACAGTTAACGAAATAATTTCAGACAGATGCCCGTGCCCAGTACGTTACCGAGCATTCAGAATGCACTGACAAATCTGTTGGCTTGACGTCTGTAACTGGACATGCTATTTCCCTTACAGACCGGCACGCCATTTCTAGCCATACAAAAGAAGCTCTACGTTCTGACAGTTTGAATGAATAGTCTTGTTCGTGTCTATTTTAAGACTAGATCCATTTGTGGATTCACTGTAACTACCTGATAATGTTATCAGTTTGTACATTCTGTCCCCCACCCGCATATTTGCGCTGATATCTTGGCAACATCCAGGGGTACTCGTGTAGATCCAACTTTGCTGGGGTTCTGTACAAGAAAGTAGTGTTCGTGAACATTGGAGTTTGACCTGACCCCATGGAAGCATCTACATGTGGGGTAGCAAGGGAGACAGAAGTGTGTGAAGATCTGTACACAGTGGCGGACAGGCCTGGGTGTCAGCTGGCCTGATGGCCTAATTTCAACGTGCGTGAGAAAATATGTGTACAACGTTAGTGTCCTGTTGCATGCGGGATAACCTGGCCAGTTTGTGCATAGTGAATACTGTTGATGTAGGTTCTGAATTCTGTTTTATTTTGTACCCTCCATATTTACTCCCAGCAGCTACTTTCTTACTTAGTTACATGCCAGACTTCTGTTGTATGTGTGCAGGTTTGCTCCAACTTGCGTTTGACCCCCATTTATCCCTAATTTGTCTCTCTCTCTCTCTCTCTCTCTCTCTCTCTCTCTCTCTCTCTCTCTCTCTCTCTCTCTCTCTCTCTCTCTCTCTCTCTCTCTCTCTCTCTCTCTCTCTCCCCCCCCCCCCCCCCCCACACACACACCAATGTGTTTCATTTTTTTATCATAGACAGTCGTGTCAGTTTCTCAAAGAAAGGTAGAGGATACCATTTGTTCATTATTGTTCCTTGATATTGTCGTCCATCTCAATGAGACATGCACTCAGCAGCGGTGCCATGTCTCATATTTTGAGTAAAAAGGTAAAGGTCGCATGATTGTAGTGTTACAATTTCGCAAAGTTGGATACACATTTTATCAGTTCCGTTGTTATCTTGTCAGAACCTACAGCCTTTCCCTGTTCCATCTTTTGAATAGCGAGGGTTTAGTGTTCTTTACTTCTTTTTATAATATGGTATTAACAATTTTAATTTCTCCATCTTTTCCTCTGATACAACCATTTCCTGTTGTTATTTTACTTGTTTGTAAATCTGTTTATATTTTCATGCAATCCTTTTGAGTTGTGTTTTATTTCTAGCCGGTTCAGTGGCGAATGGGTTACGGATGCAGTTCGTAATCCTGCACGCAGCTTTCGAAACACAGCTGCGGGATATTTGGCAGCAGACCGCCTTGCGTTGAGTTTTATAAAATGGTATGGGTACCAGGCATTCAGAAAGCAATGGCAAACTACTGAACGTAAATTTGCCAAGAGATCACAAACATCCACAAAATGCTGGGATAGACTACGACGTCCTGTAAAAGATATAACTAACTTTTAAAAATTGCTAGATCCTCTATTTCTTCACATTTTATATGAATCCACTCAACGGCTTCGAAAGTGAAACAGCAGAGTGTGTGGCACACATGAGGTGTGATCAGGACAGGATAGTGAACTTGGCTGGCCATCGTGGAAGAGATTGGGACCTCACCATGTAATATCCCAATGACAGCAATGGTAATTCAACAACAAGAAAAAGGTGATATGGGTAATTCTTGGCCCCCTGGAGATGAGTCTGTTGTAAATATTCACAGGGAAGAGACAACTCTTATAGTGAATAAGGAAGTGCATGATGACGACTGCATCCCAAATTCTTTTGAAAGGGTGCATTCTGACAATACCAACCTGAAAAGTAGAAGAAGTCTGAGAATTGGTACGTAGAACGTACGCACCTTATATCAAGCAGGGAAGTTTGATAACCTTATTGCAGAGGCAAAAAATATGAATTTAGATATCTTAGGCGTATCTGAAACAAGATGGACAGATACAAGTTATATAAGGAGGGAAGATTACGTATTCATTAATTCAGGAGGAGATCATCACGAGAGAGGAGTAGGGATTTTAGTAAAACGAGATTTAGAGAAAAATATTAATGGATCCTGGACTCAAAAAGATAGAATGATGCTTCTCAAAATTAAGGCAAGACCGTTCAACATAGTAATTCTTCAGACATATGCTCAGACAACTGATTATAGTGATGAACAGCTAGAAGAATACTATGAAGACCTACAACAAACACTGAAAGTTGTAAAATCATCAGAAGTCCTAATTGTCATGGGAGACATGAACGCAAAAGTTGGAAAAAATATATATAAGCAGATATTAGGGCAATATGGTATGGGAAACAGAAACGTCAGAGGAGACCGGCTGATCCAGTTCTGTAAAGAAAACAATCTTATTGTTTGCAACACATTTTTCCAGCATAATCCTAGGAAACTGTATACATGGAAAAGCCCTGGAGATAGAATGAGAAACCAAATTGACTACATTATGATTAGAAATAGATTTAAAAACAATGTTAAAAATGCCAAAACATACCCTGGTGCTGATATCAACTCTGACCATAATCCTGTAGTTTTAAAAGTACAAATGAAACTTAAAAACCCAGGAATAAGGAAATTGAAGACACCTCAAGAAGATATATCGGCATTGAAACAACCAGAAATAAGTCAACTATACCTAGTTGAAGTCAAAAATAGATATGATGGGCTAATCATTGAAAGTATGGAACAATATCGATGTGAAAATCCTGAGGATAAAATTAATGCAAAATGAAAAAGTGTAAAAACCAGTATTCAGATTGTGAATACCACCTTGCCAGTGAAGATTAATAAGAAAAAACAGTTATGGATAACCGATGACATCTTGAGTAAAATGTCTCAAAGAAAGAAAGCAAAGATATAGATCTTTGTTTACTTCTATAGAATGTTCAATTACTGTTCTCAGTATATACACAGCATTTACTGTACCCTTGCCTTCTACAAACCCACATTGTTCTTCTATTTCGGGTTGTATTTTCTTCCTAACTCTTTACATGATAATTCCCAGCAAAATCTTCATGATGTGGCTCATTATACTAAATGTTCGATGTTGATCACATTCCAAGGCTCCTGATGTCTTCGGGATTGCAATAAATATAGAATTACATAATTCAGGAGGTATATCTCCAGTATTATATATTGCATTCAGCAGTCTAGTGATTTGGTCTATTCCATATTTTTCTAAGACATTGATTATTTCTATTGTGGTGTTATCTGTACCCAGGGTGTTGCCAGTTTTCATATGGTTAAGAGCATTCTGAACTTCCATCTTCAAAATTGATGGTCCATCATTATTATTCTGATGATCATATTGTTCTTCTCTTGTATCATCATATAGGTCTTTCACGTAATGTGACCATGCATGTAAAATCTTATCTGTTTCTATTATGATTTTGCCATCTTTGGTTTTTAGGCAACCCATTGACGTGTGTGTTCTTTTGTTAGTGATGTCTTTAATTCTTTTGTGCATTAATTTGATATTCCGGGTGTTGTGTTGGTTTTCAATTTCCTTGCAATTTTCCAGAAGCCATGTTTCTTTTGCCTCTTTGCATAGCTTTCTAATTTTCCTGTGAATCTCTTCATATTTTCCCTTATTATTTATGTTATTTCTTCTTATTTCCATGAGTTTTAAGATGTCTTCCGTCATCCATTTCTTGCGTCCTATTATCTTTATTTTTAGGATGGCTGTTTGACTGATTTCTTTAATATTCCCCATTGGTCGCTGACATCTTAAAATAATATTTCTATATAGGACAATGCATCAAATCTGCTCTTTACCTCTATGTTGAATTTATCTTTTATCTCTTCAGTGCCCATAGATCAAATTTTGTGTCTCTTAGTGTATATTTGACTTTCTTTAATTTTATATGTATATTGCGTAAGATTAATCTATGGTCGCTGTAGCAGTCTGCGCTTGGTAAAGTCTTTGCGACTTTTAAGGCATTTCAAAACCTTCTGTTGATGGGAATATAATCAGTCTGATTTCTGATCTTATGATCAGGACTCCTCCATGTTCATATTTCCTCGGGTGCTGTTGATACCAGGTGTTTTCAATAACAACATCATGCTCTTGCCCACTGTACAAGTCTGTAACTTCTTTCATTCTGTTCCCCTAGTCCATACTTGCCTATTATGCGTCCGTCCTGTTGATTTCCAACTTTGGCATTTAAGTCACCCATTATGATATTTATTTCAGAATTCTTGCATTACTTGAAGGCTTTCTCTAAATCATAAAATTCATCAATGCTGTCAGCACTACTGTCTGATGTTGGTGCATAAACTTGTATGACCTTGACATCAAAAGGTCTTCCACTCAACTTCACCAGTAACACTCTGTCTGATACAGTCCAATATCCTTTGATCGATTTTGATCTCTATGTATCCATTATAATTGCTACTCCTTGCTGTTGTTTCTCTCCACCAGAATACATTATTCTATATTCCTCAGATGTTATAATGCCCATTCCTGTCCATCTGGTCTCACATATACCTAACAGGTTAATATTTATTCTTCTCATTTCATTCTTGTTATCAAATTTTCTGTCCCCACTCAAAGTTCTTACATTCCAAGTTCCTACTTTCAATGTTGATACTCTTTTGCACTCAGTCACCTGCTGACGGTCTGGAGTCACCTGGTGCACATGACTACCCCTACTGGGCGAGGCTGCTCCTATGGAGCACCCATTTATGCCGTTTCTCTGATTATCGATAAGACTGCAGTACATGATATTCTTGGCATCTGTAAAGAAGGTAGTTTGCCATTGCTTTCCTTCCTAGCAGTGACCATACTGGTTGATGACCTTAGCCATGGTCTCTCCAAAAAAAGAGATCCTCTGCACTAGTTGTTTGAAAGAAACTGTGAAATGAACGTTACAGACAAGCAGATGTCCAGTGGTGAAACAAACCTTGCATTTGTAGAAGTAAATACATGACAGAAGGAAAACAAAAAGCCAGGTTACTTTACAGGATTTCTTTCGGAAGATGTGGCGAATGGAAAATACTGTTGCCTCACGGCCATGTCTGTGGAGAAGAGAAAGAACAGACGGTTACGAATACTTTCCATGCTCACCAGAAGCACGTTCTCTTGTTATTACCCTTTTGAATCCTTGATGACTGATATTTTCCATCCCAGTTTCAGTTCAACAACATGAGCTCTTGGACAGTCTCTTTGCTCACGTTGCTCATCTGCTTGCTCTCTCTCTCTCTCTCTCTCATCTTCTCTCTCTCTCATCGCCCATCCCATCTCACTCTCTCGTCATCGTCTCTCTCTCTCTCTCCTCTCTATCTCTCCTCTTCTCCTCTCTCTCTCTCTCTCTCTCTCTCTCTCTCTCTCTCTCTCTCTCTCTCTCTCTCTCTCTCTCTATCTCTCTCTCTCTCGCTCTCTCTCATCTTTGGCCGACTCGCCGTGGAAATGTAATAGATGTCTAACGTGCTGGGTGTTTTTTTTTTCTTCTCTCTCTCTACCTTATAACCTCCCTGTTTAATTAACCTCGGAAATATGTCAAATGTCTCGGGGTATTGCATGTGTCCAGTGTTTCGGGGTATTGAATATGTCCAATGTCTCGGGGGTATTGAATATGTCCAATGTCTCGGGGGTATTGAATATGTCCAATGTCTCGGGGGTATTGAATATGTCCAATGTCTCGGGGTATTGAATATGTCCAATGTCTCGGAGTATTGAATATGTCCAATGTCTCGGGGGTATTGAATATGTCCAATGTCTCGGAGTATTGAATATGTCCAATGTCTCGGGGGTATTGAATATGTCCAATGTCTCGGGGGTATTGAATATGTCCAATGTCTCGGGGTATTGAATGTGTCCAATGTCTCGGAGTATTGAATGTGTCCAATGTCTCGGGGTATTGAATATGTCCAATGTCTCGGGGTATTGAATATGTCCAATGTCTCGGGGGTATTGAATATGTCCAATGTCTCGGGGGTATTGAATATGTCCAATGTCTCGGGGGTATTGAATATGTCCAATGTCTCGGGGGTATTGAATATGTCCAATGTCTCGGGGGTATTGAATATGTCCAATGTCTCGGGGGTATTGAATATGTCCAATGTCTCGGGGGTATTGAATATGTCCAATGTCTCGGGGTATTGAATATGTCCAATGTCTCGGGGGTATTGAATATGTCCAATGTCTCGGGGTATTGAATATGTCCAGAGTCTCTGGGTATTGAATATGTCCAATGTCTCGGTGTATTGAATATGTCCAATGTCTCGGGGTATTGAATATGTCCAATGTCTCGGGGTATTGAATATGTCCAATGTCTCGGGGTATTGAATATGTCCAATGTCTCGGGGTATTGAATATGTCCAATGTCTCGGGGTATTGAATATGTCCAGAGTCTCGGGGTATTGAATATGTCCAATGTCTCGGGGTATTGAATGTGTCCAATGTCTCGGAGTATTGAATATGTCCAATGTCTCGGGGTATTGAATATGTCCAATGTCTCGGAGTATTGAATATGTCCAGAGTCTCGGGGTATTGAATATGTCCAATGTCTCGGGGTATTGAATATGTCCAATGTCTCGGAGTATTGAATATGTCCAATGTCTCGGGGGTATTGAATGTGTCCAATGTCTCGGGTATTGAATATGTCCAATGTCTCGGGGTATTGAATGTGTCCAATGTCTCGGGGTATTGAATATGTCCAATGTCTCGGGGTATTGAATATGTCCAATGTCTCGGAGTATTGAATATGTCCAATGTCTCGGGGTATTGAATGTGTCCAATGTCTCGGGGGTATTGAATGTGTCCAATGTCTCGGGGTATTGAATGTGTCCAATGTCTCGGGGTATTGAATGTGTCCAGAGTCTCGGGGTATTGAATATGTCCAATGTCTCGGGGTATTGAATATGTCCAATGTCTCGGGGTATTGAATATGTCCAGAGTCTCGGGGTATTGAATATGTCCAATGTCTCGGGGTATTGAATATGTCCAATGTCTCGGGGTATTGAATATGTCCAATGTCTCGGGGTATTGAATATGTCCAATGTCTCGGGGTATTGAATATGTCCAATGTCTCGGGGTATTGAATATGTCCAATGTCTCGGAGTATTGAATATGTCCAATGTCTCGGGGTATTGAATGTGTCCAATGTCTCGGAGTATTGAATATGTCCAATGTCTCGGGGTATTGAATATGTCCAGAGTCTCGGAGTATTGAATATGTCCAATGTCTCGGGGTATTGAATGTGTCCAATGTCTCGGAGTATTGAATATGTCCAATGTCTCGGGGTATTGAATATGTCCAATGTCTCGGAGTATTGAATATGTCCAGAGTCTCGGGGTATTGAATATGTCCAATGTCTCGGGGTATTGAATATGTCCAATGTCTCGGAGTATTGAATATGTCCAATGTCTCGGGGTATTGAATATGTCCAATGTCTCGGGGTATTGAATATGTCCAATGTCTCGGGGTATTGAATATGTCCAATGTCTCGGGGTATTGAATATGTCCAATGTCTCGGAGTATTGAATATGTCCAATGTCTCGGGGTATTGAATATGTCCAATGTCTCGGGGTATTGAATATGTCCAATGTCTCGGAGTATTGAATATGTCCAATGTCTCGGGGGTATTGAATATGTCCAATGTCTCGGAGTATTGAATATGTCCAATGTCTCGGGGTATTGAATATGTCCAATGTCTCGGGGTATTGAATATGTCCAATGTCTCGGAGTATTGAATATGTCCAATGTCTCGGGGTATTGATTGAATATGTCCAATGTCTCGGGGTATTGAATATGTCCAATGTCTCGGAGTATTGAATATGTCCAATGTCTCGGGGTATTGAATATGTCCAATGTCTCGGGGTATTGAATATGTCCAATGTCTCGGAGTATTGAATATGTCCAATGTCTCGGGGGTATTGAATGTGTCCAATGTCTCGGAGTATTGAATATGTCCAATGTCTCGGGGTATTGAATATGTCCAATAATGCGAAGTTTGTGTTTCTTCTGCTGACAAAAGTCTAAGCTTTCAAAGTAATGTGATTACTACAGTTAACGAAATAATTTCAGACAGATGCCCGTGCCCAGTACGTTACCGAGCATTCAGAATGCACTGACAAATCTGTTGGCTTGACGTCTGTAACTGGACATGCTATTTCCCTTACAGACCGGCACGCCATTTCTAGCCATACAAAAGAAGCTCTACGTTCTGACAGTTTGAATGAATAGTCTTGTTCGTGTCTATTTTAAGACTAGATCCATTTGTGGATTCACTGTAACTACCTGATAATGTTATCAGTTTGTACATTCTGTCCCCCACCCGCATATTTGCGCTGATATCTTGGCAACATCCAGGGGTACTCGTGTAGATCCAACTTTGCTGGGGTTCTGTACAAGAAAGTAGTGTTCGTGAACATTGGAGTTTGACCTGACCCCATGGAAGCATCTACATGTGGGGTAGCAAGGGAGACAGAAGTGTGTGAAGATCTGTACACAGTGGCGGACAGGCCTGGGTGTCAGCTGGCCTGATGGCCTGATTTCAACGTGCGTGAGAAAATATGTGTACAACGTTAGTGTCCTGTTGCATGCGGGATAACCAGGCCAGTTTGTGCATAGTGAATACTGATGATGTAGGTTCTGAATTCTGTTTTATTTTGTACCCTCCATATTTACTCCCAGCAGCTACTTTCTTACTTAGTTACATGCCAGACTTCTGTTGTATGTGTGCAGGTTTGCTCCAACTTGCGTTTGACCCCCATTTATCCCTAATTTGTCTCTCTCTCTCTCTCTCTCTCTCTCGTCTCTCTCTCTCTCTCTCTCTCTCTCTCTCTCTCTCTCTCTCTCTCTCTCTCTCTCTCCCCCCCCCCCCCCCCCCCACACACACACACACCAATGTGTTTCATTCTTTTTATCATAGACAGTCGTGTCAGTTTCTCAAAGAAAGGTAGAGGATACCATTTGTTCATTATTGTTCCTTGATATTGTCGTCCATCTCAATGAGACATGCACTCAGCAGCGGTGCCATGTCTCATATTTTGAGTAAAAAGGTAAAGGTCGCATGATTGTAGTGTTACAATTTCGCAAAGTTGGATACACATTTTATCAGTTCCGTTGTTATCTTGTCAGAACCTACAGCCTTTCCCTGTTCCATCTTTTGAATAGCGAGGGTTTAGTGTTCTTTACTTCTTTTTATAATATGGTATTAACAATTTTAATTTCTCCATCTTTTCCTCTGATACAACCATTTCCTGTTGTTATTTTACTTGTTTGTAAATCTGTTTATATTTTCATGCAATCCTTTTGAGTTGTGTTTTATTTCTAGCCGGTTCAGTGGCGAATGGGTTACGGATGCAGTTCGTAATCCTGCACGCAGCTTTCGAAACACAGCTGCGGGCGATTTGGCAGCAGACCGCCTTGCGTTGAGTTTTATAAAATGGTATGGGTACCAGGCGTTCAGAAAGCAATGGCAAACTACTGAACGTAAATTTGCCAAGAGATCACAAACATCCACAAAATGCTGGGATAGACTACGACATCCTGTAAAAGATATAACTAACTTTTAAAAATTGCTAGATCCTCTATTTCTTCACATTTTATATGAATCCACTCAACGGCTTCGAAAGTGAAACAGCAGAGTGTGTGGCACACATGAGGTGTGATCAGGACACGATAGTGAACTTGGCTGGCCATCGTGGAAGAGATTGGGACCTCACCATGTAATATCCCAATGACAGCAATGGTAATTCAACAACAAGAAAAAGGTGATATGGGTAATTCTTGGCCCCCTGGAGATGAGTCTGTTGTAAATATTCACAGGGAAGAGACAACTCTTATAGTGAATAAGGAAGTGCATGATGACGACTGCATCCCAAATTCTTTTGAAAGGGTGCATTCTGACAATACCAACCTGAAAAGTAGAAGAAGCCTGAGAATTGGTACGTAGAACGTACGCACCTTATATCAAGCAGGGAAGTTTGATAACCTTATTGCAGAGGCAAAAAATATGAATTTAGATATCTTAGGCGTATCTGAAACAAGATGGACAGATACAAGTTATATAAGGAGGGAAGATTACGTATTCATTAATTCAGGAGGAGATCATCACGAGAGAGGAGTAGGGATTTTAGTAAAACGAGATTTAGAGAAAAATATTAATGGATCCTGGACTCAAAAAGATAGAATGATGCTTCTCAAAATTAAGGCAAGACCGTTCAACATAGTAATTCTTCAGACATATGCTCCGACAACTGATTATAGTGATGAACAGCTAGAAGAATACTATGAAGACCTACAACAAACACTGAAAGTTGTAAAATCATCAGAAGTCCTAATTGTCATGGGAGACATGAACGCAAAAGTTGGAAAAAATATATATAAGCAGATATTAGGGCAATATGGTATGGGAAACAGAAACGTCAGAGGAGACCGGCTGATCCAGTTCTGTAAAGAAAACAATCTTATTGTTTGCAACACATTTTTCCAGCATAATCCTAGGAAACTGTATACATGGAAAAGCCCTGGAGATAGAATGAGAAACCAAATTGACTACATTATGATTAGAAATAGATTTAAAAACAATGTTAAAAATGCCAAAACATACCCTGGTGCTGATATCAACTCTGACCATAATCCTGTAGTTTTAAAAGTACAAATGAAACTTAAAAACCCAGGAATAAGGAAATTAAAGACACCTCAAGAAGATATATCGGCATTGAAACAACCAGAAATAAGTCAACTATACCTAGTTGAAGTCAAAGATAGTTATGATGGGCTAATCATTGAAAGTATGGAACAATATCGATGTGAAAATCCTGAGGATAAAATTAATACAAAATGAAAAAGTGTAAAAACCAGTATTCATATTGAGAATACCACCTTGCCAGTGAAGATTAATAAGAAAAAACAGTTATGGATAACCGATGACATCTTGAGTAAAATGTCTCAAAGAAAGAAAGTAAAGAACACTCCTGAGTATATAGTAATAGATAGAGAAATACGTCACATGTTCAGAGTTGTTAAAGATGAGTGGCTGCAGAAACATTGCAAAGAAATATAGGATCTGGAAATAAAACACAACTCGAAAGAATTACATGAACATATAAAAAGATTTACAAAGAAGAAAAATAATATAACAGGAAATGGTTGTATCAGAGGAAAAAATGGAGAAATTATCATTAATAACACTGACACTGACGACACCGTGTTACTAGCAGAAAGTGATCAAGAGTTGCAAGATCAAGTTAAAGAAGTAAACAGGCACATTGCAGAATGTGGCTTAGATATTAACATCCAAATAACAAAAACTATGATGATTAGCAGTGAAAAGGAAAGGTCATCAATGAACATCACAGTAAATGGGCAGATACTAGAACAAGTAACAAGTTTCTCTTCTCTTGGACATACAATAACAGATGATGGCAGAAGTAAAATGGAAATCAAAAAGAGAATAGAAATGGCTAAAATGGCTTTCAATGGCATGAAATCAGTATTAACATCTAGAGAGATTAATAACGCATTAAAAATGAGAATTGTCAAATGCTTCATATATTCAACACTATTGTATGGCGCGGAAGCCTGGACATTGAACAAGCAACTAGAAAGCCGCATAGAAGCCCTGGAGATGTGGATATACAGACGAATAGGTCGTATTTCATGGAAACAAAAACAATCAAATGCAGAGGTCCTAGACAAACTGGGAATGAAGAGAGAGTTGATGAAAGAAATAAAGAAGAGACAAGTGAAATATTTTGTCCACTTAACCATATTGTAAGGCATGGTCGAGGGCAAACGAGCAAGAGGTAGACAACGATACAAGTGGGAGGATAACATCAAGAGATGGACTAACATCAGCCTGACAGAATGTACAGTCAAGGTGAGAGACAGACAGTGTTGGAGATCCATTGCAGCCAACCTTCATTATGGAGACGGCACCTGATTGATTGATTGATTGACTCTTCTTTGGCAACTCTGCACATGTGGCATTTTTATCTGCCTATATATATATATATATATATATATATATATATATATATATATATATATATATATATATATATATATATATATATATATATATATATTGTGGAACGTTGCTTGCTTTCTTTCTTTGTGTTATTGTATTTGATGTAGCAGTTACAACGTTTCGCTTGGTTGCCAAAAGAGACATGTAAATTGCCCACGTGGTACCGGGGCTCGTAAGGGAAGCAAAAGCTAGCAACTGTAACCTACCATGCATATTCTAACAGGCTAGCCAGGAGGGTCGACCTGAGACATACTTTCTTATGCCGTAGACAACTATAGCTGCATAAGCCACTCAATCATTTGAGTCCCTGGAGCAATAATGAACACGTTCACACAGGGCCGGGCGTGAGTTGTTTGAGTACCTGGAGCAATCATGAACACGTTCACACAGGGCTGGGCGTGAGTTGTTTGAGTACCTGGAGCAATTATGGACGCGTTCACACAGGGCTGAGCGTGAGTTGTTTGAGTACCTGGAGCAATTATGGACGCGTTCACACAGGGCTGAGCGTGAGTTGTTTGAGTACCTGGAGCAATCATGAACACGTTCACACAGGGCTGGGCGTGAGTTGTTTGAGTACCTGGAGCAATTATGGATGCGTTCACACAGGGCTGAGCGTGAGTTGTTTGGAGCAATCATGAACACGTTCACACAGGGCTGGGCGTGAGTTGTTTGAGTACCTGGAGCAATTATGAACACGTTCACACAGGGCTGAGCGTGAGTTGTTCGAGGGCCTGGAGCAATCATGAACACGTTCACACAGGGCTGAGCGTGAGAGTTGTTTGGAGCAATCATGAACACGTTCACACAGGGCTGAGCGTGAGTTGTTTGGAGCAATCATGAACACGTTCACACAGGGCTGAGCGTGAGAGTTGTTTGGAGCAATCATGAACACGTTCACACAGGGCTGAGCGTGAGTTGTTTGGAGCAATCATGAACACTTTCACACAGGGCTGAGCGTGAGTTGTTTGAATGTCTGTGCTCCATTGGTAGATGACAGGCAGCAGACGACTACGAAGGAGAGCATGGATGTAAATCTGTGTATGTCAGGGACAGTCTGGTAAAGAATCATGGCCGACCAGCTGTTGTCATTTTGTTTGATGAACTTCCCCGGTGGGAAATGTACATACTCGGGCTGAGACGTTCTTGCCAACAGAGCCGATCTGTATACACACATCTTCCAGCTGCCACCAGTCAGACACGTGATCCCTCATTTTTGGGGGTTCTGATTGATGGGGGGTTCTGATTGATGGGGGGGGGGGGGGGAATTGGAAAGGGGAAAAAAGAGCGGGGGGGGGGGAAGCAGGTGTTACTTTGGCGATCACACGGCTTAAGGTAAACCGTAAACCTGTGATTGTTGCTGTGAATGCAGTCGAGTCCACTTAAGTCGAACTCGGATAAGTAGAATTTCGCTTAAGTCAATGTTACTGGCTTAGTCCTGGCCATTATCCTTCTTTATCACTGTATAAAAAATCTTGATAAGTCGAATTCGGTTAACTCGAATTTTCGGATTAGTCGAACGTAAAATTGAATACCGACTATATAAGTGTTCATGTTTAAGTCGAACTGTTCGTTTGGCGAAAGAATTATTTTTAGTTAGCCCGGAGAGCAACAATCTCGCTACATGTCAACAAATTACATAAACGCACGTAGTATTGTTTGGCCCTACAGAAGGAGAAGAAAGAGATGAAGCAAGAAGGCACAACTTTAAACAGTGAGCTAGAACTGCCACGTGTGATTTTGTTGATGCCGCCCTTTTAAAATTGTTCACTGTGATTAGATTGGCAAATGTACTAAATGGGCCTTTACTTATTGCGAAAGCAGAAGAATTTGCGCCTCTTGGAGGTCAGACAGACTGGAATTGTAGTGCTGGCTGGTTGGATCGTTTCAAAAACACAACGGAGTGACTAGTCACAAAATTTGTGGTCACGTGACCAACATTAGTTAGTTAGTTAGTTATCAGTTGGGGTATCTTCGTTGCACTCGGACATGTCCATAGGTGCTCAGATCCTCCCCCCAGCATATGCATCAGCGTCCGGTGGCTAATAGTGCCAGTTCTGTGTTGGTTGACGAGGCGCTTTGTTTTCCCGATGTACCTCTCGCGTCTGGCTGTGCCGATTCTTACTCCCAGGTCTTTCATCCTGGAAAGCGATGTGGAATCACTGGCGTCAAAATCCTCTGTTCTCGCCATATCTTTAAGGGCGTTAATAACATCCGCACGATCCATGGGCTGGCCATCTACAGGGGGTGCAGAGCCAGCCAATTTATCAGCTCGTTCATTTCCCTCGACTCCCGCATGTCCCGGGACGAAGATGAAGGTGACTTTGCGGACAACAGACTTCCGCAGCGACTCAGTCCACTGTCTACGTACAGATCCAGCTTCGACCTTCTGAATCATGCTCATTGAATCACTTAGTACACACACGTTGGTATAATGCTGTGATTCCAGCCATATGAAAGCCTGTGTAACTGCCATCACCTCCATCGTCATGCTGCTCGTGGTCATAGAGTGGGCACCACTGGATTCTTGAACGGTTCGGCCCGTTGAACGGGCTGTAAATGCCCACGCACTTCTCTGCTGCTTTACAACAGATCCATCTGTATAGATGAGCACTTCGGGGCTATCTGAGTGATCATAGATGAGCGCGTTAACCTCTGCATTGACAGCGGCAGGGTTCTGCTCTCTGCACCGTCTGTCGAGTGTGATAATGCAGGAGAAGGTACACTTAAAAGCTGGAGGCACCGGCACCCATTCCTTGCCGGGGTTGATACTGGTAAGACTGCAGACCTGTCCGACGACATCTTCCGCCCGACCCATCCATGATTTGCCCCTCTTTAGCCTGTCACCCTTTTCTCTCAATACAGCGTCATGCAGAGGGTGCTGCTCATCTGCACTTATTTTTAAGTATGCACGAGCTCTCCAGATCTTGATCCTGTGTTCCATTGTCGGGAAGTCAAGGAGGTATCTCATTGCTACACAGCTGGTGTCTCTCGTGCAGCCCAAAATGATGCGCATGGCTTCGTTTTGTACCTTTTCAAGTCTTCCAATCTGTGTAGGGCTGACAGTGAGGATGGCCAGGGCATACTCGATGCGTGAAAGCACAAGTCCTTGGAACAGAAGTAATAGCAGTCTTTGCTCGATATTGGCAGTCGCCATGACTCTCATTGCTGCCAAACCTTTTCGAGCCTTCGTTATGACATAATCGACATGATCTCTGAAGGACAGGCTACGATCAAGCCTCACGCCAAGATATGTCATTGACTGGGTTCTACTCAGAATGCTCCCATCCATTCTTACTGCCGGCAGGTCTGTTTTCACAATATGGTTGTTTAGTGAGAACCATGTAACCGTTGCCTTTGCAGGGTTGACAAGGGCATCGGCATCAGCACACCATGAGGAAATTCGATCTAGTTCGCCCTGCATATAGTTGGCAACCGCCTTTCTATCTCGACCCTGTCGATACACGAGGATGTCGTCAACGAATGATAGAGTCCTACCCCTCCCATCCAACTGTTGTTCAGTGATCGGCACCGTATACACGTTGAATAATACTGGTGACAGTGGTGAACCTTGCGGCAATCCTGGACATATCGTTATCGGCTCAGAAGACCAACTCCCGCATCTTAGCACCACCTTCCTTTGGAGTAGAACTGCAGCTATCCATCGTACAAGGTGAGGGTGCACTTTCAGTCTGAGGAGGGTTTGCATTAAGTGCTCGAAAGATACTCTGTTATATGCGTCCTCTAAGTCTATGGCGGCCGCACATGTCTCTTCTCTGACCTGAAATCCTTCGTAAACATCTTGAGCAAAGACCGCCGCATTCAGCCATGACTCTTTGTTGCGTCTGTATCCTCCAAGTGTGGGCGGGAAGCAGCCGAGCTGTTCCAAGTCCCAAGCAAGTCTGTGTGCTACAATTTTCTCCAGTAGCCTGCCAACAGTATTCTGCATCGTAATGATTCTGTAGCCGCTTATCTTGGAGTGGTCTTTGTTCGGTTTTGGCAGCGTCAGCAAGTAGCTGTGTAGCCATTCTTCTTTGACCTGACCCCTCTGGATACTGGTGTTGAATTCTCTGGCCAGTTCTTCCATGTCATCATCTGATATCACCACACGTGACCAACATTTGACTACATGATTAATGTTTGTGAAGTTATCATTGTGTCCTTGGTAGAGTAGTGGTTCGATTCTCCATCTGCAATTTTTTTCCCTAAGTTTTAATTTTAAAAATATTGAACATTTTTAATTGAATTATTAGCGAATTTTATTTGCCAAATAAAATATCACTGTACGTAGAGTGTGTTCTTGTCGACAAATATAGTCTTTGTGAGGTTTGAAGAAATAAAGAACTTGCAAAAAAGACAGACAAGAAGAGAAAGAATAATAGTCTTCTTCAAATTTTTGTGAATAGGGGCTCGTATTATCCCCCCCCCCCCCCAAAAAAAAAAAAAATGACACTGCATCACGTACAAGAATGTGTGTGGAGAGAAACAGTCAGTGGACGAAGCAACGACTCATTCATTGATAGAAGACGTGCTCAGACCTTCTTCAGCGTTCCGAGCCATTGAGGTTTTTTGCTGCAGATACAAGCCGTCTCCATTCGTCTCTCTGGTTGACCTTCTCTTGCCAGTCGTTGATTCCAAGTGCTTGTAGGTCTGTATGTATATTATCTCTCCACCATCTTCTTGGTCTACCTCGGGGTCTACGGTCATTTATTTCCTGAGTGTAAGCGAGTTTTGTTTCCCTATTATCTTCCATTCTTTCTATATCCCCCAGCCATTGTAGTCTATTAGCCTTCATGATACCAGTGATTAGCGGGGACTTAAACAGATCATGAATGTCTTTGTTGCTTCTTCTTTTCCACTCCACTTTGTGTATCCCTAATGGGCCCAGACCTGCTTTAGCTAAATATAGTTCTGCGGATGTATTTAATGCCGATGAAACTGGCTTATTTTGGAGATTGTTATCTGATAAAATATTTTCTTTCAAAAATGAAAAGTATCAGTGGTAGGGGGGGGGGGGGGGGGGTGGGGGGGGGGGGGGGGAGAGAGAGAATCAAAAGAAAGAATAACAGTGGTTGTGTGTTCCAATATGGATGGTAGTGAAAAATGGCCTTTATTTGTGATTGGAAAATTTTAAAATCCTGGTTGTTTCAAAGGCCTGAAAAAAATTTGTGTGAATTACAGAGCCAATTCAAAGGCATGGATAACATCAGAACTGTTCAATGAGTGGCTACAAAAATTTTGGGAAGACATATTTCACAAGTCAAGAAGCAAAGCAAAATCACAGACTTTTTCTTTAATTAATTTGGACATCTTCATATGACTTTAATGTTCCGCTTTCTAAAATAATTAAACATTTCAACATTTCTGAGATTCTATTGCTATTTATTTGTTCACTAACTGTGTTTCCTAAGTGGTACAATAATTTTACTCAATGCTACTGCATGGTATTAGTGTAAATGTGTGCAGTCTGGATAAGTAGAATTTCTGATAAGGAGAACAAATTCCTTCGGCCCCTGTGACTTCTACTTATACAGAGTCCACTGTGTTTACAGGAAAATCATCAGTATGGACCCACTCCGTGGCGAAGCTGTTACGGGCGCGGTTCATGATCCCATATACCAGCGTTCGAAACACAGCTGCTCGCGATAATATTATTGGAGCAGCATTCATTCATTTTGTGTGACGGCTCTTGACAACATCGGACATATGTCACGAACATTTCATAGTATGTGGAAACCTTTGGAAAGATCGGGTGACTTGGAAAGAACTGTTGTGTTGTCTCTAGGCTAGAAAGTACCGTGTTCCAATCTTGTTGTCAACAATGTGATCAGAGGAACGCAACGACGCCATAGGTTGCCAATGCGATGACTTTGCTTCTCTAATAATGTCGAAACAATAGGTGTGGTGTACACGCTGCAGACGTTGTAATTCTCTGGTCAGTTGGCAGTGGCAAAGAGTTAACTGTATAAACTGATGGCTTGGCAACATGATTACATGACAAAATGGCCTCTAGACAGTAATATGTGCTGTTGAAGTTAAAGGGTGAAAATAGAGCAGCTTTGTGGTACATGGAACGCAACACATCCAACATACTTTTTAAAAACGAGAAAAGAAGACAAAGTGGAAACCCGTTGACTGGATCAGTCAGCTCTGATACAATGTGATTGCTAAGATGATTATGTCCTCAATTCCGCTTGCAGTCTAGCCAACAACAACGTAGCAGATCACGGGAACCAAACTCAACCTCAACTGAAATGATCGCATCAATGATGGTGTTCCACGTCAATGAAAAACTTTATTAATGGCAATCGGTCGCACAGGCTAATATATGACCGTTCCCATGTTAATAGGAGGGACGGTAAAAAATATAATAAATAATGATTTGTAAATATTCTACGTTAGCTGCCGATCTCGATCCCATTTTAATATTTAAACAAATGATGAATAAACACCACCCTGTCCATCGTTCTATGATTATCTTGCGTTTCTGATCCCTAAACAATCTCACTTACGTTACTGTGCGTGTAGGCTGATTCCATGACTTCCAGTTGTCATTGAACCGGCACATTATGACGCCATCCACTTTCTCATTTTCTCGGCTTTAAACATCCTTCTGCCAATCATCCTCCTTACTGCAGATTGTGTCCTTGTTTCCTCCTCTTTCTATAGTATCAGATGATGTATCCATAAGGTCTTTCAGTTGGCTGTTGATGTTGATATGTCGATGTTGTCATTTTGTGCCTTTCTCCATGATGTTTCAAACTTGACTGCCTATGGTAACCTAGTCCGCCGTGACGTCATGTAGCAACATGTGTATTCATGCGCCTCTCGGTTAACTCTCTCTCTCTCTCTCTCTCTCTCTCTCTCTCTCTCTCTCTCTCTCTCTCTCTCTCTCTCTCTCTCTCTCTCTCTCTCTCTCTTCTGTTTGCCACAATTTTGTATCTAATTCTAAATCATTGACTCTTGCCTCCGACTACATGGCAATGATCTTTAGCCTAAAGTTCCATACCCACTCTGAAGAAGTGCTGAGCTAAAGAAATAATGAAAGCTAGCACTTTTAACGACGCATGGTCCTTCATTTCATTCAGGTCTCTAGTGTTTCAAATATTCTTTTAAGAGATAATCGCTCTTTCAGATTTTAATGTTTAGCCACGCAATTCATAAGTCATTGCCTGGCACTTATCCAAGAAGCTTACATTAGCCTGCACAGGTCAGTCTAAGAATTCCCCCGAAGTTTGCATGTGGGTGTGCACTGTTGAATACCACAAGGGAACGCTTTAAGCCATTGAAATAACACGAGAAACACATTCATATACCTTGACTGGCACTCAATCACCGCATATCTTGTTGACTATGCGCGATATAGTTTTTATTTAAACACTTGAACTGACTTTAGACAGCGAGTGTCTTGAACAGTACAGAGTGAAAAAGACATCACAAAATGTGTTCTTGAGTAGGAGGACTACACGTTCCATCTCTGGCCTCCACGGTGCACCGACGCTAAGGAAACATACATGTCATGTCTGTGAGCCATGGACACACTAATTAAAGACTGGTTGTGTTTGAGATTGCAATGACCCAGTGAACACATAGGAACTTAACATAGGCGTGACAACAACCGATGTGCAACGAGAACACATAACCTACCCTCGGGTATCTCCAGAGATAAACAGCTCCCTCATAGTTAATCTGGACTGCAGGACGTTGATTTTTGTTTGTAAAAAATTTGTACGAGGTCACGTCAACACTCCTACATTGTCAATATACAGCAGTGTAGATTCCAGACGCACTTTCTACCAGTACTTGATCAGTTCCTTATACCGGCCGTTAGAGTCACTTTGAATGTTTGAGCCTTTGAAACATTTAACGCCGACCGTTGGCAACATCGAGGGTTCTTAAACCGTCTATCATCCCAATGGCAAATGTGTCGTACAGCAAGAAAGTCTAAGCCCTTTGTTGTGATTCTGTACTGAAATCTATGACGCAGACTCTTCATTTCGTTAGACTGAGATCGTTGAAACACTCGTCTCTTCAAATATTAGTGTACCGCTTGGGTGGTTTTCTTAGAACATATTGTCTGTAACATATTCACACTACAATTAGATCACACGTGTTGCATGTGTTGCGTTAGGGGTAGAGGTAGCGCTGTTGAATTTGTGGTTCTGTATTAGGTAAAATAACGTCAGTCATTGAATTTATGATGCCCGACACTAGGTGTGTTAGTGATGTTTTATTACGATTACACCCTCGTCTGGAACACAGAAGATACCCGGTACCTCACCCCGGGTGCCAGTCGGCTCTTTTACTGGTTTTACTGAAACCTTTGCAAGAGTTACGTCCTCGTCATACACAGTGGATCAGTGGCCATCGTAGACCTGAACCGACCTGGCAAGGGATCTCGGAGTTGGTGGACCATATTATGACAACTTTATGTCCCGCTTTTAGAGGGTCACAAATTCATGAAAGAATAGTTGTCCTTTGTTTAATCTCGCACAGGACAAACACCTAAACTGAGTAAGAACAAGACAGACTCTAGACAGATAATTATATGAGCTCCCACAAAACAGGCTCAGGATAAGCAAGAACATTATCTCCCACAGGACAGACACCTAAGCTGAGTAAGAACATGATCTCTAAAAAGACAGATACTCTAGGCTGGCAAGTTAATGACCTCCCTGTGAACAAACACCCAATATGAGCAAGAACACGTTCTTTCACAGAACAGACACTCTAGACCAGTGCTTCCAAAAGTGGTGGTCCACGGACCGGTGCCGGTCCGCGAGCCCGATTTTGCCGGTCCACAACGTGAGTTAAAAAAGTAAGAAAAAAGTTAAATATTGTCTCCTTTGATGATTGTTGAGAACTTTTTTTTAAAAACAAGATTGTCCTTTTCTCAAAACATGATATCCTCACCGTTTTTATGGTGATTTAATTTTAAAATAAATTGAGCGTGCAGCCGTATAGCCCAAGTAGTTTTTATTTTTTAAGGAGAAGCGAATCATTGGTTCAATGGGAAAGTTAAAAATAGTAACCAGCTGAGACCGATACTAAAAGCCGTCCCGGTCGACGACATTTGTTTGTTGACGACATGCGTTTCTTTTGTTTCCTATATGACGAAAAGTGAGAAAGATGCACATTATAATTTGCTGATTGTCATAAGATGCAGAACATACGTGATTTTCGTTGTACGATTATAATGCGTTTTGCCATCCTCTGAGTCAGTGAAGGTGTTAGATACATCTGCAAAGTATTTTTCATTATAGCTGGACGAAAGCACGGACGTTGCCAACTTTAGCGATTCTGATGGTGTATGTGAGATATCGATACAAAGACATCTTGAAAGAAGAGTATTTCTTTTTCGTCAATGAGCATTATTAAGACAAAATACTGAGACAGTATGGACATTTGTTCTCCTTTGCCGGTAGCGCTGTCTACAATCGAGCCACGATTTGATAAGCTTGTACATAATAAACAGGCCCACCCTCGTATTAAATAGTTACTTTTAGCAGCTGATCATTAAATCATTTTTTTACACCATACTGTAATTTAGTCAGCTTGTTTAAAATCTGATTTGGTATCGTTTTCCAAGATTTATTTTATTTTTATTTTATACTAGCTGACCCGGCCCGGCTTCGCCCAGCCCCTGGCGTGGATCTGTCTGTCTGTCTGTCTGGCTGTCTGCTTGTCTGTCTGTCTGCTTGTCTGTCTGTCTGACCCGGCCCGGCTTCGCCCAGCTCCTGGTGGGGAGCATCTCATTTAATTCATATAAGTAGTCAT
The DNA here is from genome assembly GCA_014155875.1 of Cepaea nemoralis. NCBI lineage: Eukaryota > Metazoa > Mollusca > Gastropoda > Stylommatophora > Helicidae > Cepaea > Cepaea nemoralis. The sequence continues at coordinate 484,907 of JACEFZ010017415.1, read as the reverse complement.
ATAAGCTCCCGTTCCCGACTATCTGTCTGTCTGTCTGTCTGTCTGTCTGACCCGGCCCGGCTTCACCCAGTCCCTGGTGGGGAGCATCTCATTTAATTCATATAGGTAGTCATATAAGCTTCCGTTCCCGACTGTCTGTCTGTCTGTCTGACCCGGCCCGGCTTCGCCCAGCCTCTGGTGGGGAGCATCTAATTTAATTCATATAAGTAGTCATATAAGCTCCCGTTCCCGACTATCTGTCTGTGTCTGTCTGTCTATCTATCTGACCCGGCGCGGCTTCGCCCAGCTCCTGGCGGGGAGCGTCTCATTAAATTCATATTAAAAAAAATTAACTTAAGAATGTCCTTCCGCACACCATCCATTATTTTTAATGAAAAGTGTTTTTAATCACCTACATGACTGTAGATAACTTCTTTAAACATAAAAAGATGAGTTAGACAATTTTCACTATTTAAATAGATGCATTATTTTTATGAAAACTATGAAAATGCCTTAAAGATTATATCATTACTTATTATAACTCATATGCCTGTAAATAAATGTAGACAAAGAGTTTATAAATCTTTGAAAACAATGCAACAGTCTATATATAAAATATATAGCTATGCTATTAAAAGTTATGCCCCTTGAAATAACTTTTTTTAAAGTTATGTCCCCTCGCTATATATAAATGAATAAGATATTAAAATATTAAATTTTAGTAAGTAAATAGCTGATTGTACACTAACAAACTATGACAGTTGGCTGCACGGGAATGAAAAGAAAACATGTAGAAAATTTCATCTCAATATGATGGACCGTTATCGAACGCATAAAAAACGGACATACATACATCGCCTTATATATATATATATATATATATATATATATATATATATATATATATATATATATATATATATATATATATATATATAGATTGGTGTTCATTACTGTCGGTGTATACGAGTATATGCACCTTTACAAGAAGATTGAGCTTGACTCTAGTCCGACTTTGTGAAGACACATGAAGGGTGTAGCATAGATGGGAGCGCAAGCGCAATTGAAATACCAGTACTTTTATAGTTTCTTTACTTATTCAGTCGTGGAGATTTGTCCGCAACAGACGAGCAATTTCTCCCGCGGGCCTATTCTCGCTGGTCGCGAGATCCGCACAGTAGCAGGCAGGGAGATTTGCTCGCAGCAGACGAGCAATATCTCCGGCGGGCCTACTCTCGTTGGTTGCGGGAGCCGCACGAGTCAGGCGGGGAGTCTGACGGTAGTACACGCTTACAAGGTCCAGACACTTGCGTTTGACAGGTGTACGCGACCAGTGGTCAGGATGCGTATACGACCCTCACCTGCGGGATTTGGCTGAACGCCTCTAAGTCAAATCCCAAGGGTTTAGGATCTGGCCATCACTCGTCTCCTGCTCGTGGAGGCGAGGTCTCGGAGGTTTGACGCTGAGCCGCCAGCGTCTGCAGTCTACCTTATTCCAGACGTATTGGTTATTCATTCCTCTGGGTCAAACGAGGCAAGGCCGAGAGAGGGAACATGTCATTTGGACACCACATGTTCCCTGAAGCTCTGCCCAGGCATTGTGATGGAATTTTGGCCAAATTCCAACTCACATACTTTGGTCTGTCAAGACTGCAGGGTACCACTCACAATAAGACCTAAATGTAGTTTTGACATTTGAAAAATATTTTGATTTGTAAATCTGTACAATAAAATTTTTACTCATGAAAATGGGACCACCATTAAACAAATCACCGTCATCCAATAATATTATTGGAGCAGTATTTAGCGCACCGGGACAACGCCCACAATTACGTTAAATCTTATATTTATATTAAAATGTATATTGAGGTCATAAAAAATTCCAGATTACAAGGAGAAAATTTTTTTTTAAACGGCAACGGTCCTTGGTACAAAAGGAAAATTTTATGTCGGTCCGCGAAAGTGAAAAGTTTGGGAAGCACTGCTCTGGTCTGGCAAGTTAATGATCTTCCTGTGAACAAACACAGAGAATGAGCAAGAAAACGATCTCCCACAGAACAGACACCCGAGATAGTAGGAACGATGACTCCTCTCCATCCGCCTCTGTGATATTTTACATTGTATTAGTGTGTTTTTGGAGGTGGTGATTCCTTAGGTGGGTCAGTATTAGACCGTCATGTGTCGGCTGTGCACTCAGGGCAGCTTCCTTCGGTGGCCCAGAATCCCCATGGCCTGCTCCTGCCTTCTTTTGAGGACCGGCTTGCACGCGTGTTGCTGTTCTCAACGGGCCAGCTGGTGCGTCACAATTGGATATAGGGACGACATGCCGTTATGACCCTGAGACCGCATAAGCGTCATATGAAACACTCGGGAGGCGAACCCGGTTAACAAACATCTTAAGACGTCTGAGGTGTCGGCCGAAATATCAAATATCGCAGCTCTGCTATAAACTAACACACCTCAGGTTACATCCAAAAATAAATACAAATATCGGAAGAAGAATGTTACCAAGTTGCCCCAGACTAAAATATTCAACGGCATTTATGCGCAGTTGAGCTTGTTTAGTAAGTGTCCAGGTATGACAGGCGTATGCCGCTCTGTTCACATACAGAGCTAGTATCACATACCCACGCTCGCCTACTGTATGGACACATACATAGCTTGTATCACATACCCACGCTCGCTTGCCGCCTCTGTGGACACATACAGAGCTTGTATCACATACCCACGCTCACCCGCCGTCTCTGTGGAAACATACAAAGCTTGTATCACATACCCACGCTCGCCCGCCGTCTCTGTTTACACATAACTGAGTTAGTATCACATACCCGCGCTCGCCCGCCGTCTCTGTTTACACATAACAGAGCTTGTATCACACACCCACGCTCGCCTGCCGTCTCTGTAGTCTTGGCTTCCACCCGCATCGGGGCGGTATCCAGTTTGTAAATTTGACATGGGCTGCCAGGTGACCCAGCCTGCATGGGCTGCCAGGTTGACCCAGCCTGCATGGGCTGCCAGGTTGACCCAGCCTGCATGGGCTGCCAGGTGACCCAGCCTACATGGGCTGCCAGGTTGACCCAGCCTACATGGGCTGCCAGGTTGACCCAGCCTACATGGGCAGCCAGGTTGACCCAGCCTACATGGGCTGCCAGGTTGACCCAGCCTACATGAGCTGCCAGGTTGACCCAGCCTGCATGGGCTGCCAGGTTGACCCAGCCTACATGGGCTGCCAGGTTGACCCAGCCTACTTGAGCTGCCAGGTTGACCCAGCCTGCATGGGCTGCCAGGTTGACCCAGCCTACATGGGCTGCCAGGTTGACCCAGCCTACATGGGCAGCCAGGTTGACCCAGCCTACATGGGCTGCCAGGTTGACCCAGCCTACATGGGCTGCCAGGTTGACCCAGCCTACATGGGCAGCCAGGTTGACCCAGCCTACATGGGCTGCCAGGTTGACCCAGCCTACATGAGCTGCCAGGTTGACCCAGCCTGCATGGGCTGCCAGGTTGACCCAGCCTACATGGGCTGCCAGGTTGACCCAGCCTACTTGAGCTGCCAGGTTGACCCAGCCTACATGGGCTGCCAGGTTGACCCAGCCTACATGGGCTGCCAAGTTGACCCAGCCTACATGGGCTGCCAGGTTGACCCAGCCTGCATGGGCTGCCAGGTTGACCCAGCCTGCATGGGCTGCCAGGTTGACCCAGCCTGCATGGGCTGCCAGGTTGACCCAGCCTACATGGGCTGCCAGGTTGACCCAGCCTACATGAGCTGCCAGGTTGACCCAGCCTACATGGGCTGCCAGGTTGACCCAGCCTACATGAGCTGCCAGGTTGACCCAGCCTACATGAGCTGCCAGGTTGACCCAGCCTACATAAGCTGCCAGGTTGACCCAGCCTACATGAGCTGCCAGGTTGAACCAGCCTACATGAGCTGCCAGGTTGACCCAGCCTACATGGGCTGCCAGGTTGACCCAGCCTACATGAGCTGCCAGGTTGACATAGCCTACATGGGCTGCCGGGTTGACATAGCCTGTATGGGCTACCAGGTTGACCCAGCCTACATGGGCTGCCAGGTTGACCCAGCCTACATGGGCTGCCAGATTGACCCAGCCTACCCGGGCTGCCGGGTTGACCCAGCCTACATGGGTATCAGGACATGTATTGGGAAGTCAAGGCGGCCGACTTGGTATCTACCTCATCACCACAGAGTGACGTTTGGTCTGTACAAATATAGGTCTACGCCTAGTGCGCCTTGGGCGTGTACATGGGGCCTGTACATTTTTACTTAACCATATACCGATTACTCGCAAGGCGTGATCAGGGATCCTTGACTTGTCTCACACCATTCATTCGATGTTGTGACAGTCCCTACCTATACTATGTTCCGATTTGAATGCCTTCATTCACGATCAATTATTTTGAAAACTGTCTGTTGCATCGTTATGAAATTTTTCCAGCCGTCTTATATTTACCCCCACCCAAGGAATATGTCTTTGATAGGTCCAAAAACAACTTAAATCATCGAAAGCGGCGACATTCCTTTGATGTTTTGCTGAACAACTAGTGATTTCTCGCTAACGAAGTTATGTTTACAGTAATGGGAGACCTGCCAATTCAGATGACACACAAAGACGTATCCGGATTCGTATGGGAGTGGGTGCAATGAAAGAAATAGCTTAAAATCGACAGGGTCGGCTGCATTGCACCGGGTTTTATCCCATATGGCTCAGTTTCTTTCCGCAGCGCGGAAAGCGTCGCACAAAGCACGAACTCCGTAGCTCCAGCGACGACCCTCGGGAGTCTCAGAAAAAACGCACTCGTGAAATGAAGGACGCGGCCCGGAATCGAACATACAACCTTCGGAGCCCGAGTCAGATGACTTGACCACTTCACCACGGAGAATCCCGAGAGGGGTGCAATGTGTAATTTTAGTAAAGACAGAGAATTTACAGAGGCACTGGGTAAATAATTTGTAAATTAACAGGAAAGTAGAAGGAATATATTTCTTACCTTATTTTTCATTTCCTTCTTGTTTCTTCTGCTGATGCTGATGCTGTAATGTTTAGAGCCTGCAATTCGTTTGCCAGGAGCTGGGCGAAGCCAGGCCGAGTCAGCTAGTTTATTTATATAATCACGTTTCATGAAAGAACCCCCATTTGAGACACCTCTGAACACACCCATTTAACTTCGCGCTGTTTGTGCCAAAAAGAAACCCGCCAGACAATTTCGAAAAGAGCGGGGGTGTGTCTTGCTGAAGCTGTAATACTCTTAAAATGATGGCATGAATGCGGGAGCCATAAATTATATACCGCATATAAACAAACATTGAAATCTGCTGTACAATCTCCAGAAATTTTTTTTGTTGGGTGGACATAATGATAAGGTTATATGCTAAATCTCATCATTTTCTCTCACTTGGTTACTGAGATATTGAATTTTATATTGAGGCCAAAAAAAAAAAACACACACAAAAAACACTATAGTGGAAAACACCCACCTATTTAGGAATTTCAGATTGGCCCAGGGTTGCCAGATTGGCTTTTTAACGTCAAATCTGATAAATCTGGCTTTTAAAAACAAGTTTGGCGTCAAAATATCAGTTGGCTTTTTTGGCTTTTTTCTTGGCTTAACAAATTTGTAATGGCATAATAATAATTAGCAATAAATGCCTCTTTTTTGAATTTGCCGAATTTAATTTTGTCTTGCTTTAACACTTTTTAGCTAAAACAAATGCAAAACAAGAAGCTTAGCTTATACTGCTTTTGGTTCATTCTCGAGAACGAACGTAACAACTAACAAGTATTAAACACTTAATGGTTTTCGTACTGTACTTGTACTCTGTTCTATGCGCACTCACGCACTGCGCAGACACCTTACTGTTCAATTAAGTTTTCAAATTCATTATACCTTCATGGCAAGTGTTTCTTATTATTGAGCCCATTATCATGCCAAAGTGGAAACCATCTTATGATACTAATCGGAAATATAATGATCAATGGGAAAAGACATTTGTTGGCTCAAGAAATTCACTGATTGCTCTGAATCGGCATATTGCAAATTGTGCCGATGTAATATTGTTTCAAGACTTTCTAATCTCGCAAGTCATGAAACAACAGAAAAACACAAGCGAAGCGCACCATCTTCACAAAAAACACTTTCAGTGAAGAAAACAAGTAAGAAAATTGATGATAAAGTCACATTAGCAGAGTTACAAATTGCTGTTAGCATGGCCTGCCATAGTGCCATACGCACCATCGATCACTTAGGTGAAATAATGGTAGCCCATGGAGGTGGCAGCACTATTGGTCAGATAAAATTGCACCGAACGAAGTGCATGTCATTAATAAGAAATGTTATTTCACCATCTTTAAAGTCTGATCTAATTCTGGATCTGCAAAACAAGATGTATACACTCATCATTGATGAGTCCACTGATGTCTCGATCCAAAAGTATTTGTGCATTTTAGTAAGATATCTCAGCGATAAAAGAAATGAAATTACTATTAGTTTTCTAGGTTTGATTCCAGTTCAGGAGGCTACAGGAGAGAATATATTTAATTTGATTAACAATGAAATTTAAAAAATGAATAAATTGCATTGGTTTTGCATTAGATGGTGCTTCCAATATAGTTGGATGCAACAATTCAGTTTGGTCCAGAATGACAGATGTATCTCCTTCATGTGTTCAGTACAAGTGTGTTTGCTATTCATTAGCATTGTGCATCAAATATGCAGTGTCCTTCATCCAAAATGTTGAATGATTTTAAAGCTGAAATTTTATATTCTAAGGAATCCTGTACTGAATCTCTCAACAATGAAGAGGAATACTTACTTAAAGAAGATGTACTCATGTGATGTAAATATATTTTTAATAGATATTTTTATTGGGTAATGTTTGGCTTTTTTTGGCTTTTTTATTTCATTACTTGGCTTTATTTGATCACAGTGATCTGGCAACCCTGGATTGGCCCCATTTACGCGGAGTGTGTGAATGCTATTTTCACTGAAGTGCTCATAATTGTTACACTCTACTTTTAACCGCACTGTGTACAACATGCGACTACAGGTCATTGTGACGACACTATGATTTCTCTCTCTCTCTCTCTCTCTCTCTCTCTCTCTCTCTCTCTCTCTCTCTCTCTCTCTCTCTCTCTCTCTCTCTCTCTCTCTCCCCCTTCCACTCACACCGTAATATGTGAAGAGTAAAACTAGAAACATATTGCAAGAGCTGGGAACATAAAAACCAAGAGAAAAAGGCAAGAGAAGATTCTTGATAGCCTTTCATCTTAGTGTAGAACAACTATCAACGCATGCATTGGTGTGTTCTGATGGGAGGCTACACACAAAGAGACTTGTGTCATGATTATTCACATTTCAGCCAGGTTATTTTCATACTTTTCTTGAACTTGGGGATTATACAGTACAGAACACTGTGACGCCACGCCAGGATAAAATACTGTACGTCATGTTGAACATTGTCAGCCTGCCTGTCTGTCTGCTAATTGGGGGGGGGGGGGGGGGGACTGCTTCTTCTTTGTCTCGTGTGTTACACACTTTTTTAAGTCACACAATTCACTTCTCCCACCACCCCTTTTCTCCCTACAATCCCCTTGATCCCTGTGGCTTGATCTACTCGCCTCCACACCCCTCTTCCAATGTCCTATCGCTTATCATGCTGTGTCTGCCAGGTTCACGCTATCTGGGTTGTACTAGTGCACCGAAGTACTGTCGCCAAATCTCTCCTACCGACACAAGCTCGGATGTGTTGGCCAGCAGAAGGCTGGTTGCACGTGTAGCCCTAACTACCTGTAACGTGACATTCCCCAGCTCCAGACATTTAGCCAAATTGCTGTGCGGCTTGCAAGTGTGCGTGCGGCGTGCACGTATGTCTGCCTGCATGTGTGTCTGTCTGCTGTCGCACATTGACTTCTGCCAGGCTGGTTGGTTGGCTTGTGTTCCGTGTCAGGCCGCTGTGCCGCGTTGCCTGTTGGGAATAAACCACCCCTGGAAGTAAACGAGGGATGGGCCTTGGTATCGATCGAGATTATAGGGAGCAAGACAATCTAGGGTACTAGGTCAGTAGTGGCAGGTACCTGACCTCGCGCGAACTGGGAGGTGGGTGTAGCGCGGAAGGACTGGGTCAATAGATCATGTAAGGAGAGGGGAGATTTGCACCGACTGTGCTAACAAAAGTTCTGTTCATGATTAGTGTAATAGGAAATAGCGGTTCTTGTCAGCGGTAACCTGAGAGCTTTGCATCTAGCACATTTCTGACAGGTTCCGGATTAACAAGTGTTTGCAGAAGACAATCGTGTGAGGTTTATTTAACTAACCCGTTTTCCAGGTTTGTATAATGTAACGACTTCCCACTGACCTTGACTTACGGTCACTGTGTTATGTTAATGAATATCACGCAGGAAGGGACGATACAGGATGAGGGTCACGCGAGGAAAAGAGAAATAGATTCCACGAATGGGTAAAAAGAGATGTATATCGTGAATAAGCCAACATTATTTCCAGAAAATGTTCTTCAAAGGAAGACACATAATGTGTACACAGCAGCTTAACCCGGTGCCGGTGAGGTATCGGCTTGTGTTGGGGTTCTAGTGTTCGTTACGGTCAGCAAGAGGCGCACTGTTTTACGGTGTCCACTTATATAGTACGTGCTGCTCCCAACACTGTGTGATACTTGTGTGCTTCAAATAATCGCTTGTGCAGGTATGCTGATCTCATCATTTTACAGCGCCATGTTATCGTGCAACATCTGTGTCACTGTTATCTTGACAGGGTTGTACTGTCACTTTGTCTGTTTCAGCGCAGATTATTATGTGGTTGCTAGGTATGCATTGCCTAGCTAGATTGGCAAGGTTAAACCGACTGAATATCTAAGCGCAGACGTTGTTGCACCAGCTGTCTGCCGGTGACAAAGGACTGATAAATTGTCTCTACTAGTTTAAGTGCTTGAGACGTCACACATGGGCAGTGATAAATGAATGTCTTCTTAGGTCTGAGTGGTTGATTATAGATGGGCAGTTATAAATGAACGTCTTCTTAGGTCAAGTGCTGAGTGGTTGATCATAGATGGGCACTCGAGAATTAATCTCTGCATTAAACACTCGTGTTTATATTGTGTAGTGTGTGTGTGTGTGTGTGTGTGTGTGTGTGTTTGTGTTTGTGTTTGCTTCGTGAATGTGTCTGTTCTTTATATGTTCTGTCTCTTCTGTACATGCTTCTGTACATGTCTTTTCTGTCTATACATATCTGCTCTGTACATGCATGTGTCTGTTCTGTGCATGCATGTGTCGGTTCTGTACATGCATATGTCGGTTCTGTACACGCATGTGTCTGTTCTGTTTATGCGTGTGTCTGTTCTGTACATGCTTGTGTCTGTTCTGTATATGTGTTTCTGTTCTGTATAGATGTGTCTGTTCTGTATAGATATGTCTGGTCTATATAGATGTGTCTGGTCTGTATAGATGTGTCTGTTCTGAAAAGACGTGTCTGTCGCTTAAAAGTCGACAGGGTCGGCTTCATTGCACCGGGTCTTATCCCATATGGCTCGTTCTCTTACCACAGCGTGGAAAGCGTCACATAAAGCACGAACTCCGTAGCTTTAGCGACGACCCATAGGAGTCTTTGAAAAATTTCACTCGTGAACCGAAGGACGCGGCCCGGAATCGAAGAGCCCGAGTCGAACGGCTTGACCACTTCGCCGCGGAGACTCCCTATAGATGTCTTTTCTGTATAGATGTCTGTTCTGTATAGATGTCTGTTCTGTATAGATGTCTGTTCTATATAAGCGTGTGTCTGTTCTATATTGATGTGTCTGTTCTATATTGATGTGTCTTTCTGCATAGATGTGTCTTTCTGCATAGATGTGTCTTTTTGTATAGATGTGTCTGTTCTGTGTAGATGTCTGTTGTATATAAGCGTGCATCTGTTCTGTGTAAATGTGTCTGTTCTGTATAAGCGTGTGTCTGTTCTGTATAAGTGTGTGTCTGTTCTGTATAGATGTGTCTGTTGTATAGGCGTGTATATGTTCTGTATAGGCGTGTGTCTGCTCTGCATAGATCTGTCCTTGTGGTGTATGCGTGCCTCTGAACTGTCTATGAAAGTGTCTGTTCTGTCTATGAATGTGACTATTCTGCGTGTGAATGTGTCTTTTCTGTGTATGAATGTGTCTGTTCTGTGTATGAATGTGTCTGTTGTGTGTGTGTGTGTGTGAATGTGTCTGTTGTGTGTGTGTGTGTGTGTGTGTGAATGTGTCTGTTCTGTGTGTGAATGTGTCTGTTCTGTGTATGAATGCGTCTTTTCTGTGTGTGAATGTGTCTGTTCTGTGTGTGAATGTGTCTGTTCTGTGTGTGAATGTGTCTGTTCTGTGTGTGAATGTGTCTTTTCTGTGTGTGAATGTGTCTGTTGTGTGTGTGTGTGAATGTGTCTGTTCTGTGTGTGATTGTGTCTGTTGTGTGTGTGTGAATGTGTCTGTTGTGTGTGTGTGAATGTGTCTGTTCTGTGTGTGAATGTGTCTGTTCTGTGATGGGAGCTTGTTATTAATGTGATAGTAATGGCTGATTACAACACGAGTAATGAATGCACTGTGATCGTAGAACAAACCCTAACCGGGAGTCTTCTATCCCCGCCATGTTTCGCGGAACACTGGAAATTGTAAAGACTAAAAACAAATGTTGCATCCAGGAAAGTTATAAAAAAAACAACAAACAGTGTGCATCAAGACGACTACATTTCGTGATTTGAATAGCACATAGCATAACACTGGAAATTGTAAAGACTAAAAACAAATTTTGCATCCAGGAAAGTTAAAAAAACAAAACAACAAACAGTGTGCATCAAGACGACTACATTTCGTGATTTGAATAGCACATAGCATAACACTGGAAATTGTAAAGACTAAAAACAAATTTTGCATCCAGGAAAGTTAAAAAAACAAAACAACAAACAGTGTGCATCAAGACGACTACATTTCGTGATTTGAATAGCACATAGCATAACATGCATGCACATCCCGGCGCGCGCACTCACAATATATATATATATATATCTTTTTCTTCTCTCTCTCTCTCTCTCTCTCTCTCTCTCTCTCTCTCTCTCTCTCTCTCTCTCTCTCTCTCTCTCTCTCTCTCTCTCTCTCTCATACACACACACACACAGAGGGAGAGAGAGAGGGGGGGGGGGGGGAGAACGGACGTACGAACGAACGAAAATCTTTATTTTCAAAGGGTTAAGAATTGGCACGCAGGCCCGTCATATTGTGTGTATATGCAGTGCGTTATACATGGCCTAAAGTATGCGATGGCCTAATACTTCACAACCCAACCACAGTATCAGCTATGAGACTAAATGTGCGTGCACCTGTCTTTCCCAGAAAATATATATGTGTGTATTGTAAGCTTATTTCTCTCTCTCTCTCTCTCTCTCTCGCGCGCGCGCGCGCGCGCTCTCACACACACACACACACACACTCACTCACTCACTCACTCACACGCACAGGGTGTTTGTAAAGTCTCAATACACTTTGTATGTAGAACAAATTTGAAAAATGAAGTATATGATGTCATAAAAAAATTTGCCCCACAGTCCTTCATGGAACAATATGCAGCGAATGGCTGGAGTAATTCTTTGCACTCTAAACAGAATGGTGTTATCAACGGAAGAAAGAATTGTTTTGGTTAAACAAGTGTTTTGAAATGGCGGTGGATACACACAGAAGGTTTTTCAAAGATTTATAGCAAGATTTCATGATAAACAACAGAAACGTTGCAGAAGGTATTTGGCAATATGACGTACAGTCATGTCCCGAAGCTCACAGTGGACACTTCCAGCACCTGTTAAATGAATACTTCTTTGGTACTTTCCAGCCTCCCCAAAACAACGTTAGACCATAGCAGTAACTATTGTAACTAATTTAATGAATTTTTAGCACGTTGTTTGATGATTCAATGCATACGTAGGAAATCAAGGTGATAGATACTCAGTAGGAAACTATGGTTTAGGAGAGAGAAATGAAAGAGGATACAGACTCGTAGAGTGGGTAAAAGAACAGGAAATGATTGTAGGAAACACCTGGTTTAAGCAACACCCTAGAAGATTATGGACATGGAGGAGTGCTGATAGCAGGATCAGAAACCAGATTGACTACATTCTGATTAGCAGAAGATTTAGAAACGCACTAACAATAACAAAAACAGTTCCCAGTGCTGATTGTTATAGTGACCACAGACTACTTACAGGAACTCTGAGGATAAAGTTGAAGAAAGTCAAGTATATAACAGGAAACACTAAATATGATTTGTGTAAATTGAGTAATGACAAGGAAATACAAAACAAATTCAACATAGAAGTACAGAACAGATTTGATATATTGTCTGATCTAGAGATCATATTCCAGGATGTGGATGATCAATGGGAAATGTTGAAGAATTCAATCAGTTTGGCTGCAGAAACAACTATTCCAAAATTAAAGAAGGTGGGTCGTAAGAAATGGATGACAGAAGAAATTTTACACCTAATGGAAACAAGAAGACTCAACAAAAATAATTCTGCCAATTATGAAGAAATTCACAGACAATCAGAATATTATGTAAGGAGGCAAAAGAAGCATGGCTTGAGGAAAAGTGCTTAGACATTGAAAAACAACACAACAGTCAAAATACCAAATTAGTGCACAAAAGAATTCAGGAACTTACTAATAAAAGAACAAGTACATCAACAGGCTGTCTAAAAACTAAAGATGGCAAAATCATAATAGAAAAAGATCAGATTCTACATGTATGGACAGATTATGTGAAAAACCTTTATAATGATAACAGAGAGGAACAGTATGATATTAGATTTAATAATGAAGGACCGCCAATTTTGAAGATGGAGGTTCGAAATGTTCTTAAGCATATGAAAGCTGGCAAGGCCCCCGGTGCAGATAACATCACAACAGAAATGATTAAAGCTTTAGAAGAATTTGGACTAGAGCAAGTCACCAGACTGCTGAACACATTATATGATACTGGAGATATACCTTCTGAATTATGTAACTCTGTATTTATTGCAATCCCAAAGAAATCAGGAGCCTTGGAATGTGATCAACATAGAACAATTAGTATAATGAGTCACATCACAAAGATTTTGCTACGAATTATCATGCAAAGAGTGAGGAAGAAAATACAACCTGAAATAGGGGAAGAACAATGTGGGTTTGTAGAAGGAAAGGGTACAGTAAATGCTGTGTATATGCTGCGAACAGTTATTGAACGTGCTATAGAAGTAAACAAGGATATACACCTTTGCTTTATTGACTACACAAAGGCTTTTGATAGAGTTAGACATGTCAACATGGTAGATATGCTTGCAGATCTACAAATTGATGGGAAAGACATTAGACTTATAAAAAACATATATTGGAAACAACAAGCTGCCATAAGGATTGATAATGAAGTGGGACAATATCAACCTATTAAGAGAGGTGTTAGGCAGGGATGTGTAATGTCTCCAGATCTTTTTTCCCTATACAGTGAAAATATTTTCAGAAATGTAGAAGATATAAATGGAATCAGCATTGGAGGACGAAACATCAATAACATTAGATATGCAGATGATACAGTATTGATTGCAGACAATGCACAAGATCTACAACAATTAGTAGACGCGGTTGTTGTTGAGCATCTGGGGTTGGAATTAAATTGTAAGAAGACACAGGTTATGGTCGTCACTAGGAAGAACGAAGTACCACAATGTAATATACAAGTAAATGGGAATATTCTTCAACAAGTGAATCGGTACAATTATCTCGGAACAGTCATAACATCTGATGGGAGATGCCTTGAAGAGATTAGAACAAGAATCGCCATGGCGAAAGTAACCTTTAGCAAGATGAAAAACATTCTGACCAATAAAAAGATGTCAATTGAAACGAGAAAAAGAGTGTTGAGTGGATACTTAGTGCCTGTTCGTTTGTATGGATGTGAAACTTGGAGAATGTGCAGTCAAGCTGAAAAACATCTGATTGCTGCAGAAATACTTTTTCTGGGAAAAATGCAAACAATACCATAGACAAACAGAAAAATCAATGACCAAGTACTACAGGAGACAAATGACAATCGTAAATTGATTCGAGAAATTAGTCGTAGACAGTCAACATTTTGTGTACATGTTATGAGAAGAAATGGATTGGAGAACTTAGTGACAACTGGCAAGATCGAAGGGAAGAGACCAAAAGGAAGACCGAGAGGAAAATATCTGGATGGCTTGGCCATATGGCATGGACGAGACAAGAACGCTGAGCTGATCCTGGACGCTGGTGATCGAGTGAAATGGCGAGTCATGACCCCCCACGCTTTCCGGCATGGCAATTGATTGATTGATTGATTGTTTGATGACATCATGTACTTTATTTCTCAAATTTGTTCTACATACACGGTTTAGTGAGAGTGTGCAAATACCCTGCATATTGTTGTTTGCCGGTCGGGTGTTAAGTGCTGAGGGAGTTCTGGTCACACAGTCCTCTTCTTCTGCTGCTTCCATGGATGTAACACTTGCGTGAGATATTCCGCGTTTGCTGCTAGCTGTGATATAATTGTACGTCTAGAAACTTCCCAGTGCCATGAAAGCTCCCCTCGTCTTTTGTGTGCTTATTTTAATATCTCTGTCTGCTTCTCCAACTTTGTCTAGATGACTACCTAAACATGATATTATTACACCTCTGTAGTGAGGTTTCACCAAGGGTTATCAGTTGCTTGATATCATTATATTTCCATATCCGCTGTGAATTTTTAGACCACATTCTTATGCCCTCCCAGCAAGTGTGTTTCATTTATTTTAATTCTAATTTCGTGTGTGGGACAGCAGGGCAATGTGTTCAGTCAAGTGCAGATCATCAAGCTACTCTATTAGTCCACTGAATTCCACTTCTGGTGGTAGTTATTGCTATCTTCACAATCCAGTCTTTATTCACATTGTTCAGGCCAAGGATATTTTGCCTCAGACAGAATAAACATCCCCAGTTTACGGGAGAAGTCCATACCCTGGGCTCACAATATATACACAATTAAGTTTTATATGTGCTATTATCTTATTTTATCCGGAACATCGTTTACATTAAATGTATATTGGGTGGGGGGGGGGGGGGGTATTTTGCAAAATATTGCACGGAACAGCACATTTTAATCCTGGTTGGTCGGATTTTGCAGCAGAATTGGGACGCCAGCCCACGCCCAACCATCATTCGTCGTTTCTTACGATACGAATGTTAGTTGACCGTTGTTCTTTTATGTGCTTCCACTATAGTCCCGGTCAGACTTGGGCGGAAGCTCCTTCGCTCCTCTCACGACACGCCAAGCAGGGCTACAGTGTTACTGTTCTTTGCTTCCCAAGGATTCTGGCAACACACGGGAGGCCAGGACAGAAGGATATCAGGTGAAGCTGGCAAAGACAGGGGAAATATATGAGTGTGAACATTATAGAGGAATAATGTTACTGTCTGCTCCTGGGCAGATATTAAACAGGATCTTTCTGGGGAGGCTGAGAGATGCATTGGCAATCAACAAAGTGATGAACATAACAGGCGTTTCTCCAAATAGATCCTACGACAACCAGAATATAGAACAACATTCAATTGACCTCACCATATTGTATAGGATTTGTGCAGTATGAAAAAGTCCTTCTGGTAGCAGTGATAGTGAATCTCTATTGATGGGGCATTATGGGATCCCACAGAAAAGCATTAACTTAATGAAGACAACGCATAGGGACAATGAGGTGCAGAGCACTCCATGATGGAAAACAGAGGCATTCGAAAAAAATAAAATAAAATAAAGAAAAGGAGTGAGACTTTTGTCACCTTTAGTATTCTTACTGACTATGAAATCAACAAGCACTGCCAGAAAACGAATTCGACGGGCTCCTCCAACAAAATAGCTCAATGATGAGACATGCAATCAGATGCAGGATAAACTAAACACATTGGGTGGGAGGTCACAACAAATGTTTACAAATTCATAGGATAAAGACAAAGATATTGAAACGAAATCAAGCAAATCAGAATCCTATCTCCCTTGGTGAAACTTCATTTCATGAGGTGAAATCAAACACAAATTTATTTAGGAAGGAATGGAAAGATGGTGGAACATATAATGATATCAAAATAAGAACATAAAAGTCAAGAGGAGCTGTTATAGCACCAAGGGATATTGTAGAAGTCAAAAGAAATTGAACGGAGCACAAAACTGGGTATATTCAACTCTAACATACATTAATACTGCTGTAGGGATCAAATACACGGAGATCAACTAAAACAATTACTCTTAAACTACAAACATTCATTAATTTGTGTCTGCGGAACATAGAACTGCAATGTCATGACAGAATCATCAATGTGGGACGCACTGAGAGAACTCAACAAACAACAGTGAATCAAGAGCTGGAGAAACATAGAACTGCAATGTCATGACAGAATCATCAATGTGGGACGCACTGAGAGAACTAAACAAACAACAGTGAATCAAGAGCTGGAGAAACATAGAACTGCAATGTCATGACAGAATCATCAATGTGGGACGCACTGAGAGAACTAAACAAACAACAGTGAATCAAGAGCTGGAGAAACATAGAACTGCAATGTCATGACAGAATCATCAATGTGGGAGCGCACTGAGAGAACTCAACAAACAACAGTCAATCAAGAGCTGGAGAAAACATGCTGGCGCTGGATAGGACAAACTGTACATTGAACAAAAAAAATCAAAGACACGAGAATAACAGCATAATTAGAACACCCTTTGTCTGGAATCCACGCGGCAAAAGATACAGTGGAAGACGTACAAACACACGGAGAAGATAAGTAGATATGGAAGTGAATCATACCGGAAGGACATGGGCGGAGCAGCATGGGATAACTCAGGATAGTACGGTTGGCAGTGAGTTGGTTGACGGCCGGTGTCCCATTGGCTGATGCTGATACAGGCTGAATACAGAAGAAGCACATTTTGCCTTCGCCTTGTGATAATCGGTAAATTTTGCATTCGCGTTGTGATGATCGTTAAATTTTGCAGTCACGCAGAGGCAAAATACTTCCGCTCTGTGGTTTATATGTTGTGACCAGTGCAGGATTTACGTATAAGCTACACAAGCTATAGTATAGCTTAGGGCCCCCAAGAAAGTGGGGGACCCAAACAATATTGTCCGAGTGAGCAATTGTCATATATGTATACTTAAATATACTGCAGCATTATTAGTCCCAATGCTGCACGATCCGGGACGTCCCATACTCTTCACCCAGTTTTTTTTTAGCGCGTCTTTTCGAAGAACAAAGCGCTATTTGCCTAGGGTTTGCATTACCGATCTGGACTTATAAAGGGCCCCATATTTCAAATAGCTTAGGGCCTTATCAAGTCTAAATCCGGCCCTGGTTGTGACGATAGTGTTGTGAATGTTGCACTTGTAGACAGTGTTGTGGATGTTGTCAACATAGTAGCACTTGTGGTTAGATCCATGAAAGATTGAGAGTTCGCTGTTTAATTCCAAAGTACCGCACGCAACTTAAAGTGGCCCAAAAATCACCCCATATTTACTACTCTAGCGTTTAAGACTCTACAAGTCACAGATGACGTCAGTGTACGGCTGGTATTCCAGTCCAGGATTTCTAGCAGTCACGTCCGGTAATTTGTGTGTCGACGTGATGTTTTCAATGAAGCGATCTGCAACAGTGAACTTTAAATGACTATGCCCAGTCATGAGTTCGAATTTAGTTCAGACTATCAACGCTTCTAAAGGCGGACTTTGATCACCTAAATTATGGTTAAGAATAATAAGTTTTGTGTGTGTTACACTTCCTACCTGGTGAACACGTCCACCAATGTGTGACTGGCCTTCAGGCAGGCGCGTCCTTCTTGTCTTCAGTCTTAGGTAAAGCGTTCACATTTTACCCGCAAGCGCCACATAACACCGATTAATGCGTTTAGAAGGTGTGCATGGATACGTTCAGAGAACATGCATCCTGTCCATCAGCCGGAGAGCTGGCCTGCATCCTTCCCTGCTGTTGGCGAGCAGCATGCAGGCAGTAAGCCCTCAGAGACTGCAGTTTGACAATCATAAGTTCTCAGCGACTGCGGTTTGACAATCATAAGTTCTCAGAGACTGCAGTTTGACAATAAGTTCTCAGACACTGCAGTTTGACAATAAGTTCTCACAGACTGCAGTTTGACAATAAGTTCTCAGAGACTGCAGTTTGACAATAAGTTCTCAGAGACTGCAGTTTGACAATAAGTTCTCAGAGACTGCAGTTTAGCACTCATAAGTTCCACAGCGACTGCAGTTTAGCACTCATAAGTTCCACAGCGACTGCAGTTTAGCACTCATAAGTTCCACAGGTCTACCGGTCATCACCATGTGACAGTCGTAGCCCGTGACAGGCCCAATGTCAGGTTCTTGCTTCGGGATTTGGGTTTTGTTAAAAACTGAGCATAGTTGGAAGAACTGCGAGTTGTCTCGGTTTTCCAGCGACGATCCTTGCCGCTAACCTTCTAACTGTACCAAGGTTCACTATAAACGGATTCCCCCAGATAATTATATGTCACAAAGTGTTATGACAGAGTGACAGATAGAAGTGGCTACGGTTGTATCTAGTGGTATGTCTGTATGGACACTCTGCAGGTGTACTTATGAACTGCTATAGCAACTGGAAAACACACTGTTTCGCGCACATCTTTTCATTAATGACACAGGTATATGATGAAACAAACATGATAGAATTTCCAGGCACAGTCTCAGTATAGATACATGCATACACTTAATTTCCTCGGAGTCTTTCCTGTGGTCACACTACCTGAATGCCTGGCTGATATTTCCTCCTCAGCCTTGCCTCTTTATTCAGTCTTCCCGGACCTCCCAAGAAACATCATTTAACCTTTTTTCAGCCTCAATCTACATTCCACCACCATTACATTCTTAGGTCGCTCTTTGTCTCTTATTCTGCTATCTTGGATTAGCACCTCATGAGTGACCTCTTATCCCTTACGTGTTCCAAAAATTCATGTGTTGGGTCGTACCCATTGTTCTAGAGTTTCTTAATCGACTTCTCTGACCTCATATCAGCTAAACGCTCACGTATTCCTATGCGCCTTCGTACCTTAGCCTGACATCTCCATGATATATATTCCATTGTTTTTATGGACTGTCTTTGTATTTAAATTCCTATCTCCACCTTCTGACCTAACATCCGCCTATTACTTCTCTGACCAAGTTATCCTTGCTCATCATCATCATCAAGTGCCCTGCCAGCTGGCGTAGGTGTTCATGGCTCTCCACAGATCTCGGTCTTTGGTTTTCTGGATCAACTCTACTGCTGATATTCCTCCGTGCCACTGTTTCAATCCATCCAGCATCATTTCTCTTGGTCTGCCCCTGCCTCTCTTCCCCTCGATCTTTCCAGATGTCACGATGTTCTCCAATGCCTCTCTTCTCATTACATGACCAAAGAAAGCTGTTTGTCTCTTTCTTATTGTTGTATATAGTGTTCTAGTTTCATTAGTCTGTTTCAGGCAGTCGTCGTTAGTTACTCTGGCAGTCCAAGGAATTCTCAACATTCGTCTCAGGAACCACATCTCTGTTGCTTCTAATTTCTTCTTAATTTGTTCATTTACATTCCAAGATTCACTGCCATAGAGCAAAACTGGTTCTACATAGCATTTCAGCACTCTCTTTCTTACACTCAGTGATAGTGACCTATTGCACAAGATACTCTTCATTTTCTGAAATGCGGCCTTTGCCTGCCCTATTCTGCTCTTAATCTCTGTTATACATCTTCCATCTGATGTTATAAATGTCCCTAGGTATCTAAAATTATCCACTTGGTTAAGAATTTTTCCTTCTATTTCTATGTCACATTTTGGTGTCACCATTTTCTTTGATATCACCATTGTTACTGTTTTCTTGATATTCAAGGAGAGTCCTTTCCTTGCACTCTCTGTTACTACAGTGTCCAACAATTGTTGTAGGTCTGTTGATTTATCTGCCACCAATACTGCGTCATCTGCATAGCGTATATTATTTATATTATAACCTCCAACTAGTATTCCTGGCATCTCTTTGATCTCTCTCATTATTACTTCGCTATATAGGGAGAAGAGATCTGGTGACAAGACACATCCCTGTCGTACTCCTAGCTTTATGTGTTCGTAACTACCCTCTTTATTTCCAATTTTAATTGCTGCTACTTGGTTCCAGTAAATATTCTTTATTATTCTTAAATCTTTCCCATCAAAGTTATCTTCCAACATTTTAATCAGCTCATCATGTTTTACTTTATGAAATGCCTTAGTATAATCTATGAAGCATAAATATATGTCTTTCTGTTTCTCTATTGACCTTTCTATTAGTGTCCGTAATGTATATATTGCATTGTTTGTGCCCTTTCCCTCCACAAATCCATACTGTTCTTCACTAATTTCCAGTTTTATTTTCTTTCTGGTTCTTCTCATTAGGATTCTGAGCAGAAGCTTAGTGATATGGTTTATGAGGTTAATTGTGCGAAAATATTCAAATTCAACTGCTCCTGGTCTTTTTGGTATAGCTATAAATACAGATTTCAGCATATCACTGGGTAGATATCCACTGCTGTAAATATCATTTAACATTTTGGTTAATATATCTACTCCAATTCTTCTATTGTGATTTCATCTGGTCCAGCTGTTTTTCCTTTCTTCATATATTTCATAGCGTCAGCGACTTCTTCTTTTAGAGTAGGTGGACCTTCTAAGTTACTTTCTTCTGTTAATTCTTCCCTTTCCCCATCATATAATTCTTTTATATACTCATTTCACCTCTTCATTATATCATCTTCCTCCAATAATATCTTTCCTGTTTTTGATTTCAAACACCCTGTATTTATTCTTATTTTTCTCCCCGTGACCTCACTGATTTGTCTGCATTTTTTAAACCGCAGATTAGCATAAACAAACGCGCGCACGCACGCACACACACACACACACACACACACACACACACACACACTACACACACATATATATATATATATATATATATATATATATATATATATATATATATATATATATATATATATATATAAACAGGAGGGAGAATATCAGGGATAGGAAGATATAATTTCCTACACTTAAGTGCTCAAAGATGAAGAGACGCAATACTGACTTCTAGTGGGCCAGAGAAGTAAAGGATAATAAGAAGAAAGAGAGAAAGAGCACTAGATACATTCCCCTCAGTTAACAAGAAAAAGGATTAGACAAATGGAGAGTTAGACAGAAAATTCCAGGATTTCTTCAGGCGGGGAGTATACTGTTGTATACCCCAGGCAATAAATCACTGAGATGGGCTGGACCAACATTAATGAATGGAACAAACAATGATTAATATCACTTGAACAACAAAGACTAAACATAACACATCATTAACAACTAACAAAATCTTTATTGGATGAATTTTATGATTTGAAGTTAAATGGACACCCAGGCACACAACACATGATTGAAAAAGTCGCTTAAAAGTCGACAGGGTCGACTTCATTGCACCGGGTTTTATCCCATATGGCTCGGTCTCTTTCTGCAGTGCGGAAAGCGTCGCACAAAGCACGAACTCCGTAGCTTTTAGCGACGACCCACAGGAGTCTCCGAAACATTTAACTCGTAAACTGAAGGGTGCGGCCCGGAATTGAACCCACAACCTTCGGAGCACGAGTCAAACGGCTTGACCACTTCGCCACAGAGACTCCCTACATGGTTGATGTAATTACAGTAGAGGGAACCTATGTTCCCACAGTGGGGGGTCACTGCTGCCTAACATCCATGGTCGCACGATCGAACACCCACCCAACAGATCAATAAGAACACAACAAAGGAATTTCAGGGCTAAGAATAATGATAACAGGGACGGACATCTCTGTTGATGTCACCCCAGAGCTCGCCAATAGGTGGTACATGCAGAAAATGGAATTCAAAAATCCCACAGTTAGAGATAACTACTGCCTAGCACCAACCGCAGGGGTGGTCTCCAAATGACAATGAGACCTCAACCTTCTTCAGTTGACACCCGTGTACAGAAGCTGGCTGGGACAAGCGCAAGGAAAAGTCACAACCTAACCAACAACATAATTACAGTCATGGTCATGGACACAAACATTAGTGGAGGAAAAAAACAACAACCAGTCAAGCAGAAAATAAAACCTGGAACTCTAACCATACAGGCATAAACTAGGTATGAAAAGCTCGACTATGGGGTCAGTTGGGGGGAGGAGGAAAAATGGGTTGAAAAGGAGGACCCATAAGGAAAAACCCAACAATGTTTCTCCCCGTTGCTATGATTGGAAAGTCACATCCTCAAACATTTTACAGGGATGTTACTGCAGAGATGGTCCCGCCAGGCATACTTTGGACGGTCTGAGTGACCGTTTCTTATTTTCGTGCAGGTTTGGGCACCTGCCTGATGGATGACTGTGGCACGGCCTGGTCACACTCGCCTTTATACATGCTTACAGATGAGGGTGGTGTGAGGGGAACAGTTTCTTTCCCCCTCTTGACCTGGGCTGATGCGCCCGCCTTCAGTGAAAGCTAAAACTGAACTGACTTGCCCGGGCGAATGCGCGATCAATTCTGACCAGGTAAATTACCCAGCATGCAACAGGTTCTTTAAGTTTCATCAGTTCTGCATCATCACCATTCAGGGCCCGCGCTGGGCGGTTACACACACAAACACACACACACATATATACACACACAAACGTTCATACCCATCCATCCACGCTTGTGTATCTATGCTCACTAAACCAAGGTTCAAAGTGGTGACACCATGATTAATCGCCTGCCACTATGTGGAAGAGAAATGCATCACCCTCCACTCTGTAACGCAGCAAGTGGTTCAGACACTATCCCATGCGTTCCTCTTTTTGGTGATCGGTCAACATCCGTGGTACCCACTATAAACACAATTTCCGACATTACAGTTTCTTATGAATTTTGGCAATGATTATTTTCTGTTGCAACAATATGCGCTTGACCTGGCTGTCGAAGATCTGTCGTGAACTGATGTCCTTTCCGAAACATTCGTGCCCAGTCTGTCACTGTTGTCTTTGACACACATTTGTTACCATACACTGCCTGCATTCTTCGATGAATGCCCACTAGTTGACATCCTTCCATCCATCCATTATGTGCCATGCCGATAAGCGTGGGCGGTCATGTTCTGCCATGTCACTCGATCACCAGAGTCATGGATCAGCTCCGTGTTTCTGTCTCGACTATGCCATGTGGCCAAGCCATCCAGGTATTTAATTATTGGTCTTCCCCTTGGTCTGTTCCCTTCGATCTTGTCAGTTGTCACTAAGTTCTCCAATTCATCTATTCTCATAACATGCCTAAAATTTTTTGACTGTGTACGTCTAATGTCTCTAATCAGTTTACGATCTTCATTTGTTTCTTGAAGGACTTGGTCATTGGTTTTCCTATCTGTCCATGGTATTCTTTGCATTTCCCTCAGAAACCACATTTCCACAGCCATCAGATGTTTTTCAGCTTGTCTGCTCATTGCCCACGCGTCACATCCATATAAAAGTACATGTTCTATGTAGTACCTCAACATTCTTTTTCTCGTTCAATTGATATCTTTTTATTGGTCAGTATGTTTTTCATCTTGCAAAAGGCTACCTTCGCCATGGCAATTCTTGTTCTAATCTCTTCAAGGCATCTCCCATCAGATGTTATGTTTGTTCCGAGATAGTTGTACCGATTCACTTGTTGAAGAATATTCCCATTTACTTGTATATTACATTGTGGTATTTCTTCCTTCCTAGTGACGACCATAATCTGTGACTTCTTACAATTCAATTCTAACCCCAATTGTTCACTGTGTGCAACAACCGCATCTACTAAATTTTGCAGGTCCTGTTCATTGTCTGCAATCAAGACTATCATCTGCGTAACTAATGTTATTGATGTATCGTCCCCCAATGTTGATTCCTTCCATATCTTCTATATTTCTGAAAAGATGTTCACTGTACAGGGAAAAAAGGATCTGGAGACATTACACATCCTTGTCTCACACCTTTCTTAAAAGGCTGATATTGAACTACTTCATTATCAATTCTTATGGCAGCTTGTTGTTTCCAACATATGTTTTTTACAAGTCTAAGATCCTTTCCATCAAATTGTAGATCTTCAAGCATCCTTATCATGTTGACATGTCTCACTTTATCGAAAGCCTTTGTGTAGTCAATAAAGCAGAGGTGTAGATGTTTGTTTACTTCTATAGAATGTTCAATTACTGTTCTTAGTATGTACACAGCATTTACTGTACCCTTGCCTTCTGCAAACCCACATTGTTCCTCTCCTTTTTCAGGTTGTATTTTCTTCCTAACTCTTTGCATGATAATTCTTAGTAAAATCTTCGTGATTGTCGTGTGTTTCTTTAAAGTGTCGTCCCTGGAGTGAGGAGAATCAACACCCACATTATATTTTAACCCCTTATCATTATCCTGGAGAATCCACTAGATTCCGTCCACCACACTCCCTCAGTTTATGGACACCTCTCTCTCTCTCTCTCTCTCTCTCTCTCTCTCTCTCTCTCTCTCTCTCTCTCTCTCTCTCTCTCTCTCTCTCATCACTGCTGGATCATGCCCCCTCTCATTCTTCCCCAACGCAACATACTCAACAACTCTAGCTTCTAAACATTAATAACAATTAATTTATTAAAAGAAAAGTGTAATGTATGTGAGAAGTGTATGCGAAGAAGGTGTGTCGTGTACTATAATGTGTGTAGAATCGGACCATCAGATCAGTAGCCCAGTCAGTTCATCCTAGCAAGGTCACACCACAGCACGTTAGGTCAGCACAAGAAAACCTCACCCAGTGATGTATCTCTCCTGCCAGATGCTGACTTTCTTCTGTAGCTACTGGGTAATCCATCTACCTGATCATCCGAAATGGATACAGTCCATCGTTTTACACTGATCATGGATCGGTTACACACTGCATCCTATAGGTCTTAAATGTTCAATCCTTGTACTTGTGAATATAGGTATCACTGTTATTGTTAATACACTTGATCCTATCTATTGCCTATATTGTCTCAAATACAATGTCCCTTGTACTATTCCAATGGACTCTACAGCTCCATGTGAATGCTACATTTAATGTTCCTTTTTAGTCACTATTGTTCATATGATATGTGGTGTATCAACGAGCATCACCCATCCTAGGTGAACCTTATCACACAGGAATCGTTATATGGTTTTGCTCATCTGAGCCCTGTTCTGGTGGACCCTCCTGATCATGGGCCCAGCGTAAACACTATTGTACAAACTTTCTTCTCGGACATTATTCATTTCCTCAACAAACAAAAAAACCATTGACTGTTCATCTGGTGTTCTTCCTCATAGGAGTAGAACTTCCTCAAAACCAGTGTAGAGCTTCCTCGTAACTGGCGTGGAACCTGTTAGAGAAATAACACACCTGGTGAGAGCACTAGTCACTGATCCTACTAGCTGAGTGTAGGCCTACGGCCTCGCTCAGATATTTATCAGCGAACTAAACTCTGTCATAGAGCAGAGGAGCTCATCACCTTGGTCCGAATCAGGCTAAGACAAGGAAAAACCAATAGACAGAGTGCAGAACCCCAGTGGGCACCCCACTGGAAGATCCCACCATTGGACATTTCCCCTATCTCCCAACCCATCCTCAATCTTTCCAAATATCACCCCACTACACTATTCTCACTAGCAGAGCTAATTCTCACTTCACTACCCTATTCTCAACTAGCAGAGCTAATTATCACTTCACTACGTTAAAGTCCTAAACTCTACTATCACCAGTCTATCCCACATTAATTATACCTAACTATAAGCTATGTAGTACCTTATGTAACACTGCTTTTCTCCTGAATCACATCTACAATTTGCCATGACAGGCACGTGTAAATTAAATTTAATTAATCCCGCACACGGTAGATGTGTTTCAAATTCCAACAGAGCTAGCGAAAACACCGTCCGTCTTCGGCCAACTCTCTAGTTTACAATCACTGTAACAAGCTTGGTTTTTCAAACAGTCTTCGATTGTTCTAGTGACTACCTTTGATGTCACGCAGGTGTCCTCAAGGGCAACTAACTATTTCAGAATTATTCTCTTCCCCTTGTTCAACCAATGCAAAATTTGTCTCCCTTGTTTTGACAACCAAAACAAGCCAGCGTGTCACAACAACATGCCTACAATTTTCTGTCTTGTGGGGGAACTTTCAAAGACGGCTGTACCGTTTCATCTCACCGACTCCCGTAATAAACAACTTGCAGCTGCGAATCAGACTGTCTTTGTTATCTGTATCATCTGATTGTTAATTTACAGTGATTTCGCGACAGTGATGTGACTCATTATACTAATTGTTCGATGTTGATCACATTCCAAGGCTCCTGATTTATTTGAGATTGCAATAAATACAGAATTACATAATTCATGAGGTCATCCTTCACATGAAAGAAACTGAATCACTGCTCTTTGAGCTTCTTTGGACGGATTTTTGGATCAACCCGGCTATTTTCTCAACGGTCAGAAACAGAACCTATGCATCATGAGGCGACAAGCACGTGCTCTTTTATTCATTGGTCAGTACTTATCACTTGACTATGACATGATCTTGTTCAACGTACGCAATTACGCGCTGTGCGGCACGACCGGATTTCAAATGAACGCCCCTATTATATATATATATATATATATATATATATATATATATATATATATATATATATATATATATGTATATATATATATATATATATATATATATATATATATATATATATATATATATATATATATAACGCACTTACCCATCCATCCACGCTCTCTAGTGCGTCGGCACACACATACACACACAGACATATATACACACATACATACACGCATATCGTTTGATCATGGAATATAAATCGGCCTGGAAAGAAGTATGAAAGCAGAGTAACGTAATCATACATGCCATCTCTGAAATATTGACGCATTCGTACTGAACACACGAAACAGGCTGTCAGAAAAGTCATCTTTCGTTTAGGTTGTATTTTGAATATGCCCAGTGTCTGTGTAGTGCCTGGCTGGGTTGAATAGGGTCAATGAAGGTTTCAAGGGACATCTCTGGTGTGGAGTCAGAGGGTAGCAGCCCACACGAGACAAAACAGTAGTCGTACACAGTTTGCAACTGGGTGTGCTTACGATGGCCCGACTAAACAGGCGCGGACACGTGTTGGGTATGCTGTGAGTCCTTCACGAAATAATGTACAGAACGATGGGCTGTACACAAGGCCAACGTGTTTACCAAGACAGACATCACGTTGTGAGAAACGTCACTCATGACTAGATGTCGGCGTGGCCGAGAGGTTTACCTCGCTTGTGCTTAAACTTCTTGTCCGTTTACGGCGGGATAGTGGGTTCATTCCACACACAGGTCATTTGAGCTTTAATGATGACTTCTCGTTCAGAAGGCAGTGGCAAACTACTGAATGGTCAGAACGTAACAATGTCTAGAAAGTAAAGCTGAGCTTGATCGCAACATCCTACAAAAACATACATCATAAATACGTCCGTAGCAATCAGTCATTGGTGACTAGTTGTATGTAATGCCATCTTGTGACGAGAGAATAGAAGACGAAACTGTGACAAGAACTGATACGTGTAATTTAACTTTTCTTACTATATTCTAACCCGAAACAGCTTACATCATAAAAAAGTAGAAATTCTCTGGCGAGCTGTTATCACAAACATACACACAATCAACTTACTGACTCGGAACCATTCCCCCCACCCCCCTTTTTTATGGGCGGCGCCTCTCCTCCCCCTCCCCCATATCCCCATACACGCGCGCGCGCGCATGCATACATTAGGGCAACACGCATAGAAACGTGCCTTACGGAGGTCGACGTCCGTCACTTCTCTGAATGTTTTAAACATTGCGAAATGTTCCCCCCGAGTTGTACTTTTATCGGCAGAAACCGCAAACCCAGGTCTCCAGCTACAGCTGATGGAAAGTTCAAGTACTCCGGACAAACAGCGTGTCCGTGGTGGTCGGTCCGACGTGCCGTACTGTAGTCTCCATTTCATGAACCACCAGGCCATTTGAAAGGCGAGCGCTTCATGTCCACTTGAACCCCAGATAAGAAAGTGTGCCGCGGGACAATCAGCTCTTTCTGTGTGTGTTCGTGAGGCTCGTGTCTCCTGTTTGATTCCGTTGTTTATATCTGCAACTTTGTTGTCAGCTGGTCCTTGCTTGTCCATGTTTGTCCACCCGTGTAGCTTCGTTGTCAGCTGGTCGCTGATTGTTACTCGTGTCCAGTTGTTGCTAGACTGTCCGATTCTTCTTCTTCTTCCTCTTCTTCTTCTTCTTCTTCTTCTTCTTCTTCTTCTTCTTCTTCTCTTCTTCTTCTTCTTCGTCGTCGTCGTCGTCGTCGTCGTCGTCGTCGTCGTCGTCGTCCGTCCTCCTCCTCCTCCTCCTCGTCGTGGTTCTCGTCCTCGTAATAAACCTTCAGACGTCAACATAAATATTTGTAAAGAAAGCGTCACTCAGCTTGAGTTTGTTGACGTGTCCATAGAGTTTGTGTGCAAATGGAACGGATGTAGGCTAAAATTGTGTGTGTGTGTGTGTGTGTGTGCGTGTGCGTGTGTGTGTGTGTGCGAGCGCGTGTGCGTGCGTGCGTGTGTGTGTGTGTGTGTTTTTTTTTTTTTAAAGTTCTATGTGTGTTGGACACCTCTGCGACAAATGTTTACATTTTCTTCGAGCTGTTATTAGTGTGCCTGAAAGCCATTATTACTAGCGGTTGCAAGTCGCTTATGGACCATTCTTCCATCAGATACAGCTATCAGTCGCCGCCGAAGGAGAACATCCTTCCATTAATTACACCGTATGTAGCGGAAGGAGACCATCATCCCAGCAGATACGCCAATCGTCACAGCAGATACGCCAATCTGTTGCTGAAGATGACCATCCTTCCGTAAGATGTGCCCATCTGTTGCCGAAGGAGACCATTTTCCCATCAAATACGGTCATCTGTTGCTGAAGGAGACCATCCTTCCATGAGATACGCTCATCTGCTATTGAAGGAGACCATCTTTCCATCAGATATGGCCATCTATTGCTGAAGGAGACCATCCTTCCATGAGATACGCTCATCTGCTTTTGAAGGAGACCATCTTTCCATCAGATATGGTTATATGTTGCTGAAGGAGACCATACTTCCATGAGATACGCTCATCTGATGTTGAAGGAGACCATCTTTCCATCAGATATGGTTATATGTTGCTGAAGGAGACCATACTTCCATGAGATACGCTCATCTGATGTTGAAGGAGACCATCTTTCCATCAGATATGGTTATATGTTGCTGAAGGAGACCATACTTCCATGAGATACGCTAATCTGATGTTGAAGGAGACCATCTTTCCATCAGATATGGCCATCTATTGCTGAAGGAGACCATACTTCCATGAGATACGCTCATCTGCTGTTGAAGGAGACCATCTTTCCATCAGATATGGTTATATGTTGCTGAAGGAGACCATACTTCCATGAGATACGCTCATCTGTTGCTGAAGGAGACCATCTTTCCATCAGATATGGTTATATGTTGCTGAAGGAGACCATACTTCCATGAGATACGCTCATCTGTTGCTGAAGGAGACCATCTTTCCATCAGATATGGCCATCTATTGTTGAAGGAGACCATACTTCCATGAGATACGCTCATCTGTTGCTGAAGGAGACCATCTTTCCATCAGATATGGTCATCTATTGCTGAAGGAGACTCATACTCACATGAGATACTCTCATCTGTTGTTGAAGGAGACCATCTTTCCATCTTTTGCCGAAGGAGACCATCCTTTCATGAGATACAGCCATTTATTGTTGAAGGAGACCATTTTCCATCAGTTGCAGCCATTTCTACCGTTGGCGACCATCCCATATGCGTTACAGCCATGTGTTGGTGAAGGAGACCATACCATATGAGATTGGTTATATGTTGCTGAAGGAAACCTTTTACCACATTCAAACCATTGGAAGGCAAGAGGAACCCGTCCTAGTTTTTATCCCTTGCTGATAAGTGGTCGTAAAAAGTTAGATAAGGTTAACTACATCAACTAGAGACTTATGGCTTTGGTCAGTCGACAAGATACATGCTGGTGGTGGTGTAGACATCAGGTGGTAGAATGGTGCTGCCTGCTGCAAAGGCTACACTGACACATTACAGACATGCACACGCACTGCATATGCACACAATGCACACACTCACACACACATACGCAAGTTAGTTGCATGTCCTCTTACAGGATTTTGCAGTCAACGCCGGCATTTATTAACTGTCTGCGATTTACAAGGCAATGTGGGACGCAGAGGTGTTTCCAAGGCACCAGGGCCGGGTTATATACTGGCCAAGACCTATTGATGCGTCCTCGTCGAGCGTCCTGGGCAACAGGTCCCTTCGGGGTCCTGGCTAAAGTCAGTAGGATCGCCGATTCCTCCTGAAGTCGGAGAGTGTCTGCCTGTACGGCGAGGAAGCCACCAGTCTGCACACCAATAAGCCAGACATGGGACAACGGTACTCACGCAAACCTCAGGTCCTGTATGACATCACACTGATGTTGGACAACAGGATGCCTTCATCCGACATACAGGACTTCGCGTTGGAGCTCAAGCCAACGAACACAAGCAAAGCACAAGGCAATGTTACATACAGCAGTTTCCCAGATGTGGATGGATGAATGTCATGTCATGTCATGTCAAACATTGACGTGGATAGGCCTTAGGTTCATACCAGAATACGATCAGCGTTCCCAGTAGTGGGTTGTGCTCAATATTTGAATATAAAATCCCGAAACAACCAACTAAATCAATTCTTGGCATGTCTGGTCATAGCAAAATTATTGAACTCAAGCCAAATAGATTCCATCTGGTTCCCCCCCCCCCCCCCCCCCCCCCCCAACTGCATATGTACACTCTTCTTCGTATTTTCATAAAATCGATCCATTTCTTGACTGTCTGTCTGCCTGCCTGTTTGCCCCCATTCCCCCCCCCCCCCCCCCCCCGACTTCTTTTAGTCATACGGATGGGTTCAGTTGACTCGAAAGTAGCTGTCTGTTAGAATATCAGACGGGACGTTGTTCTCTCTCTCTCTCTCTCTCTCTCTCTCTCTCTCTCTCTCTCTCTCTCTCTCTCTCTCTCTCTCTCTCTCTCTCTCTCTCTCTCTCTCTCTCTCCCCATCCTCCATTGTCCTCAACTCCTCCGTTCATCCCACGGATGTGTACAGTTGACTTGAAATGACCTGCTAGTCAGAATACTAAACAGACGTTTTAGTTCCTCTCTCTCTCTCTCTCTCTCTTTCTCTCTCTCTCTTTCCTCTCTCTCTCTCTCTCTCTCTCTCTTCTTCCTCTCTCTCTTTCCCTCTCTCCATCCTTCCTTGTCCTCCACTCCTCTGTTCATCCCATTGATGCGTAGTTGGCTTGGAATGATCTACTAATCAGAATATCAAACGGGCGTTATTTTTCTCTCCATCCATCCATCCATCCATCCATCCATGCATCCATCCATCCATACATCCATCCATCTATCCACTCATCCATCCATCCATCCATCCATCCATCTATCCACTCATCCATCCATCCATACATCCATCCACTCATCCATCCATCCATCCACTCATCCATCCATCCATCCATGCATCCATCCATCCACTCATCCATCCATACATCCATCCATCTATCCACTCATCCATCCATCCACTCATCCATCCACTCATCCATCCATCCACCCACTCACCCATCCATCCATCCACTCATCCATCCATCATCCATCCACTCATCCATCCATCCATCCACTCATCCATCCACTCATCCACTCATCCATCCATCCATCCACTCATCCACCCATCCATACATACATCCATCCATACATACATCCATACATCCATCCATCTATCCACTCATCCATCCATCCATCCACTCATCCATCCACTCATCCATCCATCCACTCACCCATCCATCCATCCACTCATCCACCCACCCACCCAGCCACTGATGTGTACAGTTGGCTTGGAATGATCTACTAGTCAGAATATCAGACAGTCGTTGTTTTGACTGCCGTGTGGTTCAGACTGAGAGGACTGCATTATTTGTGCGCGTGAGATTACGTAGCGCTGTGAGTCAGACGTCCCTGACCTGATTGAGAACTCTAGCTATGGTCATTGTGTGCCCACTACAGTCCATCTAGGTCAGTGAGTCATCGGTTGATTTGAGAGCAGTTGGCAATTGGCTATGTCCATGACAGGCTAATTGATAACACAGTGTCTGGCAGCTGGGTTCACGGAGAAAGTGGAGCTACACTTGTGTGGTGGTCATCTCATCAAGTCAAGCCTTGTATAGTCTAATCGTCTCCATGGATGTCCCGAGGTTCACATCCCGCCAACAACTCATGAATCGTGCTTCAAGTTTTGAGGACCAACATGTATCGGCGATTCCGCTAACCGATAGTACATATAAACTCCTAGGTATAATGACATCTCACTATAAAAGAAGAGGTTAAAAAGGTTAATTGCATATCTTTTACAGGACGTCGCAGTCAACCCCAGCATTTTTTGGTTGTTTGGGATCTCTTGGCAAGTTTACGTTCAGTAGTTTTGCCATTACTTTCTGAACGACAGGCGCCTATAACATTGTATTAAAACCCAACGCAAGGCGGTCTGCTGCCAAATCGCCTGCAGATGTGTTTCGAACGTAGTATCCGGGATTACAAACTGTTTCCGTAAGGCCTTCGCCACGGAGCCAGCAGAGAAGAAGAGGAAGAGTCATGAAATCGGCTGAACTGCGGGAAAGCTGTCCAAATACCACCAGTAAAGCAACACAAATGGGAAGTGGAATTAGTTAGCTTGACAAGAACACAAGCCACAGAATGGAGGTTTCGGCTAGAAAACCTTTGCCAGCACATTCACGAAAAGGCACTGATACAGCTACATTGAAGAACTACAGAAAGGTCACGCAGCCTAGGTTAGGGAGAAGTCAGAATCCTAGGGCACAACCATCTTACTCGAGATTTGTAACAGTTGATTAGAGAAGAGACATTTGACACTCCTGATGGGGAGATATGCGTGATTTAAGTTAGTTCTGCCACAATGCAGACAGCAAACTGCTTTCTGCCACACACGAATCAGTCAGTCTCTGGTGTTCACGGGCAGTTTGTTAGTGGCCAGTTATTGCTTGAAGGTCGACTTAGCCCCATAGAATGGGCACCAAGGTGTCTCTGTTAAAATGTCATCATCTTGATTGTGAGCGGATCACATTGCTCAAGGAAACTTAGTACACGCCCAATATGCTTGCAGACCTGGCTGTCAGGGGAAGCCGTGTTGTGTGTTGTGTCTTGGTTAGTTTGCAGGGAATAGGTGTCTAATCCATGTTATTTTCATCTCTCCAGGACCGCCACGAATACCTCATCGTTTTGTCGATGCTTCATTTGTGAGACCTAGTTTCTGTATGCATTGTAAGTATTGAGCTCATTGTCATCGTTTGTCATCTCAATAACTGACTGACTTCTCTTGATGTTTGTGTGTCTCTGGGGATCTGCGTTATAACAGTGAAGAGTTGAATGCAAAGAGAACTGATGGACAAAGTAATCACAAACACACACATCAAATATTTTCCTACATCAGTAGACATGGCACTCGTATTTAAAACACACAAACAAATCACGCTGTATGCATACGTATTCTCTACGGACGAGAGTCTGTGGACATGGCACGATTCGTCTCTAGCATTATGATTTGCACGACCCTGTTTAATTGTGGATTATTTGAAGCGGAAATTCAAAAGTTGACTTTAAAGGGGTTTGTATTGAAACTTTTATACATTTAATAAAAACAATTATTCATACTTTAACGATGACAGCAAGAATAATGTGGATGTTTTAGCCATCAGATCTCCTGTTTTAGGGTTATTTATCTCTGGCCAGTTCTGATTTATTGCCCTGTTTTTACAGTTTTTCTTTGCTGGACGTAAGAAGTCAGAATCAAGTGTTGGTTTATAAACGTAACATTAAGGGACCAGAGATTCAGCTCATGTTAGTTTGTGGGACATTAACCTGGGTTTCTGTAATTTTTGCCATTTTGATCCATGCTTCAATTTGTCCTGGCACTTATCTTTAGCGTCTCACTACACGGCTGTGTAGTGTGGAGCTTGTTTCTGTTGTTTTGTTAACGGCAACTGGTACTGTCTATTTCTGTATAAGACATTCGCTAGTTGATCATTTTCTCCAATCTTCTGTCAGTTGAGTTTAGCTAAGAACAGACATCACTGCACTCAGGACATTCCCATACGCGCCCCGTCCCCTCATTCAACTGCCAGCGAAGAGTCATACTACTAATTGTTCCCACCACTATCCGATTGAAAGTTCTCCTGGTGATCTTCTATCAAATTATCAAAGAGTGCCGGGCCGATCCATTGGCGCTCAGATCAGAATTTCTCCAAGTGTGTCAGTTGGCTGCTAGCTTTCTTGCATTCTGTACACAATTCTGAGTCTAGCTACTCCTTGTCTGACAGCAGTCCCCCGTCCTGGGCCAGGCCGTTGTCTCACACACGTTCATCGACATTAGCAATTACACGAAGGTTTTTAATAGCATGTGTTATGTCTGATGGGATCAGTGGTCACAGAATCAGAGTTCTGTCGATTGAGGTTCTTCACAAGCAGAGAAAGCCTGTAGTGGGTCAATAGCTCATCCGCTTCTCAACTTCTTTAACAGCTTCTGCCTAGTTTTCAGGCCTCTAGCTTTCGTAGCTTTGATTTTGCTATTATTTACACCTGATGTTTTGGTTTCTTTTCTTCGGTTTTTTTAAAAGAATTTCTGGCATGATCCATGCTTTGTTTTTATTCCCTTTTGCCAGGACTTCTATACATGATTCGCTCCAAATGTTTTAGCCTGCTGTCAGCACCTTCTGTACTCACTTCGTCTACCAACTGTTGCAGGGCCTGGTACTTATTAGACTATGACCATAACATGTTGCTTGGCTTCTTGATTTCTGAAATATGTTAGATTGTATTGATTTCTGGTTTATAAAACATGTATCTCTTGAGTTTTAGGTTAATTCAACATAGCAGATGATGATCTGCATATACGTCTGCACCAATAAACTCTTACCTCGTGTTGATATGATCTAAATTTCTTCATAAAGATACGGTCAATTTGATGTTCTGTTTTGTGGTCCTGATTCATCACAATAGAAACCTGCGCTATGCACACCTCGCTTTTTGTTCATTGCCCTACAGGGAACTGCTGTTGTCTACAGTTTTGTTTCCCCTTTATATATTCTTTTATGGGAGAAAACATTTCCATCTACGATGTATTGATTAACTGTACAGAATCTCATCTCATCATGTTCCTCTTGTACCTTACAGCGTCGAGGTGAGGTATAAACAGCGGTAGAGTGTCCGCTAATGGGCTTCATCTATCGATATTTCTATGGACTCTGTTATTCCCTGCGTGCAGCGTTTACGTGGTCGGCCTCTTCCTGTGCTTCTATCTGGTCTGTACATCATTGCTTGTTGTGGTATACTGTTAGTTGGTAACCTACTTGCATGGCCAAACCATTTGACTTGCTGCCTACTAATAAAGTCTAGGGCAGCTATAACCCCCACTTTAGTCCTGATTTCATCATTTCTGATCTTATCTCTTCTTGATACATTGAGTATTCTTCTCAGGAATCTCATTTCTGGTGTGATTTTTCTTTTCTCCCTATCTGTCATTGTCCAGGTTTGGCATTTCACTGCACAGAAATGAGCGAATAACTCTCCATTTTTGCTCACTTTCCTTCCCATGTCCATGATTTCCCATGATCTCTTAAAAAGTATGTGTTATCCGATTTTATTTCAGCATTCGGTCACCCCTTCAAATTATCATCATCAAGTGCCCTACTGGTTGGCGTTGGCGTTCATGTCTCGCCACATATCTCAGTATTTGGTGTTCTGGGTGAACTCTGCTGCAGATATTCCTCCATGCCACTGACTCAATCCATCCAGCATCAATTCTCGTCGGCTTCTGCCTCCTTTCCCCTCGATCTTTCCAGTCATCACGATATCCTCCAATGCGTCTCTTCTCATTGCATGAGGAAAAAAAAGCTGTTTGTCTCTTTCTTATTGTTGTATATAATGTTCTAGTTTTATTAGCCTTTTTCAGGCAATCGTTGTTAGCTACTTTAGCAGTCCAAGGAATTCGCAACATTACCCTTAGGAACCATATCTCTGTTGCTTCCAAGTTCTTCCTAATTTGTTCATTTACATTTCAAGATTCACAGCCATACTGCAAAACTGGTTCTACATAGCTAGCCACTTTAGTAACATTTTCTAAATTGCTTTTTAATTATATAACCTACATAGTTCGATACTTCTTGAAAAAACAAATCCATTGGCACCTTATTTAAGTCTGTAGGTCAATTCTAAGCCGAGATATTAAAGTTTGGGTGCCAGTTTATCATTTAATATGAACAAAAAGGACAATACGATTTTAGCACTTTAGAAAAGTGTGTCCTACACACTCACACCACTGTTGTAACACGTAGCGTTCAAGGGAGATTAAAACTGCCGATGTTTCTTAACTAAGGGAAAGATAACTGCTACCGATTTATATATATATATATATATATATATATAGTATATATATATATATATATATATATATATATATATATATATATATATATATACACACACACACACATGATCATGTCACAGTCATGTGATAAGTACTGACCAGTGAATAAAAGAGCAAGTGCTTATCGTCCCATGATGCATAGGTTCTGTTTCTGACCGTTAAGAAAATGGCCGGGTTGATCCAAAATCTGTCCAAAGAAGCTCAAAGAGCGGTGGTTTCTTTCATTTGAAGGATGTCAACCAGTGGACATTCATCGAAGAATGCAGGCAGCGAACGGTAACAAATGTGTGTCGAAGACAACAGT
The DNA here is from genome assembly GCA_014155875.1 of Cepaea nemoralis. Lineage (NCBI taxonomy): Eukaryota > Metazoa > Mollusca > Gastropoda > Stylommatophora > Helicidae > Cepaea > Cepaea nemoralis. The sequence continues at coordinate 447,936 of JACEFZ010017415.1, read as the reverse complement.
GACAGACTGGGCACGAATATTTCAGAAAGGACATCAGTTCATGACAGATCTTCGATGGCCGGGTCAAGCGCATATTGTTGGAACAGAAAAAACCATCGCCAAAATTGATGCGGCAGTACAGACGAACTGTTGTCACAGCATACGTTCGCTAGCAAGAGAATTTGATGCGCCAATTTGGAGAATTCAAAATGTCGTTCGTAAGAAACTGCAATATCGGAAGGTGTGTTCGCGGTGGGTACCACGGATGTTGACCGACCACCAAAAAGAGGAACGCATGGGATGGTGTTTGAACCACTTGCTGCGTTACAGAGTGAAGGGTGATGCATTTCTCTTCATCATAGTCACAGGCGATGAATCATGGCGTCACCACTTTGAGCTGAGCAGCAAAAGAGAGAGCATGCAATGGAAGCATGCTGGATCACCAAAAGCTAAAAAATTCAAGTTACAGGTTTCCGCTGGTAAGGTTATGCTGAGCGCATTTTTTTTTTACCATGAAGGGCTATTGTTGGCCGACTTTAAAGAATCTGGTGTCAATATCAACTCTACCTACTACTTGCAAACACTAGACAAGCTGCAAAAAGCTATCAAGAATAAATGACCCTGCCAAAAAAAAAAAAAAAAAAAAGATATCAATTGAAACGAGAAAAAGAGTGTTGAGGTGCTACATAGAACCTGTACTTTCATATGGATGTGAAGCTTGGACAATGAGCAGTTAAGCTGAAAAACATCTGATGGCTGTAGAAATGTGGTTTCTGAGGAAAATGCAAAGAATACCATGGACAGATAGAAAAACTAACGAACAAGTCCTTCAAGAAACAAATGAAGATCGTAAACTGATTAGAGTCATTAGACGTAGACAGTCAACATTTTTTGGGCATGTTATGAGAAGAAATGAATTGGAGAACTTGGTGACAACTGGCAAGATCGAAGGGAGGAGACCAAGGGGAAGACCTAGAAGCAAATACATGGATTGCTTGGCCTGGTGGCATGGTCGAGACAGGAACACAGAGCTGATCCACGACTCTGGTGATCGAGTGAGATGGCAGAACATGACCGCCCACGGTTACCGGCATGGCACATGATGGATGGATGCTTTCTCGTGGTGTGATTTTGTTGCACGATAATGCTCGTCTGCATGTCGCAAAGATTGTGCAGGAAGCATTAGCAAGGAAGAAGTGGGAAATTCTGCAACATCCAGCTATAGTCCTGATGTGTCACCATGTGATTTTCATTTGTTTGGACCTCTTAAATAAAACTCTCATGGGGCAACGATTTCACACAGATGCAGAGGCAATGAACACGGTAAACACTTAGTTCAGTGAGCAATCACAATCCTTTTTTTGCAGACGGCATTCGCCGCCTACCTAAGCAATGGAATGCTTGCCTGAATGCCTACGGCGACCTCTTCTGACCAACCCATGGTGCATAATTCATTCAGAATAAATGTTTTGTTTAATTCTTCCAAACCTGTTAATGTTTCTTTCATGCTTATTGTAATAAAGCCATTGGAACCAGTTTCAAATGAATGCCCCTAATATATACGCGCACGCGCGCGCGTGTGTGTATGTGTGTGTGTGTGTGTAAACGCCCCTAATACATACATATGCGCACTCACGCACGCACGTGCGTACAAGGGACGTACGTACGTATGTGTGTGTGTGTGTGTGTGTGTGTGTGTGTGTGTGTGTGTGTGTGTGTCCTGGCCTAGGAGTTAACGACTTTCTCCGTAATCCTGTATATTCTCATGAGTAACGTAACCTGCGCGAGAGTTGGTACCGTTCCTCGCCGCGTTGGTAACTATGGGGATTGTGAGCTGGCCGCTCAGAAAGCAATGGCAAACTACTGAGCGTAATCTTGCCTAGTACATCAACAGCAGCTGAAAAAATGCTGATGTTGACTTCAACGTCCTGTAAGGGATATGCACACACACACAGCGATTTATTCACCGGCATGCCATGCTGTGATGACGTCAGTCTGCACGCGCTGTCTGTTAGAGCTGTCTGTCAGCGCGAGGCCGTGAATGTTGATTCATTTTGACCAGAGAATTCGCGTTAAAAAGTTGCAAAATTATAAATGATCTTGTCCTTGTAGAGTGATGAAAAATTACAAATAAATACAGTAATGATTGTTGAATTTACATATGCATTCATTATCATGTTAGTCGCTCTGAATGCTCCATAACAATATTAAATGTTCATTGTCAACAACTTAACTGACAGGCATTCATCGGGTACTTCTCACACACCAATACAAGACAACTTGCAAGTCGTGTGGGAGGCAAAATGCATGGTCCATTTTATTGCCGTTGGCTCGCTTACAAGCGGTAAACAGTCGCTAATGCAATACACAATATACAGTCACAGCATTATCTAACACAAACTGCTAACCCTATGCTAACTCTATCTACTAGTGAACACACAACTCCTAACGTTATTCTAAACGATGTGAACGCCCCAAGTCCAGTCTCCCGTCTGCCGGACATCTCTCCCGTCGGTTACACACCACGCGGGGGTGACCTTCTCCTTCGTGCGTGTTACCTCACATCGCACGCTGCTGGCAAAACGTGGCCTGTTGAGTGTCTACTCAACTGTGCTCTGGCTTCATGAGGTGCGGTGGTATCGTGATTAGAGTGCTAACTCTCTGAACACCGCCTGCGTGTATTCTGAGGGAGTGGCTAACCTTCCACGATTCCCTCATCTCCCCTGCTCTTGCCTCGGGCACCGTATCTCCTCCTGGTCCCTCCAGGATTGACCGCTCTCCCTGGCGGAGGGGATGCGGTTGAGTCTTTGACACACACCCGCCCCCCTTGTGTTGCGTCATCAACTTTCACTTATTGGTTGTGACGCAAGGAGGTTTCTACACAAAAAATTAGTGTCTCTAATTTTTGTCAAAGACTCTAGATAACCTGGCTCTGGGCTTTCCAATAGACTATTAACAACTATTGTCACAATGTAGCAAAGCCTCACTTGGCTACTGGCAATCGCCACAAACTTGCCTGGTTGGCGTGAGCCCCTTCTCACATGCTATATTATATTTATCAGAGGTATGTCTGAACCGGACCGTTGTCTTATAAGACCTGCCCTCACATAGTAAATTAACTTACTACCCATACAAAGTTGACTTTATTAGGGTCAACACATGAATTGCTTCATGTCCCCCATATAATATTTAACAACCATTCTACAAGAGTGTGTGCGACCGGCTTTACCTACTTCGCTTCCGCGCGTAAGACTTCATTTCACTGTTAATTTAGTTCTTCGTTGTCTATTATGTCCCCTGGCCCCAAAGTTATCTGCCTTTGATCTACAAATAGTGTATGCAATTTATATGTTTGTTTTTCTGGTTGTTTGCGTGTTTGGATGTAATAAATCTACTAATCTAACTTCTACCCTATATTTCTAACTTATCTGTGTATGTATGTTAGTTTTTTGAGTGCCATAATTTTGTTCAATGTGGCCACAAGCAGGTGTATAACACTAATTCGTGACTACATTCCATTGTTATGAGATCCAAAATACTGTATTCTAAGTTCTAAACTATATCACAGACAACACATTCACACCAACATAATTTCCCTAGCGAAAACCAACATTAGCCAACCAATATTAAAAGTCGTTGCAGGCAGCAGAAGAATTTGCTGACTGCTTGCATTCTCTCCCGTCTATCTTCCATTCATTTTCACTTTCACACTTCTGTCATACTCCTTTCACCCTTACCTCTGTCACACATCTATTATCCTTCCACACTAATTCTTCTGATCATTTAAAAACCGTTGAGTGACACTGTACAGATTTGGCTCAGTTTGAGAAATTTGAGCTCAATGACTGTGCGAAAATCGCTGCACGAGTCATGTATTTACAATATATTTACACGGGCGAGACAGGGTTGATGGCTTGTCCCTTTGATCTCATCATCTAATATGTTACACTAACCTAAAGTATCATATTTTATATTATAATAGACTATTCTCCTTTTATAACTAAGTATTTAATGTGTTAACTAAGTTCTATTATGTTAATTATATTATCTGTTTATCCTACTCGTTATGTTTATCTAATCTAGGGGATGTAATGTAACTATTTAAATGTAATTAGTGTGATATGAGTTATGTACCTTAATTACCTGGATGATGTGCGCATAAATTATGTACTTTTCTAATACTATACTATCTATTGTTGTTAGATTGAAAATGAATCATATGATTAATGTTCTTAATCTAAATTATGTAGATGATGTATGTACCATGATAATATTAATTATTGGTAATGTTTGATCGATGGTATGGTTTTCCTTAATATGGAATAAACTAACCTAAACTAAAGCTAAATGAAATGTAACACTCTAAATGGTACTATTTCTATTAAAATTTTACTTTAGCTTGTAATTACCTATTTTTTTACGTCTAACCTAATATTTTAACTTAATTCTTAAGCTAAGTAAATGGTTTAATTAATGTACTAACTATCCTATTAAATAAATGAGAACTATTATATTACCTAATTCTACCTCTAATTATTATAACTATTTTTTAAAAATCATTATTTTACATATCACATTAAGTTTATATACACAGTATTCAGTTCTCTCAGGTTAGTAGTTGCCTTCATGTTTGTATATTGGTATAGGCACAATATAACTACATAATTTGCCTGGGTATCTGAAATACATTTTACGGTCATAATAATGTTCATCGGTAGTGCACGTGTAGAGATTCGCTGGTGTCGTAGCTTAGTCTTTATGTGTCTGAAATTAAGCACTGTTCTGACACTGTTTTCTACATTTCACACAAATGATACACCGGACTGGAGCTTAGTTGGAAATGAGCTGTCCTGATTCACACGGTAGTATCTAAGTTCTGTAGCACAGTTCTTAAGTTAATGTCTACGGACACATGATAGTTCGTTGTACTTGGTCCACTCTTAAGCACACCATGGGTGTATATGTAACCTATTTTACATAGCATATTGTACTGTATTCATGTACTAACTATCACTCTACATTAATATGTGGGATTTCAGGTATTATTACCTCAGATGGTAAAATTAGTGACCACCTGTATATCCGGTCATTTTGATGCACACCACTTTCTATGACCGTAATCGGGGAGTTGTCGGTCTGGACAATGCAGTGAACATCCGTCAGAACTCGATGGAGCTTTCTCACTGCATAGATGACGCTTAGGGTTGCAACTGTGATATGCAATCTCTGGACTCAGCAGGTGTGATCTTACGGCTCACGTAGCAACTCGGGTGGAAGATGCCCTCAAAAAATTGGCCTAGTACTGGTAGCATCTGTCCTAGAATAATAAACGAGCCTAGGATTAGGCAAGCGGAGGATTGGAATATTTACAAACAAGAATTTTCAATTTTTGACAATGCAGAAATTAATAATGCATCTTTCACATTTCATTCTACCAATGTTTTTAAAACATTGGAATATAGAATTATAATTTCTGAGTAATTTACCAATTCCAAAAGGCTTCTGACCTGTTTCTTTCTGTTAGACATGGTCAGATTCATAATTTTGGTACTACTTTTCAGGTCAGTCTACAGTTGGACTTAAGAAATGACATGACCCAAAAATGAATTTATTTTAGGCATAATTTGACTTTGCTTGGTTTCACAGTGAGACCGAAGAGTCGCACTCTGTCAAAGGCATGTCTCAGTTTCAGTAGGTGTGTTGTCCAGTCATCAGTATTCTGATTTATTCATGTGTATTCTATACGTTCACTAAATGTATGCCCCTCGTCGGATTTGCCAGTCTCACTAACTAGTGTAGTTGCGTTATGTATGTCTGTCGTCTGATCACTAAATGTTGGTGCACTCTGTTCGTCTGTCACTGCTTCTGTCTCTTGTCTTGAAAAGTGAGGTTTCCGCATGTTGACATGGAATATCTCTAAGTGTCTGTTTATCGATATTTCATAGTCAACATGTACCATGGTTATGTACCACATTGAATAGTCGTTGCCATTTCGTTGGTATGGAAGTAGCCTAAATCTGTCTTGATCACGTTCAAGATCACTGGTTCTTGTGCCGTTGTTTGTGTGTTTGTGGTAGAACTGACCCTTCCTCTATCAAATGGCTTGGGAGCCAGTATAGAAGGTTGTACTTCAGTTGTAGGATGTCTACCCTTAAACTTTTGTACCAATTGTTGACAGACATTACACGCAAATACATTATGAAAACATAATTTTATCTTCTTGAAAAAACCTGGTCTGGTGTTGTTGTATGTAAGATGACCAGTCACCGGTGTTTTATGTGCATATTTTGGCATAGTTAACCGGTGTTGTTCAGATAACACCTGTTCATGGTTACCAGTAGCATGACCTGTAGTTGAAATGCCATTCTTACGTCTAAATAAACAAGATGCATTTTTGGTCACTCTGGCTTTGACCTTTAACAATTTTAAGTATGGAGACACATTAAGAGTAGATTTCTGGTGGTGTAAACGTTTCTGTTTGTTTGTGTCATCTGTGCTGGTTGTAGAAAGCATCAGTAGTGTCTCATCTTGTAATATTTTATGATGTTTTGAAGTGTCTGTTTTGGCTGTTGTAATAGTTGCATTTACTTTTCCCATGCAACTATTTCATCAATCGTACACTGTTTTAGTTGGGGTAAGCACCCCAGAATTAAATCAGTACAAGGGTTGTTCAGTATTGCACAGGTAAAGGTACCAGAGAGAAAAGGAGAGTCAATCTGGGCTTTTGCCAAAGGGTAGATTTCAATGTTACCCGAAAAGGTACGGCATTTGACAGTATCACCTGTGTAATCACCCGGATTAACCAGTTCTTTCCGAAGACCAATAAGGGTACTGCCGCTGTCCAGCAAACACTGGCATGCTACATCATTGACCATCGCATTGTGGAACACAAGATTGCCTCTGGAGGCTACTGCTGCGTTTACACTCTCAGATGAGCATAGTACTGTATGTCCACACTCTAGTTTCGCGTCTGTATGGAATTGGTGACATCGTTCACAGCTGTCGAAGCTCAACATATCGTATGCACCACAAACATTTTCTGCTTGGTTATTAGGTAAGTCACTTTCACTCTGACTCATTCTCACTACCACCATCTGAAGAGGTGTCAATCAAAATGGCATTATTGGCTTTCATACGCTGCCGGCCAAGGCACTTATTACTATAATGGCCATAACAGGAACAAAAAAAACATTTGATGGCACGCCTGTATGCAGATCTTTTACTTTGCTGTTTCTTGATCACATTTTCAAGATGCGCCGGATAATTTGGCGATTTGTCACACATAGCATAAGTGTCATGTAAAAGGTGACAATGGATACATTTTTCCATTTTCCTATCTTTCTTATCGTATTTCTGATAAGGTTTCCTATTACTTTGGTAGTTTTTAGTTTGGTCTTTGACAAAGGAAACTATTTCAGAGTCATTTGAGGTCTTAAACACATCTCTGTTAGAAGAAAAATATGCTGATCCTTTCTTTTCAAACTGCTCTATGTTTTCAATGTCTGACTGCTGCAAAAATTTGGCAAAAGGAGAAGGTATGGTAGATATAACCTTGTCCATAGCAATTAAGTTTTTTAATCTATCAAAGTCTTTTCCTATATTAGCTGCTTTCAGCCACCTGTCTAGTACACTCTGTACATTTGAAACATAATCAATAAAGGTTTCACTAGGTTTAGGTTTTAGGTTTGAGAACTGAACCTGATACCCAGGGGCATCAAGTAAAAAGTGCTGCATAATCCTATCATGGATGTATTGATAGCTAGATCTAAGCTCTGTCGGTATAGTTTCTATTACTTTAAGGGGCTCACCACTGAGATTCTTCGTATAAATTGGGGCCCACATCTCTAATGGAACTTGATGGTATTTAAATTGATATTCTACATTCTCTGTCCATGCTGATATTGAATCATCTTTACAATATGGTTTGATAATATTCTTGTATTTATTAAACTTATTTTCCTCTTGTTGACTTCTAAGTTTAGTGGCAGAGATTTCTGAGTGTGACTCTACCTCCCTCTCTTTCATCTTTAACTGTGTCTCTGATTCTACTTGTATCTGTTTTTCTTTGACTCTTGTCATTTCAGCTATCTCTTTTTGCTTTAATTCTTTGTCCTGATCTAATTGCCTTAGCTTTAATTCCTTATCCTGTTGTAATTGTTGTTGCTTAATCTCTAATTCTTTTTGCTTAATTTGTTTTTCATCTTCTAGCTGTTTTTGTTTTGTTATCTCAGCTAGTTCTGCAATGTCCTTCTCTTGTTGTAACTGTTGTTGTTTAACTGTCTTATCGTGTTCTAACTGTTGTTGTTTAATCTCTAATTCTTTTTGCTTAATCTGTTTGTCATCTTCTAGCTGTTTCTGTTTTGTTATCTCAGCTAGTTGAGCAATCTCTTTTTGATGCTGTCTTTCTTCTTCTCTTTCTCGTGCGCGTTCGTCCCTTTCAGCATCTTTTGCTTCTTTAAATTTTTGATCTGCATACTGTTGTAGCTCTTTTCCTGTTAATTCTAGATCTTTACCTGCTTTTATGAAGTCTGATAAAGTTGCCATCTTAATTTAGTATTCGGCTAACAGTGATAGGCAATGATGACTTTAATCAGTTATTTATCTTTGATATGTTATGTTTGTTCTTATCTGATCACTATCAGTTGTGCTTTCTGTTTATACCCTGCCCAGATTTATCTTGCAGAAAAACAGAGTATACAAATATGTCAATGCGTTACAGCTGAAAAAGAGATGCACTATTAATCAAATTGCATGCCAAAATATATAAGTGTACTCAGCTTTAACGTTCCCGAGGATCGGGGAACGGAACTCCGTTGCCACAGGTCACCTTGGTACTTTCGGGTGGAGGCACGTGTCGTTACCAGCAAACTATATTTGGTACACAGGGCCGTAATCAGGTGTAGTTCGCCCTTTGATATGCAGGGCCGTAGTAATCAGGCCTATTACACGATATGTTAACCCAGACCCCTAAGGACAATGTCTTAGACAATGACAGACAGATTTACGAACAACTAGAATATGTATTAAATAAATTAAATGTCATTGTCCTGTCTTTGTTCTATCAGTTATTGCCTTACGTTACTATTCTATTTAATTTCTGTACGTGTTGTGCAGGCAAGTATCATCTGCCTGGCCAAAAAATAGTTCCATCGTGACGGTAAACACATAGAAAATATGACCAAAAATATGCATATCTGCTTTTAAAGAAATAAAAATAACATCATAATGTTTAAATAAATAAATATATTCCTTTAGTAGTTGAAATAAATAACTAACAAATGATATAACGTACCGATTCAGGCGAGCAGCTGTTTAGCAATTTTCTACACACTCGATTGCTGTATGCTAATGAGCCCAGACGACTGTTTGTCAATCATCTGACGTCACAGCACAGCGCGATGAAAAATCGATATTGTTGGCTAGCTTTATATCGCTCCGCCGTGAATCATTTTTGGTACTCATTTCTCAACAAAAAGGTAAATATATAAATAAATATGAGAAAGCAAGAATATTAATACTTACAGCTTTGATGAATACATAACCTCACTAAATAAATACTTCATAAACACAATTAAACAGTTTAATACGTCACGATAGGCACATTTCTAGCTTGCAAAATTCTCTCGTCTGCACAAATCATCGTCACTACACAAATTAAACCCTAGTCTTAGAGCCTCGTGGACGAGTGGAGTAGCTTGAATATTACATTCAAGCTTCACTTCTGACAACCACAATTACCCTGGCCTGTCAACAACTTAACTGACAGAGGCATCATCGGGTACTTCTCACACACTCGTACAAGACAACTTGCAAGTCGTGTGGGAGGCAAAATGCATGGTCCATTTTATTGCCGTTGGCTCGCTTACAAGCGGTAAACAGTCGCTAATGCAATACACAATATACAGTCACAGCATTATCTAACACAAACTGCTAACCCTATGCTAACTCTATCTACTAGTGAACACACAACTCCTAACGTTATTCTAAACGATGTGAACGCCCCCAAGTCCAGTCTCCCGTCTGCCGGACATCTCTCCCGTCGTTACACACCACGCGGGGGTGACCTTCTCCTTCGTGCGTGTTACCTCACATCGCACGCTGCTGGCAAAACGTGGCCTGTTGAGTGTCTACTCAACTGTGCTCTGGCTTCATGAGGTGTGGTGGTATCGTGATTAGAGTGCTAACTCTCTGAACACCGCCTGCGTGTATTCTGAGGGAGTGGCTAACCTTCCACGATTCCCTCATCTCCCCTGCTCTTGCCTCGGGCACCGTATCTCCTCCTGGTCCCTCCAGGATTGACCGCTCTCCCTGGCGGAGGGGATGCGGTTGAGTCTTTGACAAGCTTACATATGCATTCATTATCATGTTAGTCGCTCTGAATGCTCCATAACAATATTAACCCTTTCCCGACTATTACCCCCAAAATCCACGTTTTTACACACGTCTTGTCCCAAGCGCTTCTGAATAATAATTATGCGAATGAATGAATCTACGATTGTATCACGGCCTAGGAAACAGGAAGAGTCGTTTCCCTTGTTCTTCCTGTTTTGAAATCCATTCAACGGTTCAGAAATAATATAAATTTTTCGTGACTTCTCAATATTGTATAATCTATTCGCAAAATGGAATCCAGCCACGATTTTCTTGAAGATTGTGCAGGTATGTCTGCCGATTATGACAGTGTTATTGTGGATATAGATAGTGATGCAGAAAGTGACATAGATTGTAAGATTACAGAGGCAGGCTGGAATTTTGACGAAGAGGACCCAGATTTCTGTAGTGTCAGTGAAACTGTAGACAAAGACATGTATGTTTGGAGTCCTGAGACAACCCCTGTAGTCGTTGAAGGTGTTTTTGAGAATTCTGGGCCAGCCAAGTACATGATCTTCGAGAGTTCAGAACCGTTTGACTACTTCAGTCTCATTGTAAATGAGGACTTTTATCAGTCTGCTATGGAACAAACTAATTTGTATGCCACTCAATGACAAGAAAAGGCAGGTAAAATGGATGTTTACTGGTCACCTGTGAGCACTCAGGAAATAAAAATTTATATTCGTCTTGCTATACTCATGGGCTATGTTCAATTGCCTGAAACTGCCATGTATTGGAGCACAGATGAAGATCTCTATCATCCCGGAGTATCACAGTGCATGGGAAAAAACTAGATATGCAAAAATCTCCCAATATTTTCATCTCAATGACACCAGTAAGCAGAAGCCCATAGGCCACAAAGATTACGATCCACTGTACAAGGTAAGACCGTTCCTTGATACGGTGAGGAAAAACATATCCTCATGTTTTTCTGCTGGCAGAGATATCAGCATTGATGAAGCCATGATTGCCTACAATGGTAGACTAAAGTTCAATGGCTCGGAACGCTGAAGAAGAAGAAGATGACATCACGTAAGGCACCCGGTGGCAGACAAGATGTTCAGATACCCACAACAGTGGCCGCCTACAACAGATCAATGGGTGGAGTGGACAGGTTTGACCAGCTGTCCTCATATTACCCTGTTGGTAGGAAATCTGTGAAGTGGTGGAGATATATGTTTGCCTTTCTCCTGCAAACCTCTATTGTCAACAGCTGGATAATTTGTTCAAAACTCCCATCGCCCACACACAAGGGTTGGTGATGTTGGCCATCTCGCTTTTCGGCGTCGCCTGGTTTCTACTCTCTTGAAGGGTAACATTTCGAGGAAACGGAAAGCTTCTTCTTGCCCCACAACTGTAGGTCTGGGTACCAGCAATCTTTTGGACCACAGACTAATTCGTATGGATGGCAAAAGGAAAACTTGCTACTGGTGTGCCAAGATGAACACCAAGTCTGGTAAGAAGAGCAGAGCCAGTGAGGTTGTTTTTGGATGCAGTCTTCGTCAGATATGGCTGTGCAAGGGGGAATGCTTCACAAAATACCATGAATCACTTGTATCAAAGCACATGGATATATAGTGCAGGATATTTGCTGCTATCAGGGCACTTGGAGACATAGTGTGGGACACTTTCAACATCATTTTGTGAGTAAAAAAAATTTTCTTCACATTTTTTTCCCAGTTAAAATGTTTTTTTAAACCTTTCTTTTTGTTTTATTGTTTTTAATGTTGCTTTATGTTAAACTGTGTCCATTTTTCTAGTTTATTAGTCATCTAGGACATTTATATGTCAAACCAATTCGTGTATAATGACTTTACAAAATATAAAGTCATTAATTTTGCGGAGTTATTTCCCTTTTGTTAGTTATTAAAGGGTTAAATGTTCATAGCTTGAGTATGACAAGGAAAACTGCTATCTCCTACCATTGGAATACCACATTACAGTATGCGATCTTCATAATTTTAGTGTGAGATTGTTTGCCAAAGTAAATTGTCGAAAATTACAAAATACACGTAAAGGTGGATGCTAAATTTAATAATACATAGTAGAACCATGTAATACGTCTCATAAAACGGTATTTACGGGTTTACTTACCACTTAGAATAGGTAGCTGGTTCTCCGATATAACAAGGTTTCCTGAAGCGCCAGAAATGCAGAACGCAAAGCGGGGAGGGAAAAACTATATCAAGTAATCAGTGTATGTTTTAACGCGATCTTAAAATAATCGGGGAATTTAACATCATGAGTACGCTTACTGTCCTCATATCGGAGAAAAGTAACCGAAGGTAACCGCAAAATAATTTCGGTTAAATTCGGCAAACCTGACCCGTAGTGCCTATATATAGTACTTCAACAGTCCCTTTCTTACATTCAGTGATAGTGGCTTATTGCATAAGATACTCTTCATCTTTAGAACTGCAGCCCTATTCTGTTGTTTAGCCTTTTAAAAGATGAAAAACATGCTGACCAATAAACAGATGCCAATTGCTATGAGAAAAAGAGTGTTGAGGTGCTACATAGAGCCTGTACTTTTGTATGGATGTGAAGCGTGGACAGTGATCAGTAAAGCTGAAAAAAACAAACATCTGATGGCAGTGGAAATGTGGTTTCTGAGGAGAATGCACAGAATACCATGGACAGACAGAAAAAACCAATGACCAAGTCCCACAAGAAACAAATGAAAACCGTAAACTGATTAGAGAAATTAGACGTGGACAGTCAACAATTGTTTGGTCACGTTATGAGAAGAAATAAACTGGAGAACTTGTTGACAACTGGCAAGATCGAGGGGGAAGAGAACAAGGGGAGGTAAGAAGTAAATACCTGGATGACTTGACCACGTTGAATGGTCGAGACTAGAACACTGGGCTGATCCACGATTCTGGTGATCCAGTGAGATGGCAAAACATGACCGCCCACGCTAATCGGCATTACTTGAGTCTGATTTAGTCACGTGGCTCAGAGCAAGCCAATGCAGCTGAAGATATCTTTATAACAACATGTCTCCAAGTTTTGTTTTCAAGGCTAAAATGCATACACTTACGCATGGTTCTGATGTTGAGTTCAGGTTCAAATCTGTTGTGAAAAAAGTTTAATGTATTGACACTTGATATCATGTCTGTCATTATACAGTACTACACATCATGGTCATGTCTGTATCCAGTGTTAATCTAGCCTAGCAGGTTTTTCCTTCCTTCCTTCCTTCCTTCCTTCCTTCCTTCCTTCCTTCCTTCCTTCCTTCCTTCCTTCTGTATGTCTGCATGTTGGTCTGTCTGTATTTGCCACGGTTGGAACACTCATCATGGACAAGACAGCCATACTGAAGAGTGTCTGATTGACTAATAGTTAAAGACAAATAATATTCAGTAACCAAAAATGCCACAGTCTCCTGTCTGTCAGAGCCACACTTAACTCCTAATGAGAGAATCCTTGAATATGTTGCTTCATCCATCCCTGCCTGTGTTTGTGACACTCACACAGCGTGCTAGATCAGAGAGATCCTGCTATGTTCCTGCTGGAGTGCCTGGCATCCCTCGACAAGACCAATGACAAGAGAATATCGTGAATTTTTCTGCCGATTGCATGCGGATGTTTGATGAAATAAACAGGCTGATTGACTGGCTGCTGCCGTCCCTCCATGTGGGGGATAGATTACGACAAGTTCATATGTAAACGTACATGTATCGTGTGGCTCTCACAGAAACAGGTGAAGACTAGAGGACACACTGCAGTCTCACAGAAACAGGTGACGGCTAGAGGACACACTGCAGTCTCACAGAAACAGGTGAAGACTAGAGGACACACTGCAGTCTCACAGAAACAGGTGAAGACTAGAGGACACACTGCAGTCTCACAGAAACAGGTGACGGCTAGAGGACACACTGCAGTCTCACAGAAACAGGTGACGGCTAGAGGACACACTGCAGTCTCACAGAAACAGGTGAAGACTAGAGGACACACTGCAGTCTCACAGAAACAGGTGACGGCTAGAGGACACACTGCAGTCTCACAGAAACAGGTGAAGACAGAGGACACACTGCAGTCTCACAGAAACAGGTGAAGACTAGAGGACACACTGCAGTCTCACAGAAACAGGTGACGGCTAGAGGACACACTGCAGTCTCACAGAAACAGGTGACGGCTAGAGGACACACTGCAGTCTCACATAAACAGGTGAAGACTAGAGGACACACTGCAGTCTCACAGAAACAGGTGACGGCTAGAGGACACACTGCAGTCTCACAGAAACAGGTGAAGACTAGAGGACACACTGCAGTCTCACAGAAACAGGTGAAGACAGAGGACACACTGCAGTCTCACAGAAACAGGTGAAGACTAGAGGACACACTGCAGTCTCACAGAAACAGGTGACGGCTAAAGGACACACTGCAGTCTCACAGAAACAGGTGAAGACTAGAGGACACACTGCAGTCTCACAGAAACAGGTGACGGCTAGAGGACACACTGCAGTCTCACAGAAACAGGTGACGGCTAGAGGACACACTGCAGTCTCACAGAAACAGGTGACGGCTAGAGGACACACTGCAGTCTCACAGAAACAGGTGACGGCTAGAGGACACACTGCAGTCTCACAGAAACAGGTGACGGCTAGAGGACACACTGCAGTCTCTGCTTCTTTCTTCATAAGTAAACGTACATGTATCGTTTGGCTGTCACAGAAACAGGTGAAGACTAGAGGACACACTGCAGTCTGCTTCTTTCTTCATAAGTAAACGTACATGTATCGTTTGGCTGTCACAGAAACAGGTGAAGACTAGAGGACACACTGCAGTCTCTGCTTCTTTCTTCAACTTCTGTCAGCGACAAACAATACATGTGTTTGGGATCTGATGATGTGAAGGATTTATTCTATGAGGAGTTAGAATCTGTGGTCAAGGCAGTACCAACATCTGACAACATGTATATATACTCGGTGGTTGTAATGCTCGGGTGGGCAAGGACTCCAGTTCATGGCAAGTGTGCCTTGGAAAATAGAACATCGGCCACATGAATGACAATGGGCAAAGGCGGGGTTGCCAGATCACTGTGATAAACAAAATCCACGTCATGAAATACCCCCCCCCCCCCTCCCCTCCCCCCCCCCAAAAAAAAAAGCCAAACATTCCCCAATAAAAATATCTATTAAAAATATATTTACATCACATGAAAACCTCTTCTTCAAATAAGTATTCCTCTTCATCGTTGAGAAATGTAGTACAGGATTCCTTATAATATAAAATTTCAGCTTTGAAATCATTCAACATTTTGGATGAAGGAACAAATTCCTTAAAGCACTTGTTTGAAGATAATAGTTCTGCTCTAATTCTAATAATTGCGTCTAAGAGAGACAACGTTTGTGGTCACTGTTGTTCTGGTGACTCTCTAATTCACGTGTGTTCCACAACGTTTGTGGTCACTGTTGTTCTGGTGACTCTCTAATTCACGTGTGTTCCACAACGGTTGTAGTCACTGTTGTTCTGGTGACTCTCTAATTCACGTGTGTTCCACAACGTTTGTGGGTCACTGTTGTTCTGGTGACTCTCTAATTCACGTGTGTTTGTGGTCACTGTTGTTCTGGTGACTCTCTAATTCACGTGTGTTCCACAACGTTTGTAGTCACTGTTGTTCTGGTGACTCTCTAATTCACGTGTGTTCCACAACGGTTGTGGTCACTGTTGTTCTGGTGACTCTCTAATTCACGTGTGTTCCACAACGTTTGTGGTCACTGTTGTTCTGGTGACTCTCTAAATCACGTGTGTTCCACGTTTGTGGTCACTGTTGTTCTGGTGACTCTCTAATTCACGTGTGTTCCACGTTTGTGGTCACTGTTGTTCTGGTGACTACTCTCTAATTCACGTGTGTTCCACAACGTTTGTGGTCACTGTTGTTCTGGTGACTCTCTAATTCACGTGTGTTCCACGGTTGTGGTCACTGTTGTTCTGGTGACTCTAATTCACGTATGTTCCACAACGTTTGTGGTCACTGTTGTTCTGGTGACTCTCTAATTCACGTGTGTTCCACAACGTTTGTGGTCACTGTTGTTCTGGTGACTCTCTAATTCACGTGTGTTCCACAACGTTTGTAGTCACTGTTGTTCTGGTGACTCTCTAATTCACGTGTGTTCCACAACGGTTGTGGTCACTGTTGTTCTGGTGACTCTCTAATTCACGTGTGTTCCACAACGGTTGTGGTCACTATTTTTTTGGTGACTCTCTAATTCACGTGTGTTCCACAACGTTTGTGGTCACTGTTGTTCTGGTGACTCTCTAATTCACGTCTGTTCCACAACGTTTGTAGTCACTGTTGTTCTGGTGACTCTCTAATTCATGTGTGTTCCACAACGGTTGTGGTCACTGTTGTTCTGGTGACTCTCTAATTCACGTGTGTTCCACAACGGTTGTGGTCACTATTTTTTTGGTGACTCTCTAATTCAAGCGTGTTCCACAACGGTTGTGGTCACTGTTGTTCTGGTGACTCTCTAATTCACGTGTGTTCCACAACGGTTGTAGTCACTGTTGTTCTGGTGACTCTCTAATTCACGTGTGTTCCACAACGGTTGTAGTCACTGTTGTTCTGGTGACGCTCTAATTCACGTGTGTTCCACAACGTTTGTGGTCACTGTTGTTCTGGTGACTCTCTAATTCACGCGTGTTCCACAACGGTTGTGGTCACTTGTTCTGGTGACTCTCTAATTCACGTGTGTTCCACAACGTTTGTGGTCACTGTTGTTCTGGTGACTCTCTAATTCACGCGTGTTCCACAACGGTTGTGGTCACTGTTGTTCTGGTGACTCTCTAATTCACGTGTGTTCCACAACGTTTGTGTGGTCACTGCCGTAAAAAGTGTCGTCCCTGGGTTGAGGGGAATCAACACCCACATTCTTTTAACTCCATATCATTATCTAGAGGATCTCCTGGATCTCTGTCTACACAACCCCATCTGTCTTTGGATTTCTTCTTCTTCTTCTTCTTCTTCTTCTTCTTCTTCTTCTTCTTCTTCTTCTTCTTCTTCTTCTTCTTCTTCTTCTTCTTCTTCTTCTTCTTCTTCTTCTTCTTCTTCTTACCACTGGACCATGCCCCCTCTAATTCTTTTCCAAAACATACTACACAACTCTAGCTTCTAACAAAATGACAAATTAATTTAATATAGAAAAGTGTCAGGTATGGGCAAAGTGTGTGTAGAATGTCTGTCGTATTTGAAGAGTTTGGGAAATGCATACTACAGGCAGCACGCGAAACAATACCAAGAGGAGCCCGTAAACATTATAAACCCTACTGGAATAGTGAACTGGAACAGTTGCATAATGATGTGGATATATGTAGAAAACAAGCAGAGGCCAATCCCAGCCAAGAGCACCACAATAAATATCAGCACGCAAAAACCAAATTTCAAAGGGCCCAACTGCAGGCTAGACGGAAAAGCTGGCAGGAGAAAACAGAGTCACTGAACTTTGAAAAAGACACAAGAAAGTTATGGAGGCTAATAAAACAGCTTAACGATGAGGGCACAGGGAGAAACTCAAAAATTGCTCTACATAAAGACGGAAACACATTAACAGGAAAGCAAGCAGCTGACCATTTTGCGGACTCATTCGCACAAGATAACAATATTGAAATTAGTCCAGAGAAACAACTGGAGATTCGAGAGAAATGGCAAAATACAGGACAGAAGGAAGTTGTACATGAGGTTATGGAGACACCTATCACATTCAGTGAACATTCAGCTAGCCATTTCAAAACTGAAAATGAGAAAATCACCAGGAGCTGATGGTATCTCCAATGAAATGATCAGGAACCTAGGAACAGAGGCCAAAGCAAAGCTGCTAGAGATCTTTAATAATACATGGACCTTAGGCAGTGTTCCACAAGTCTGGAGAGAAGCAATCATGATACCCCTCCTAAAATCTGGGAAAGACAGTTCCATTGCCTCCAGCTACAGACCCATTAGCCTCACCAGTTGTCTCTGCAAAACAATGGAACGCGTCATCAATCACAGACTACAGTGGTACATTGAAAGTGAAAACATCCTTGTGCCACAACAGGCTGCCTTTAGGCAGTGCTACTCTACGGAAGATCAGACAACCTACCTCTCTCAAGAAGTTGAGGATGCATTCCAAGAGAAGAAGCTGGTACTTGCGGCTTGGATAGATCTGAAGAAAGCCTTTGACAAAGTCTGGAAAGAAGGTCTGATGAGGAAACTGAGAAACTGTAAAGTCAATGGAAGAATGTACAAATGGGTAAAAGCATACTTGCACAACAGAAGAGCCCGAGTACAGATAGACGGTCTCAAGAGTAAGAAAGTACTATTGCGTCACGGTGTTCCCCAGGGCGGAGTCCTGTCCCCAACACTTTTTCTAATCTTCATCAATGATCTTGTTGCTAATCTACCCAATGGAATTAAAGCGGCAATGTACGCTGATGACCTGGTTTTATGGAGCACAAATGAACATGCATCAGTGGCCACCATATTGCTACAAAGAGCTGTAGATACATTTGTTGCATGGGCGGATAGATGGTGTATCAGCATAAACACTGACAAGTGCAGCACCACTCTATTTACCCTTTCTCCGAAACAAAAGGCAGGGAGCATTCAGATAAATGGAACACCCCTAAGAGAAGATAAGGAACCAACATACCTTGGTGTAACATTCGACGACAAGCTGACATGGAGAAAACACATAAAAAAAGCAGTAGCAAAAGCCAGAAGGAAAATTGCCATCCTGAGAAAGCTAACTGGAACCACTTGGGGAGCCAGTGGGAAAATACTTAGCAAAGTTTATCAACAGAGCATACGACCACACTTGGAATACGGGTCAACTGCGTGCTGTTCAGCATCAAAAACTACATTGCAGGAGCTGGACAAGGTGCAAAATCAAGCTCTTAGAGTCATCACAGGAGGGATGAAATCAACCCCTATAGTAGCAATGAAGAAAATGGGGAGGACACAAGCTTTAAGAGAACGCAGAGATACAAAAACACTAATACAAGCAGAAAAGTTTCTCAGCTTGCCAGGCCACCCTATGAAGAACAGATTTGAAAACTTAGCTATGGGGCGATTGAAAAGAAGTAGTTTCATCCACCAGGCCAAACAACTCTGCAGAGAAACCGTCGATCTTCCCACAGTTGATATTCCCCTGACAACTATTCCAGAGCGAACCCCGTGGAAAGATGAACATAGAATATCACTACAAATCCAGCCAAAAGTGAGAGGAATATTTGACAAGGAAGAACAGAACAGTGTACAGCGCAGAACAGCCACTCTCAGCTTCCTTGATGACGAATACCCACAGGATCTCTGGATCCGAGTCTACACAGATGGGTCAGCACAAAATGCTGTTCGAAATGGAGGAGCGGGAGTGTATATAGAATACCCAAATAATACTAGAGACACGGCCAGAATTCCAACAGGAAAGTACTGCCATAATTATGATGCTGAAATTGAGGCAATCAAGATAGCCACAGAGAAATTACAAAATACCAGCCATGGTACACAACCTGTGGTGATATTGACAGATGCAAAATCCGTAATAGAGGCGCTCCTGTCTGGGAAATTGCCAGTTCTGATGACACTACTTTCTACTTTCCCACTGTGGAATCCTCGGAAACGACAGAGCTGATCGATTGGCTAAGGAAGGAGCACAAGAAGAACAACCAGATGTGCCTATTACATACCACCAAAAGAAAAGAATGATCAAATCAGTCAGAAGGCCACCAAACCTTACTCAAGACGACTACCACGTTATGGACAGACCAGAACAGGTCATTCTTCTGCGCCTCAGAACAGGACACAATAGATTACGCAACCACATGTATACAAAATTCAAGATTGGTGACTCAGCCATATGCACATGTGGTTTGGCGTCGCAGACAGCAGAGCACATACTCCAGGATTGCCCAAACTACAACATATCCAGGCGAACCTTCTGGCCTAGAGAGACAACAGTGGAAGATAAACTCTATGGACCGCTGAGTGAACTGAAAAAGACTGTTAGATTCATACAAGAGACAACATTGCAATTATAGACATAGTTTAGGCGAACGAAAGAAGAAGAAGATGTCTGTCGTATAATCTAGGGTGAATGCAGAATCAGACCTAACAGCTGCTTTCATCACAGTATCGGCCACACAACAGCACCATAGATCAAGTACAGAAGGACCTCACCAAATGATGTGTCTCTCCGGCCAGGTGTCAACTTCCTCCAGTGGCTCTTGGATAGTCCGGATGCCTGGTCACCAAGGGTGGATGTAGTCCAATACTGACCATGAATCCGACACACACAGTGTAACTAATATGTCACTAAAAGTTCTGTGATCTGATAACCCTTGTACAGTAAAATAAATGTTTACTGTCACCTTGAAACAAAATGTTAATTGTTAATTTCTCACAGGAATTCACTATTTGAAAAACACAATGTTAATTGTTAATTTCTCACAGGAATTCACCATTTGGAAAACGCAATGTTAATTGTTAATTTCTCTATATAAATACTATTGTCCCTGCTACTAGTGGTATTGTAAGTATCTTCACTCTTAGATGATCGTCGGTTCCTGCTCAGCAGAAGCCAGGTTCTTGCAGACCCTCTGGGTTATAGGCCCAGTGCAAAGGCCGCTGAGTAAAAACTGCCTTCTATGATCGAGCCATAATCTTCTTCTATGACTTGTCTGCTAGCTTTTTTTGGAAAATATAGAGGAACCATATATTTATTCCCGTCTGAAATCGACACCAGTAAATCACACAGTGGACAAATGTCCGCCGATGTAAATCAACATAAGACACCGTGGTCTCTTTCCATAATCAGAACAGGAACATCAAACACGTCCTTGTTGCCTCACAACAATTGGTCAGCTCCCGCCAAAGGTGTTTGTCCAGACTGTTTTAAAACTGTGTCTGACTGACGTCACAAATCTGACTAGACACTAGGCGTTGAGAAACTATTTTTTTCTCTCCTTTCCGATTCAATGTAAACAACCGGCCAGCTGTCCCGCTTTGATCTGGAGAATTGTTCCCGGTACTCCAAAAAGTCTTGCCGGCTTGTGATCCAGAGAAATCTTTCCTCCACAACAAAAGATCTTGCCGACTCACATCAGGACAGTCTGTCCCCAACATCAAAGAATGGCGGCAACCTGTAGACGAATGGCGCGACAGTGTTTCATCGATCGACAACTCCAAGAATTCCGCTACATATTTCCCCTGCACACAGAGAATGCCGGTTGTGTTTAATCTGATGAAACCTCCCCAACAACAACAAGTTGCAGCGGCCTAGACAGACGGTCTCTGGCCTTCCATCATTTTGGTCGACTACTTCCAGTAATTCCGTGACAGTCACTAGTGTTTTGGTAACTCTCTAATTCACGTGTGTTCCACAACGGTTGTGGTCACTGTTGTTTTGGTGACTCTCTAATTCACGTGTGTCCCACAACGTTTGTGGTCACTGTTGTTCTGGTGACTCTCTAATTCACGTGTGTTCCACAACGTTTGTGGTCACTGTTGTTCTGGTGACTCTCTAATTCACTGTTGTTCTGGTGACTCTCTAATTCACGTGTGTTCCACAACGGTTGTGGTCACTGTTGTTCTGGTGACTCTCTAATTCACGTGTGTTCCACAACGTTTGTGGTCACTGTTGTCCTGGTTACTCTCTAATTCATGTGTGTTCCACAACGTTTGTGGTCACTGTTGTTCTGGTGACTCTAATTCACGTGTGTTCCACAACGTTTGTGGTCACTGTTGTTTTGGTGACTCACTAATTCACGCGTGTTCCACAACGGTTGTGGTCACTGTTGTTCTGGTGACTCACTAATTCACGCGTGTTCCACAACAGTTGTGATCACTGGTGTTCTGGTGACTCTCATTCACGTTTGTTCCACAATCTTTGTGGTCACTGGTGCTCTCTCATTCACGTGTGTTCCACAATGGTTGTGGTCACCGTTGTTCTGATGACTGGCCCACAGTCGTTCTACAGTTGCTATGGCCACGGGTTCTAGCCAGGAGATCTGGGCCTGTCAACACTGTAGTCTGTCATGTTTTATGAGAATAGCTTTTTACTATCAGATTTGTGTGTGACGAAGCCAGGTAACGCGTGTGGGTTGAATAACCTCTTCGTCTCCGTGGCTTCTGTTTGTCTGCGTGCTTATTCGTTCGCAGCATGTGTATTATTTTGACAAGGCCCCTACATCTGCAGGTGTCCTGTCAGATGTACTGCAAATGTTTCTTGGTATCACTTTGTGTAGGTGTGGGCTTCTGCTGGATGTTTGTGAGCTTCTGTATGTATTCCTAACATCCTCAATACACAGCGGCTGTCTGCCAACGTTCTGTATCTCACGTATGTACTGCCGTGGCTTGCCAGCGGCGCGGTCATGAGGTTTCTGTTTTGCCAACGGCGGGCCATGTGCATGCTGGCCACTGGGGGAAGGGTGGCTCTAGTGATCAGATTACTGAAACCATACAACGCCATCATCATGTCTAGTGTTTATTTATGGTCGTATGCCGTTCTGCGCCCGGAAACTCCATGTTTGCTCTTCTCGTGGCTAGGTTGGAAATATTATTTACTGCGTATTTTACAGAATAGTTTTATACAGCGATTATGCTGTGAACGTATTTGTGTGGGGTCTGTCATCCTACAGAATTCTTTTGGTTTCTCTTTTGTTTTCGTCGCTTCTTTCCTGATACGTCACAACAGAAACCCGCGCTATGCGCGCCTCACGTTATGTTGATCGCCCTACAGTGAACTGATGTCCCTAGTCTTGTTTCACCCAATCTTTTCTTTGTTGATGAATGGAGACTTTAGTCACATCTTGCAGTTGTGTTTTAACTGTCGTTTTATTGCGCCCACAATCCACGGGCTTTTTGTCAATGTCAGCAGTTTCCCTTAGCGCAAGTTCCCCTTAGCGCAAGTTCCCCAGAGCACTTGCAGGTTGCAGATTTGTATAAGGTCTGAAGCTTCCCCGACATTCCTCAAGTCTGACACTGTACTTGTGTGGTCTGGCTGGAAGTTAGATTTCATAGTTATCACATATGTGACTTGTTGCAGAGGAAGATTCAGGAGAGAGAGAGAGAGAGAGAGAGAGAGAGAGAGAGAGAGAGAGAGAGAGAGAGAGAGAGAGTGAGTGAGAGAGAGAGAGAGAGAGAGAGAGAGGTTGGAGTGAGCAGTCATGAGAGGGCTGGGTCCTGGGAGACATAGCAGGCCCGACTAACACGGCAGTAAACGGGATTACAACGTCCAAGACAACGAATATGCCAGAGGAACCGGCGACGGTGTTGTTGGCGAACTGTGATGAGAGCGACGGTATTGTTGACGAACAGTGACGAGAACGACGGTATTGTTGGCGAACAGTGACGAGAGCGATGGTATTGTTGGCGAACTGTGACGAGAGCGACGGTATTGTTGACGAACAGTGACGAGAGCGACGGTATTGTTGGCGAACAGTGACGAGAGCGACGGTGCTGTTGACGAACAGTGACGAGAACGACGGTATTGTTGGCGAACAGTGACGAGAGCGACGGTATTGTTGTCGAACTGTGACGAGAGCGACAGTACTGAGGACTTGTCACCCAATGATGACTAATCGTTGACGTCTTGGCTATAATATGTGCTCTGTGGGTGACTGGGCATATTCGATCCCGGGATATCCATGTACAGTTATACGCCGCATAGTTGATGTTATTTTTGAACCCTCAAGAAGGTTGCGATTTTAAACTCTAATTAATGTCCAGTGCATTGACGCTGCGGTCACCCGTCTCGTAAAAGATTTGCATATCTCAGGTTGCGATTTGTGTGTAGTCTGTCCTTTTAGTCCGGTATGGAAGTACTATCCACGATGCCTGGGTGGCAGAATTCTTCTTCCCCTCCCCAAACCCAGAAACCTTCAGGCTAGGCCATGCCAGCACTGGAACTTCACATTTGCGGCAAGGCACATTAGCAATGACCGGACCGTGTTTCTGAACAACACCAACTGACTGGCCGGGGCTAGAGACCTCAGCTAGAGATGTGTGCCCCACAGGTTTGAGATCTTCACTGTCAGCACACCCCAACCCAATATCCCGCCTCATAAAATAGGTAGCAGTGATCTGGGAGCCGGTCTCTCTGGCCGAGGGGTTACACCACTTTCTCCGTAATCCCGTTTATCACGCAGTCTCGTAGCGGGTGAGAGCTGGAAGCGGTTCGACCCCCGCTAGTGATTTGCGGGATAACTGAGCCGGCCGCTCAGAAAGCAATGGCAAACTACTGAACGTAATCTTGCCAGGAAATCAACAGACAGCTGAAAGATGCTGCTGTTTACAGCGATGTCCTGTAAAGGATATGCGAAAAAAAAGTGATCTGGGAAAGTTAGAACAGACCTGGAGTAAAACCAAGCACACGACCCCCACATGTGTAACTTGGTCATGTGAAGTCAATTTTGTACTATGACTTCTGGCAGCATGCAAGTTGCCTATTTTAATAGTTGAAAGCAGGATCTACAGCCTGGCCACACTGACACGTTTGCTTCAGTGTCGGAATGGTGGGGGACTGATCAGGAACACATTCATTGTGTCACTACGACTACCGGCTGGTGGCGACTTTCTTTTATTATCCCACTCTGCATGTGGTTTCTTGTTCTCCATCGTAGTGCTGAACGTAACAATTCCCCAGTAATTCACACACAGCCAGAAAATGCTGGAGTTGATTGCAGTGTCCTGCAAAAAACTTGCAACTAACTTCTTGACAGCGCTGATGAACAGTTTACTTGACAGAACTTGATATCACTGCTACTTGTGACTATAATGTGCCATCTCAATAGTGACGATTGCATTCATCAAATGAAAATACTTCGAGTGCCAGAGGAATTTTGTTGTTAGAGTCCTTGTTTCAGAGCAGTATAGTGCTACCGGCCAGATACATCTAGTAGTTATTCTTGACCGCAGCACAGTATTGAATCACGAATAAGAGCAATTTCATTCATTCTTATTGCCTGTAAGTTTGTTCTCCCTATTCGAGGAAAGTACACAATTACCCATTTCGTCACCTCGTTAAGGAAATGTTTCATCGGTAATTTACTCAGCTGTCTGCCAATTATACAACCACGTATGTCATAATTAAGGATGTATTTATTCTTTGACGTTTGTTTATTCAATAACTGCCAATAATACAGCCACGAATATAATTATTAAGGATATATTCTTTGACGCTTGGCTAATCATCATCTGCTAATTATACAACTATGTAGAGCAGTCTTGTGACGGATACTTTCTGTGACAGTAATTTACTTCAGCTATCTTCCACTCTGACGTTATACAATCTACAATTTCGGCTAATCTTAGAAACTCCGTCTAGGAGTATTACGTGCTGATTCTCATCTCTGAATGTATAGATATGTGTGCGTCATTTTAACAAACTTAATCGGGGAAAAGCCACACGCACACACACGCTGTTTGTACGTTTCTGTGTTCTGTGTTCACATTTAACAACAATGACTGCAGAAGACAATGATCGTGTTAGTCTCCACTCCGAGAAGTCATAACGTGAGTGTGTGTGTGTGTGAGAGAGAGAGAGAGAGAGAGAGAGAGAGAGAGAGAGAGAGAGAGAGAGAGAGAGAGAGAGAGAGAGAGAGAGAGAGAGGAGTGATGTGGCCCGTAACCCAGTCTGTGCTATTTATTTGACTTCTTAGTTAGTTAGTCGACAGATCATCCTCATTGCACATCGAACCATTCAGTCCATAAGTGCTCGGATCCCCTCCTCAGCAAATCCCGCAACGTGTAGCGGCTAACGACGCCAGTTCTGTGTTGGTTTATAAATCTTCTTTGGCTTCCTGCGTAGTGTTCTTGTTTGGCCACCCCTCTTTTAATTTGCTGCTCTCGCAGTCTGGCCATTGTTGTAGATTCACAGTCATCACGTGGTTCTCGCAAAAGTCTTACTTCTCGTAGAGCATTCAGAATGTCGGCCTGGTCCATGGCGCGTCCGCCCTCCACAGTAGCCTCACCTGCGAGCTTGTCAGCCCGCTCATTTCCTTGTACTCCCGCATGCCCTGGCACGAAGATGAAACTAATCTTTGCCAGTCGAGACCGCTCCAGAGGCAGCAACCATTCTCTTCGGATCGACCCCTCCTCTATCCTCTTGATCATGTTCATTGAGTCGCTAAGGAAACAAGCCCTAGTGAATGTCTGTGTCTCGAGCCATGTTATTGCTTTACTTACTGCCATGACTTCCATGGTCAGGCTACTTGTGGTTTCAGTGAAAGCACCAGAGTCCTCCTTCACAATTCTCCCTCCAGCCCGAGCTGTAAAGGCCCATGAGCTTCTCACATGTCGGACGACCGACCCATCTGTGTAGATGACCGCGTCACCGTCTAGCGAATTCTCGAAAATCAACGCTTTACTTCAGCCTCAACAGCAGCCGGATTTTCTTGTCTGCATTTTCTATCTAGTTGGGTGCAAACTGAAAAGGATGTGCAGAAGTCTGTTGGCACTTGCACCCACTCCTCGCCAGGTTCTAAGTCCTCAAGTGAACACACCTGTTGAAGAATGTCTTCGGCTTGACCCATCCACGACCGTCCTCTTTTTAACCTGCTGCCCTTCACCTTCCTAATTTCACTTTGCAGTGGATGTTGTGTGTTTGCGTTAATTCTGAGGTAGGCGCGTGCCCTGCAACCCTGTATTCTCTCTTCAATGGTTGGAAAATCAAGAAGGTAGCGCATCGCCCTGCATGCTGTATCTCTTGTACATCCAAGAATAATGCTTCCGGTTTCAAGATGGCGACGGACGGTCGTGTTGTTTTGTGTTCGTTAACTTTTTCGCGTAGGGGATGGATTTATTCATCTCTTGCGTGTAATTGGTGTGCCAGGATGTAAAACCAGGAGTTTCTACTCAAGATCTGCGCGGGTGCTACGGAGTTCGTGCATCGAGCGAAGCCATCCTTGAGTGAATTTTCAGCAGCGTGTGTGGTTTTCTCAGTCTGTGTTTACGTTTTTTCAACATGGCGGAACAACGTGTGTTCTTCGAGCGGTCAGCAGTCAACATACCGAAGCGGCGTGGTAGCCGCGCAGGGAGAAAGAAGCAAGGTAAGCGTGGTGGTTTGAGGCGGTTTAGACTCAAGTGTCACCGTCTAGGACTCAGGAATATCCGTATTCTATATTGGAACTGTGCCAGTGTAAAACAACGGGGCTCTATTTTAGAAACCCTAGTTTACAGGAACGACATTGTAGCACTCCAGGAGACGAGACTGGGCGATCAGCTACTCCAAATTGCCGGCTTCAAATGTTTCTACAACAGACGACATCTGGGAATGGCGATTCTCGTTCGCGACAGCATGGTGGCGTCAGAGCTAGACATGTCCAGTTGGGACAGTGACGATATACAATACAGGCGTTGAGAGTTCATTCCAGTATACCATTCGTGTTGGTTAATGTTTATGCCCGCAATGCCAGTGTGGACGCCCAGAAGTGGCAGTGCTTAAGTGGCATATTAGGCCACGAGAGAAATGTTATTTTCTGTGGTGACTTCAACGCTAAAGGCAGATCATGGGGAAACACTTCCTCCAATACACAGGGGGAGGAGCTCGAGACTGCACTGGAAACCATCGACCTGGTTTGTATCAACAGTGGCGGTGTCACCAGGACAGCAAGCCGTCCGGGCGATGAGGACAGTGCTATTGATCTGGCGCTAGTTTCACCTTCACTCACTACAGTGTGTAGATGGGGTGTCCTAGGACACCATGGCAGCGACCACCACCCTTGCAGCATACTGGTGGAGAAAGGCAGAACCAGGCAGCACAAGCTAAAGGTAAAGACGTTCCAGTATGACAGTACAGGGCAAGATGTGGTGAGTAAAATAAGACGTGACAAGCGCAGAACGTTTCAGGGCAGGAAAAAAAGCTGGGAGCAGCCACCGTGGTGGAGTTTCGAGGTGGAGAAGGCTTGGGTGGATAAGCGTAGTGCTGTAAGGAGATGGCAAAATGCCAAGAAGAACAGAGCTGGTCATCCTAGTCCCTGCTTGCACTTAGAAAGAGAGATGCACACAAAAGTAAGCTATTTAAAAAAACTGGTCAAGGTTGTTAAAAGCGAAAAATGGGCAGAGGTGTGTCAAAGAGTAAGCACAGACAAGTCACTGAAATTGTTCTGGCGACTACATAAAAGCATGAGTGGTGTAGTCAAGAATAAGAGCATTTCTGACTTCCAAGGTGCTGACCTCATCTGGCAGAGGACTGACGAGGACAAGGGCAAAGCCCTCTTTGAACGCTACCTTGAGCAGAGCAACCAGACAGACATGGGAGGCCGAAATCTGGCCAAGGAGGTCACCTCAGACAGATGCAAGGCCCAGAACACTTCGGATGAAGACACAGTGACAGTGAAAGAAATCAAGGCTGTGCTTCGACGATCAAAAACAGTGCTCCAGGTCCTGATGGCATAAGATACGACGACATAAATAGGTGTACCGACAACGAGCTAGAGAAACTAGCAGACATGTACAACAACAGTATAGGGAGTGCTAGCATCAAGGAGGAATGGTTACACAGCTACCTGATTCCCTTGCCGAAGCCTGACAAAGACCACAAAAAAATTCAGGGATATCGAATTATAACCATGCAGAATACAATAGGCAAGCTGCTGGAGAAGGTAATTGCCAGGAAAATATCAAGCCAACTAGAGAGGCAAGGTGTTTTCCCACCTACCCTGGGTGGGTACCGTCCAAAAAGAGAAACCTGGACCAATGCAGCAGTCTTTGCCCAGGATGTCTATGAAGGTTTCCACGCAGGCACTGAAACCGTTGCTGCAGCGATTGATCTTGAGGACGCATACAACAGAGTACCACTGGATTTTTTAATGTTTCAGCTTCTCGAACTAAACGTAAGTCCATTCCTCCTTAGTTGGATCGCTGCAGCCCTCTTCCAACGGAAAGTAGTTTTTAGATGTGGCAGTTGGACTTCGGAACCAACAACAATATATCCTGGCCTACCACAGGGATCACCATTATCTCCGGTACTGTTCAACGCCTGCACAGTGAGAATCACCAGTGAGCAGATCACTGGACCTGGCAGGACATTGTCATATGCCGATGATGTTTTAGTGTATCGTCAGGGTAAGGATAGAGAGGAGGTTGCTGTGGAACTACAAACCGAACTCAATCGCATAAGTACTTGGTGTGATGAAGCTGGGGCAATGGTCAACCCAACAAAGGCAACAGTGACTTGGTTCTCGTTGAATAATCATATTGTCAACACTCCAACACCAACTGTAAAGCTGTGTTCAGAGGCGGTGGAAAGAACGCAGGCAATGAATTACCTGGGGATACGGTTTGATCGAAGCCTTGCTTATAATGTGCACATAGACCAGGTGATAACAAAGGCCAAGCGGGGTTTGGCAGCGATGCGGGTGATGGCGGCAGCAAACTGTGAGCATTTCCATCTATGTCTTCTGTACGAGTGGCTGGTCATGTCTGTTTTGGAGTATGCAATGGCAATCCTGACTCTTAGCCACAAGCAGATAGAAAGGATGGAAAGGATACAGAATGAAGCTATGCGCATTTGACTTCTTGTTGCACCGTATAGTTGTTACTTTATGTGATCGTGCCTCATTTGCCACTAACTTCTATATCAGACAGTGACTGCTTGCACACTCTCACACCAGACAGTTATTACTTTAACTTCTATATCAGACAGTGACTGCTTGCACACTCTCACACCAGACAGTTGTGACTTTAACTTCTGTATCAGACAGTGACTGATTGCACACTCTCACACCAGACAGTTGTTACTTTAACAAGTGTTACTTCCTCAAGTTCCCACCAATGAGACTCTTGATGACCTGCCAACCATAGTGGAAATAAACAAAGCCATCCAGCAACTCTCCAGCGGCAAGGCACCTGGTCCTGACTCCATCCCAGCAGAGATATACAAGGCAGGTGGGCCGGTCCTAACAGAGCAGCTTCACCGAGTCTTCACAAACATATGGATGAACGAGACCATGCCACAAGATTTTAAGGACGCGTCAATAGTCCACCTTTACAAACGTAAAGGAAACCGCCAATCCTGTGACAACCACCGAGGCATCTCCTTGCTTTCAATTGCAGGGAAGATACTCGCCAGAATTCTTCTCAATCGCCTCACAGCCCATCTCGATCAAGGTCTTCTTCCTGAGAGTCAATGTGGCTTCAGAAAGAACGTGGAACTGTTGACATGATTTTCGCTGCGAGGCAGCTGCAAGAGAAATGTCAGGAACAGAACTGTGAAATGTTCTCCACTTTCATTGACCTTACCAAGGCTTTTGATACAGTCAGCAGAGAAGGACTGTGGAAGATTATGGCAAAATATGGCTGTCCACGAAAGTTTGTCCAAATAGTGCGGCTATTTCATGACGGCATGCAGGCAAGAGTACAGGAAAATGGTGAGCTGTCTGAACCCTTTCCTGTCACCAATGGAGTGAAGCAAGGATGTGTCCTGGCACCAACACTGTTCAGCCTCATGTTTTCAGCCATGTTGATGAATGCCTTCGAGAACGACGACATTGGAATAGACATCAACTACCGTATGGATGGAAAGTTATTCAATCTCAGAAGGCTGAAAGCTAAAACCAAAATTAACAGTGGCACAGTCAGAGAGCTCCTGTTTGCTGATGATTGCGCTCTATACGCCAACTCAGAGGCGGACATGCAACATAACGTTTCAGCTTTCTCACATGCCTGTGCCAACTTTGGGCTCAATATCAACTTGGAGAAGACTGTAGTTATGTACCAGCCAGCTCCAGGGAATAATCACACTGTGCCGAATATCAAAGTGAATGATCATAGACTAAGTGTTGTGGACAAATTTACCTATCTTGGCAGCACCGTGTCACAAGCTGCCACAATCGATGACGAAGTGAATGCAAGAATCTCCAAGGCCAGTGCAGCCTTTGGCAGACTGTACAAGAATGTATGGGACAGAACTGGAATAAGCCTGCAAACAAAGCTAAAAGTCTACAAAGCAGTTGTATTATCCACACTGCTATATGCTTGTGAAACCTGGACTGTTTATCAGCGACACGCTAGGAAATTAAACCACTTCCACACAGTCTGCCTTAGGAAGCTACTGAAGATTAAATGGCAAGACAAGATTCCAGATACTGAAGTCCTAGAAAGAGCATCCATGCCCAGTATCCACACTCTACTGATGAAGAATCAGATTCGCTGGGCTGGTCACTTGACTCGCATGCCAGATCACAGGCTCCCTAAACGAATTTTTTACAGCGAACTGCGTTGTGGTAAACGCTCCCAAGGTGGCCAGAGGAAACGTTTTAAAGACACTCTGAAAATTTCACTGAATGCTTTTGGAATTCATCATGACACCTGGGAGGCTGCAGCCAGAGACCGAAATTCGTGGCGTGCATCATTGCGCAAAGGTGCAGTTATATGTGAGGCAACCAGGACTGCAAGAGCTGTGAAGAAAAGGCAGGACAGAAAAACCACTGCAGGAAATCCTCCTCCAGAGACGTCAAGCATTCTTTGTCCACATTGTCAAAGAACATTTCGAGCCAAAATAGGCCTTATCAGCCATCTTAGAACCCACGGCTCCACACCTTCAACCCCACTGGATGAAATGAATGGTCATCATCATTCTTGATGGACAACAAACAACACAACTTTAACTTCTATATCAGACAGTGACTGATTGCACACTCTCACACCAGACAGTTATTACTTTAACTTCTATATCAGACAGTGACTGCTTGCACACTCTCACACCAGACAGTTTATTACTTTAACTTCTATATCAGACAGTGACTGCTTGCACACTCTCACACCAGACAGTTGTTACTTTAACTTCTGTATCAGACAGTGACTGCTTGCACACTCTCACACCAGACAGGTGTTACTTTAACTTCTATATCAGACAGTGACTGATTGCACACTCTCACACCAGACAGTTATTACTTTAACTTCTATATCAGACAGTGACTGCTTGCACACTCTCACACCAGACAGTTATTACTTTAACTTCTGTATCAGACAGTGACTGCTTGCACACTCTCACACCAGACAGTTGTTACTTTAACTTCTATATCAGACAGTGACTGATTGCACACTCTCACACCAGACAGGTGTTACTTTAACTTCTATATCAGACAGTGACTGCTTGCACACTCTCACACCAGACAGTTATTACTTTAACTTCTATATCAGACAGTGACTGCTTGCACACTCTCACACCAGACAGTTGTTACTTTAACTTCTGTATCAGACAGTGACTGCTTGCACACTCTCACACCAGACAGGTGTTACTTTAACTTCTATATCAGACAGTGACTGCTTGCACACTCTCACACCAGACAGTTATTACTTTAACTTCTATATCAGACAGTGACTGCTTGCACACTCTCACACCAGACAGTTGTTACTTTAACTTCTATATCAGACAGTGACTGCTTGCACACTCTCACACCAGACAGTTATTACTTTAACTTCTATATCAGACAGTGACTGTTTGCACACTCTCACACCAGACAGTTGTTACTTTAACTTCTGTATCAGACAGTGACTGCTTGCACACTCTCACACCAGACAGGTGTTACTTTATGTGGTCGTGCCTCATTTGCCACTTTAACTTCTATATCAGAGAGTGATTACTTGCACACTCTCACACTAGACAGTTGTTACTTGAACTTCTATATCAGTCGGTGACTGCTTGCACACTCTAACGCCAGACAGTTATTACTTTAGCTCCCCTACTGACGGTGGTTACTTGCACACCTTTACACCAGACAGGTATTACTTTAACTCCCCTACGGACGGTGATTACTTGCACACCCTCACACCAGACAGGTATTACTTTAGCGTCCTTAGTGACAGTGATTACTTGCATACTCTCTCTAACCAGACAGTATTTACTCTTAACTCCTATATCAGACAGTATTGCTTGCACACAGCAGCTATTACTGCCAAGTGATTATTTAGGAAGTAGGCATTACAGTTTTCAAGGAGGGGTGGGGAGTACATCAGCGGACAGATCAGAGGGCATTTTGAAGTTTTGAATGTTCTATGAAAGTGTCTATTCGGACTCCAGCTCGGAATAAACTACTCTGTCTATTCGGAGCTTTGAATGTTCTATGAAAGTGTCTATTCGGACTCCAGCTCGGAATAAACTACTCTGTCTATTCGGAGCTGAAATATCACGTGATTTTTCCCGGTCCCGGAAACCCCGGGTGGTCCTGGTCACGTGATTTGTCTAGTCACGTGACTTAACGTATGTGACGTCATCGGGACATGAGCGTGGCTATGTTATATACTTTTGTTGATTCACAATCATATCCTCAGTAGCACAGTGGTAAGTGTCTCTTCCTGATAAGCGGGAGCTGTTGGTTCGATTCCCTGCTGGACGCTTATTTTTTATTTTTTTTTATTTTTCAGCAATTAATTGGGTGCAAGCGACTTTTTAATAAAAAAATATTAGGAACTATGATTATGAACAGATGTTTTGTCACTTATATTATCTTATTTATATTATATAAAAGTTATCACTTTTTTATGTCTTTCAACACATCTTTCTCATATCTCTGTCTCTCACACTAGCTTCGTTATCTATCTCCCCCCTCTCTCTTTTCAACCTGCTTCACATATACCAGGTTTTCCTGCACTTTATGTGCGTAGCATTTCCTTGCTTATTTGTTAATTCATCAGGCCAGTAAGTCGGAAGCCTGGTGTTTGAATTGCCTAATCATATCTTTCTGAGGCGACGCATATTACTGTCAGCTTGGACCGGAATGATGAGGACATCAATAGCAGGAAATAGTAGGGCGGTAATGTCAACAAAGATGGAAGCCTGTAAACAGTAAGTGTACAGAAACGCAAGTTAACAATTCTTTAACTCGCATGGGAACACAATTATTGTTATTGGGGATACCAATCTGGAAAATTATTCTTGATATTTAAACAGCTTCATACTTCAGCTATGTATAAACTACTCTGTCTATTCGGACTCCAGCTCGGAATAAACTACTCTGTCTATTCGGACTCCAGCTCGGAATAAACTACTCTATCTATTCGGACTCCAGCTCGGAATAAACTCTCCCATGTTCTATTGACACAATAGCCCCATGAAGATGTTATGTAATTGACTATGTATGCACGGGAACGTTGGGCGATAAGTACAGTGTGAAATTCGCGGAGCCTCAGAGGGAAGATAACAGTAGTAACAGTGTAAACCTGTGTATGTAGTGAACGGTTGTTTATACTGACTTTCTCAGACCGTAGATACGATCAACCAACAATCAGTCAGGCCTATACAGGATTGGGCATGCGTATGAGTGGGCCTGTACTTCACTGGGAGTCTTACAGGCAACAGAAGAACAGGGATGAGGCAAAATGGGTTAATAGAATGCAAGGGGTGTGGTCTCGGTGGCAATAGAGCGCGATGGATGTGGTCAGGGAGGCAATGAAACGTGATTTAACGGGTTATGAAATAGGAGATAAAGGGTGAGCGTTGGCCAGGTGGCAATAGGGCGTGAGCAATGCGATCTAACGGATAATAGAATCTGAGGGTTGTGGTCTACTAGGAAATGTGAAGCAATGGATGAGGTCTAGGAGGTAATGGCACAAGGGAGGTGTGGTCTACGAATGACACTATGATGTGAAGATTGTGACATAGTGAGGGATATCGGCTGGGGGAGGGGAAGAATATGACATGAGGAATGCGGTCGATTGGACAATATAAACTGATGGCTATGGTCAAAATGACCTTGCGGGATATGAGGGGCCTGAATTAGTAGGGATATGCAGTAGAAGACAATAAAACGTGAGAGGTGTTATGGGCAACATAATGTGTTGAGCATGTGGTCAAATAGACAATAACACGTACGGGGTGTGTTCTAACGTGAGGTGTGTACTAGGAAACAAAAGAACGTGAGGTGTATACTAGGAGACAGAAGAACATGAGATGTGTAAGACAAAAGAATGCGACGCATGTGTTCTAGCATATAACAAAGCGTGGTGGTTATGGTTTTTTAGGAGACAATAGAATGTGGGGGTGTAGTTTAGGAGATAAAAGAACGTGGGGTATGTGGTTTAGGAGACAATAGAACGTAGGGTATGTGGTTTAGGAGACAATAGAGCTTGGGGTATGTGGTTTAGGAGATAATAGAACGTGGGGGGGGGGGGGTGTGGTTTAGGAGACAATAGAACGTGGGGTATGTGGTTTAGGAGACAATAGAACGTAGGGTATGTGGTTTAGGAGACAATAGAACATAGGGTATGTGGTTTAGGAGATAATAGAACGTGGGGTATGTGGTTTAGGAGACAATAGAGCGTGGGGTATGTGGTTTAGGAGACAATAGAACATAGGGTATGTGGTGTAGGAGATAATAGAACGTGGGGTATGTGGTTTAGGAGACAATAGAGAGTGGGGTATATGGTTTAGGAGATAATAGAACGTAGGGTATGTGGTTTAGGAGACAATAGAACGTGGGGTATGTGGTTTAGGAGATAATAGAACGTGGGGTATGTGGTTTAGGAGACAATAGAACGTAGGGTATGTGGTTTAGGAGACAATAGAACGTGATGGATGTGGTTTAGGAGATAATAGAACGTAGGGTATGTGGTTTAGGAGATAATAGAACGTGGGGTATGTGGTTTAGGAGACAATAGAACGTGATGGATGGGGTTTAGGAGACAATAGAACATAGGGTATGTGGTTTAGAAGATAATAGAACGTAGGGTATGTGGTTTAGGAGATAATAGAACGTGATGGATGTGGTTTAGGAGACAATAGAACGTAGGGTATGTGGTTTAGGAGACAATAGAACGTAGGGTATGTGGTTTAGGAGACAATAGAACGTAGGGTATGTGGTTTAGGAGACAATAGAACGTAGGGTATGTGGTTTAGGAGACAATAGAACGTGATGGATGTGGTTTAGGAGACAATAGAACATAGGATATGTGGTTTAGGAGACAATAGAACGTAGGGTATGTGGTTTAGGAGATAATAGAACGTGGGGTATGTGGTTTAGGAGACAATAGAACGTAGGGTATGTGGTTTAGGAGACAATAGAGCGTGATGGATGTGGTTTAGGAGATAATAGAACGTGGGTATGTGGTTTAGGAGACAATAGAACGTAGGGTATGTGGTTTAGGAGACAATAGAGCGTGGGGTATGTGGTTTAGGAGATAATAGAACGTGGGGGGGGGGGGGTGTGGTTTAGGAGACAATAGAACGTGGTGTATGTGGTTTAGGAGATAATAGAACGTGGGGGGTGGTTTATGAGACAATAGAATGTGAGGGATGTGGTTTAGGAGACAGTCGAACGTGGGGTATGTGGTTTAGGAGACAATAGAGCGTGATGGATGTGGTTTAGGAGATAAAAGAACGTGGGGGGGGGGGGGGGGGTGGTTTAGGAGACAATAGAACGTGGGGTATGTGGTTTAGGAGATAATAGAACGTGGGGGGTGGTTTATGAGACAATAGAATGTGAGGGATGTGGTTTAGGAGACAGTCGAACGTGGGGTATGTGGTTTAGGAGACAATAGAACGTGGGGTATGTGGTTTAGGAGACAATAGAACGTGGGGGATGTGGTTTAGGAGACAATAGAACGTGAGGCATGTGGTTTAGGCGACAATAGAACGTGGGGTATGTGGTTTAGGAGACAATAGAACGTGGGGGTGTGGTTTAGGAGACAATAGAACGTGGGGGATGTGGTTTAGGAGACAATAGAGCGTGAGGGATGTGGTTTAGGAACAATAGACCGTGGGGTATGTTTTTAGGAGACAATAGAGCGTGAGGGATGTGGTTTAGGAGACAATAGAACGTGATGGATGTGGTTTAGGAGACTATAGAACGTGATGGATGTGGTTTAGGAGACTATAGAACGTGATGGATGTGGTTTAGGAGACTATAGAGCGTGAGGGATGTGGTTTAGGAGACTGTAGAACGTGAGGGATGTGGTTTAGGAGACAATAGACCGTGGGCAATGTGGTTTAGGAGACTATAGAGCGTGAGGGATGTGGTTTAGGAGACTATAGAGCGTGAGGGATGTGGTTTAGGAGACTATAGAACGTGATGGATGTGGTTTAGGAGACAATAGAACGTGAGGGATGTAGTTTAGGAGACTATAGAGCGTGAGGGATGTGGTTTAGGAGACTATAGAACGTGGGGGATGTGGTTTAGGAGACTATAGAGCGTGAGGGATGTGGTTTAGGAGACTATAGAGCGTGAGGGATGTGGTTTAGGAGACTATAGAGCGTGAGGGATGTGGTTTAGGAGACTATAGAACGTGAGGGATATGTTTTAGGAGACTATAGAACGTGAGGGATGTGGTTTAGGAGACTATAGAACGTGAGGGTTGTGGTTTAGGAGACAGTAGAACATGATGGATGTGGTTTAGGAGACAATAGAACGTGGGCGATGTGGTTTAGGAGACAATAGACCGTGGGGGATGTGGTTTAGGAGACAATAGACCGTGGGGTATGTTTTTAGGAGACAATAGAGCGTGAGGGATGTGGTTTAGGAGACAATAGAACGTGAGGGATGTGGTTTAGGAGACAATAGAACGTGAGGGATGTGGTTTAGGAGACAATAGAACGTGGAGTATGTGGTTTAGGAGACAATAGAGCGTGAGGGATGTGGTTTAGGAGACTATAGATCGTGAGGGATGTGGTTTAGGAGACAATAGAGCGTGAGGGATGTGGTTTAGGAGACTATAGAACGTGAGGGATGTGGTTTAGGAGACTATAGAACGTGGGGGATGTGGTTTAGGAGACAGTCGAACATGGGGTATGTGGTTTAGGAGACAATATAAAGTGGTGATATGTGGTTTAGGAGATAATAGAACGTGCGGGATGTGGTTTAGGAGACAATAGAACGTGGGGGGGGGGGGGGGGGAATGTGGTTTAGGAGACAGTAGAACGTGAGGGGGAGGGAGAGGTGGTTTAGGAGATAATAGAATGTGCTTGTAAAAGGTAAAAAAGGGGTCTTAGTTTGAATAATAGAAAGACAGAAGTCATGCTGTTATCAAAGAAACAAGTTGTGACTAAATGTGCAATTAAAGTAAAGGAGGTTAGTATTGAGACAAGTGCAGACATTCAGATATCTAGGCACATAGTGGATAACATCAGATGAAAGATGTATCACTGAGATCAAGAAACATAATAGAACAAGCAAACACTGCATTCTATCACACCAAGAACATAATAGAACAAGCAAACACTGCATTCTATCACACCAAGAACATAATAGACAAGCAAACACTGCATTCTATCACACCAAGAACATAATAGAACAAGCAAACACTGCATTCTATCACACCAAGAACATAATAGGACAAGCAAACACTGCATTCTATCACACCAAGAACATAATAGGACAAGCAAACACTGCATTCTATCACACCAAGAACATAATAGAACAAGCAAACACTGCATTCTATCACACCAAGAACATAATAGAACAAGCAAACACTGCATTCTATCACACCAAGAACATAATAGGACAAGCAAACACTGCATTCTATCACACCAAGAACATAATAGACCAAGCAAACACTGCATTCTATCACACCAAGAACATAATAGAACAAGCAAACACTGCATTCTATCACACCAAGAAACATAATAGGACAAGCAAACACTGCCATTCTATCACACCAAGAACATAATAGGACAAGCAAACACTGCATTCTACTCACACCAAGACATAATAGGACAAGCAAACACTGCATTCTATCACACCAAGAACATAATAGGACAAGCAAACACTGCATTCTATCACACCAAGAACATAATAGGACAAGCAAACACTGCATTCTATCACACCAAGAACATAATAGGACAAGCAAACACTGCATTCTATCACACCAGAACATAATAGGACAAGCAAACACTGCATTCTATCACACCAAGAACATAATAGGACAAGCAAACACTGCATTCTATCACACCAAGAACATAATAGAACAAGCAAAACACTGCAATTCTATCCACCAAGAACATAATAGACAAGCAAACACTGCATTCTATCACACCAAGAAAATAATAGGACAAGCAAACACTGCATTCTATCACACCAAGAACATAATAGACAAGCAAACACTGCATTCTATCACACCAAGAACATAATAGGACAAGCAAACACTGCATTCTATCACACCAAGAACATAATAGAACAAGCAAACACTGCATTCTATCACACCAAGAACATAATAGGACAAGCAAACACTGCATTCTATCACACCAAGAACATAATAGGACAAGCAAACACTGCATTCTATCCACCAAGAACATTAATAGGACAGCAAACACTGCATTCTATCACACCAAGAACATAATAGGACAAGCAAACACTGCATGTCTATCACACCAAGAACATAATAGGACAAGCAAACACTGCATTCTATCACACCAAGAACATAATAGAACAAGCAAACACTGCATTCTATCACACCAAGAACATAATAGGACAAGCAAACACTGCATTCTATCACACCAAGAACATAATAGGACAAGCAAACACTGCATTCTATCACACCAAGAACATAATAGGACAAGCAAACACTGCATTCTATCACACCAAGAACATAATAGAACAAGCAAACACTGCATTCTATCACACCAAGAACATAATAGGACAAGCAAACACTGCATTCTATCACACAAGACATAAACAAGAACATTAGAAATAGGACAAGCAAACACTGCATTCTATCACACCAAGAACATAATAGGACAAGCAAACACTGCATTCTATCACACCAAGAACATAATAGGACAAGCAAACACTGCATTCTATCACACCAAGAACATAATAGGACAAGCAAACACTGCATTCTATCACACCAAGAACATAATAGGACAAGCAAACACTGCATTCTATCACACCAAGAACATAATAGGACAAGCAAACACTGCATTCTATCACACCAAGAACATAATAGGACAAGCAAACACTGCATTCTATCACACCAAGAACATAATAGGACAAGCAAACACTGCATTCTATCACACCAAGAACATAATAGGACAAGCAAACACTGCATTCTATCACACCAAGAACATAATAGGACAAGCAAACACTGCATTCTATCACACCAAGAACATAATAGGACAAGCAAAACACTGCATTTCTATCACACCAAGAAACATAATAGGACAAGCAAACACTGCATTCTATCACACCAAGAACATAATAGGACAAGCAAACACTGCATTCTATCACACCAAGAACATAATAGGACAAGCAAACACTGCATTCTATCACACCAAGAACATAATAGGACAAGCAAACACTGCATTCTATCACACCGAAGAAACATAATAGGACAAGCAAACACTGCATTCTATCACACCAAGAACATAATAGGACAAGCAAACACTGCATTCTATCACACCAAGAACATAATAGGACAAGCAAACACTGCATTCTATCACACCAAGAACATAATAGGACAAGCAAACACTGCATTCTATCACACCAAGAACATAATAGGACAAGCAAACACTGCATTCTATCACACCAAGAACATAATAGGACAAGCAAACACTGCATTCTATCACACCAAGAACATAATAGGACAAGCAAACACTGCATTCTATCACACCAAGAACATAATAGACAAGCAAACACTGCATTCTATCACACCAAGAACATAATAGGACAAGCAAACACTGCATTCTATCACACCAAGAACATAATAGGACAAGCAAACACTGCATTCTATCACACCAAGAACATAATAGGACAAGCAAACACTGCATTCTATCACACCAAGAACATAATAGGACAAGCAAACACTGCATTCTATCACACCAAGAACATAATAAGACAAGCAAACACTGCATTCTATCACACCAAGAACATAATAGGACAAGCAAACACTGCATTCTATCACACCAAGAACATAATAAGACAAGCAAACACTGCATTCTATCACACCAAGAACATAATAGGACAAGCAAAACACTGCATTCTATCACACCAAGAACATAATAAGACAAGCAAACACTGCATTCTATCACACCAAGAACATAATAGGACAAGCAAACACTGCATTCTATCACACCAAGAACATAATAGAACAAGCAAACACTGCATTCTATCACACCAAGAACATAATAGGACAAGCAAACACTGCATTCTATCACACCAAGAACATAATAGACAAGCAAACACTGCATTCTATCACACCAAGAACATAATAGACAAGCAAACACTGCATTCTATCACACCAAGAACATAATAGGACAAGCAAACACTGCATTCTATCACACCAAGAACATAATAGGACAAGCAAACACTGCATTCTATCACACCAAGAACATAATAGGACAAGCAAACACTGCATTCTATCACACCAAGAACATAATAGGACAAGCAAACACTGCATTCTATCACACCAAGAACATAATAGGACAAGCAAACACTGCATTCTATCACACCAAGAACATAATAGGACAAGCAAACACTGCATTCTATCACACCAAGAACATAATAGGACAAGCAAACACTGCATTCTATCACACCAAGAACATAATAGGACAAGCAAACACTGCATTCTATCACACCAAGAACATAATAGGACAAGCAAACACTGCATTCTATCACACCAAGAACATAATAGGACAAGCAAACACTGCATTCTATCACACCAAGAACATAATAGGACAAGCAAACACTGCATTCTATCACACCAAGAACATAATAGGACAAGCAAACACTGCATTCTATCACACCAAGAACATAATAGGACAAGCAAACACTGCATTCTATCACACCAAGAACATAATAGGACAAGCAAACACTGCATTCTATCACACAAGAACATAATAGGACAAGCAAACACTGCATTCTATCACACCAAGAACATAATAGGACAAGCAAACACTGCATTCTATCACACCAAGAACATAATAGGACAAGCAAACACTGCATTCTATCACACCAAGAACATAATAGGACAAGCAAACACTGCATTCTATCACACCAAGAACATAATAGGACAAGCAAACACTGCATTCTATCACACCAAGAACATAATAGGACAAGCAAACACTGCATTCTATCACACCAAAGAACATAATAGGACAAGCAAACACTGCATTCTATCACACCAAGAACATAATAGGACAAGCAAACACTGCATTCTATCACACGAAGAACATAATAGGACAAGCAAACACTGCATTC
The DNA here is from genome assembly GCA_014155875.1 of Cepaea nemoralis. Classification (NCBI taxonomy): domain Eukaryota; kingdom Metazoa; phylum Mollusca; class Gastropoda; order Stylommatophora; family Helicidae; genus Cepaea; species Cepaea nemoralis. The sequence goes on along the minus strand of JACEFZ010017415.1, from coordinate 405,478 downwards.
TATCACACCAAGAACATAATAGGACAAGCAAACACTGCATTCTATCACACCAAGAACATAATAGGACAAGCAAACACTGCATTCTATCACACCAAGAACATAATAGGACAAGCAAACACTGCATTCTATCACACGAAGAACATAATAGGACAAGCAAAAACTGCATTCTATCACACCAAGAACGTTTTGTGCAATAAGTCATTGTCCTTGAAAGTTACAAAAATAGTTCTTGCATGTTACATAGAACCAGTTTTAATATACGGCTGAGAATCCTGGACAATTTAGCCTCATCTCATCTCATCGTGTTCCTCTTGTACCTTGCGGTGTCGAGGTGAAGTATAAACAACAGGAGAGCGCCCGCTTATGGGCTTCATGTATCGATACTCCCATAGACTGTTTTCTCTGCGTCCATCTCTTACGTGGTCGACCTCTTCATCTGCTTCCATCTGGTCTGCACATCATTGCTTGTTGTGGTATACTGTTAATTGGTAACCTAGTTACATGACCAAACCATTTGACTTGCTGCCTTCTAATAAAATATAGAGCATCTATAACCCCCACTTTAGTCCTGATTTCTTCATTTCTGATCTTATTTCTTCTTGATGCATTGAGTATTCTTCTCAGGAATCTCATTTCTGTTGTTGTGATTTTTCTTTTCTCTTTTTCTGTCATTATTATGACAATTAGTAAATAGGTAAAAAAAAATCCCTGGAAGTCTTGGAGATGTGGTTTTATAGAAGAATGCTGAAAATTAATAGGGCAGCCATAATGAGCAATCAGGACATTTTAAGGGAAGCTTAGTCGCAAAGACATCTTATCACAAACATCAGAATCAAGCAGTCATCGTGTTAGGAGACAATAGAACGTGATGGATGTTCTTTAAGAGACAATATAATGTGAGTGATGTAGTTTAGGAGACACTAGAACATAAGCGATGTGGTCTTAGAGACCATAGGACTCTATGGATGTGGGTTAGGAGACAAGAAGATGGTAGGCTGACTGACTGACCGCTGAAAATAGTTTGTGTACATATCAGTGAAACAAATTAAATAACGGTATAGGAGAGAGAGAGAGAGAGAGAGAGAGAGAGAGAGAGAGAGAGAGAGAGAGAGAGAGAGAGAGAGAGAGAGAGAGAGAGAGAGAGAGAGAGATGACTACGACACACACAAAAATAAACGTGTGCTACGTAAATGTGTTAAGTTATATGTATGGATTTACTTGTCCTGTCACACTTTCCATAATCTAACGTCCACGGTGCACTCACTGCCTTATTTGGTTAAACACGGTATTGGCACCGCGCGCAAGAGAAGCGTGATGTCAGCGACTATTACTTGCGTCATTTTACTGACGTCATGTTGCTTGTAGATTGAGGCATCAAGCTACAGCTGATGCACGACTGTTGAGGACAGTGTTGCCGGAAGTCTCGTGATGTAGTTAACGGCCACCCTCACAAATCTGCTGTCAGCTGAGTTCGCAGTAACATCTATATATAGAGGATTATGAGTAATACATCAGTGCATTAAGGCTATGTGCATTTCTGTGTGTCGGAGCGGGGGTGGAAGAGTTCTAGATACGGTAAAATAATTACAACTCGAAGACAGCACCTGAAGAGGTTGGTCACAAGTCCTCTATTCATGGACGTTCATAGTTGTAGACATCTACAGGGGATCCTGATCGTGAGATGAGGTTTGTATGCATGTTTCAGCCACTTTAACTTCTGGACAATATGGGGGCTTCAGGATCGATTGGATCATAACTCCCAAATATAATTCTCCTGTTGTATTTCCATACCCTTAGAACCAGCTAACAACCCTGCCCGCAGCCCCAATCTGTGGTCAAACTGTTGTTAGATCAGACCCGTCGTGGCCGCATCAAAGCCCGTCATATTGACAACCCCAGTACTATCCGATGGTTTGGCGGCATCAAAACCCGGCATATTGACAACCCCCAATGCCATCCGATGGCGTGGCCGCAGCAAAGCCCCTCATATCGACAACCACAGTTCCACCCGATGTGGTGGTCTCATCAAAGCCCCTCATATCGACAACCACAGTTCCACCCGATGTGGTGGTCTCATCAAAGCCCCTCATATCGTGCCATCCGATGGCGTGTCATCAAGGCATTGGTACACGCTTTGGTTTTACTGCTACAACTACTACTACAACTATTACTAATACAATTACTGCTACAACTACCGCACTAACAACAACTATACTACTATTACCATTACTACTGCAACTACTACTACTACTACTACTACTACTATTACTACTATTACTACTACTACTACTACTACTATTTCGACCAACAATAAAAACAATACTACTACTATAACTACTACAACAGCAACAACTATACCACTATTACCATTACTACGGCTACTACTACGACCATTACTACAAATACTACTACTACTACTACTACTACTACTACTACTACTACTACTACTACTACTACTACTACTACTACTACTACTACTACACCAACAACAACTATACTACTATTACCATTACTACTGTTACTATTACTGCAAATACTACTAATACAACTATTACTGCTACGACCAACAATAACAACTATACTACTACTACTACTACTACTACTACTACTACTACTACTACTACTACTACTACTACTACTACTACTACTACTACTACTACTACTACTACCAACAATAACAACTATACTACTACAACTACTGCCACCAGGAGGGACCCACAGGGAGGGACCTACGACAGGGACACACAGAGGGGGGACCCACAATAGGGTCCCACAACCCTAATCCGCAGCCTCCCAGGGAGGGGCTTTCCTATATACATCACTACTGACATGATTGATACAGGCATTGATAATGCACATTGGGAGCAAGTCGCCGCCGAACGTGTTGCATGGAGGGCAAATATCCGAAATGGAATAAAGACAAAAGAGAAAATGATTGCAGATAGGTCACACACTGAGTGCGTGAGACGTAAGATGGTGCGTGATGGTGAAAATGACCATGTGTTCATATGCATGCACTGTGGACGAACATGTACAGCTCGAATTGGTCTGATCAGTCACATTCGCAGCCGCCATTGGTTGTAGTTATTATGCCTTTTTTATAGCACAGTGTAACAAACTACCGTCCGTTAAGACGGCAAGGTGCCAATGAAATATCCGATGATTATACAGATCACCTAAAGGATGATGGTACACGTCACCGAACAATTCTCATATGCCAACCACATGCACCTTTCCCGGAATGTTGATTGACCATGGCAGTTTCAGCTCTTCCGTCAACTGTTGCCACTAGTGGCTGTCCGGGTCTCGAATGGGGTCTCGTTCCTACTGTACCGTTAAACTGTAGCGTCAAGCGTCATTGGAATCTTTGTCTGATTCGTCAAGCGTCATTGGAATCTTTGTCTGATTCGTCAAGCGTCATTGGAATCTTTGTCTGATTCGTCAAGCGTCATTGGAATCTTTGTCTGATTCGTCAAGCGTCATTGGAATCTTTGTCTGATTCGTCAAGCGTTATTGGAATCTTTGTCTGATTCGTCAATAGAATCTTTGTTCGACTCGTCAAGCGTGAATATTACCTTTGTCCGATTCACCAAGCGTCAATAGAACCTTTGTCTGTTTCGTCCAGCGTCAGTATAACTCTTGTCTGATTCAAGTTTAAGAAAATGCCCGTCAATGGTCATGCTACAGAAAATGTAAAAAGTACCCATTCTGAAAACAAGTCATCTAGAACACTTGATATCAAGACAGAGCGGATTACACAGATTGTGATGTGAAAGTTGTCACCTGCGTCAATGTTGTGGTTACCATGTCAGAAGTTCACCAGAACGCTGAATAAAATGACAAAACAATTGAATCGTTGGAGGACATTACAATACAAACCCTGTAATCCCGCCTGCACTGTCAAGCAGGTTAAAGGTAGCAGACATGCGTCAAAGATGTTGGTAATAAAGTCAGGTACATCTGGCAATATAAGCCTTGGTGTTTCAAATCATTATTTTACCGCTCACTCCTTGGCCATTGACGTGCACAACATTGCCGATAATTGAAGTTGAGGCTGGTTGTTAGCGCCGGGGAAGGGCGTGGTGCTACAGGAATTACATTTATAACAGAAGAATGTATGCCTGAGCAATCGTGACCTGAAGGTACTTTTGTGTGTAAGGTACAGGATGTGTGGTGTAACATACACAAGTGTCTTTACACACTGGCTAGAAGCTGATGCTTGCTTTCTTGCTTGTATTCGCTGGCTGTGAACTCCAGCGTGAAGTCCTGTATGTCGGATGAAGGCATCCTGTTGTCCAACATCAGTGTGATGTCATACAGGACCTGAGGTTTGCGTGAGTATCCGTTGTCCCATGTCTGGCTTATTGGTGTGCAGACTAGTGGTTCCTCGCCATGCAGGCAGATACTCTCCGGCTTCGGAGGAATCATCGATCCTACTGATGTTAGCCAGGTCCCCGAAGAGACCTGTTGCCTAGGACGCACGACGTGGACGTGTCAGCAGGTATTGGCCGGTATATATCCCGGCCCTGGTGCCTTGGAAACACCTCTGCGTCCCGCTAGAAGCTGATGAAAATGTGTTGTAGCAGGTAGGCTATAGGGATACGGGAACAAACATGATTATGAGGTAGCAGATAGACACAGACATACACTGTTTTTAGACAGCATCCTACAGGTCTCTTAAAGTCGCTTGAACAAAAGGTCTCTATAAGGCGCAGTCTGTCTTGAATGGAAAGCCCAACGAATGAAACGAACACTAAACATTCATGTGCAGTATGTGACGATTTCTTTGAGCCTAGATCCAGAGCATCGCATGTCAGCTCTGCATTCACGGAAGCCTTCTTAGATCCAGAGCATCGCATGTCAGCTCTGCATTCACGGAAGCCTTCTTTTCAATGATGGGTAATGCTCATGTACTTGTTGCTTCCTTTAATGGCAGTAAGGCATGCATTTTGGGTGGATTTGTGAATGTCATCATCGAGTTAGGACTGTACATTTGTGAATAACACAGGTATATTGTAAACAAACACATCATCAACACAGACATTCCGAAAATAAGAAGAAACATATACATGATAGATGCAAAATATGAATACGATTCACCTCTAGCTACCAATTCCAGAGTAGCTCACATGTTACCAAATTGTTGTTTTCTCTGTCATTTTATCTCCAGCAAACAAGATCTGATTGAAGTCAAATATGTTTATGGCTTGCAGTGAAAATAAATGACCTTGAGGTTTTGTTGTCAGTATTATCTGAGCGCCCGAGAGCCAGACAGCATAATGTGACATTTATAGTGCACAGATGTGTCTGGCAGCAGGCCGCACCGGCTGGCGTCTCTGGGCAGACAGGGCCGCATTGGAGAATCGGTGGAACACCAGCCGAGTTAAATCATTACTTTATCATGAACTGGCGGCTGGGACACTAAATCAGAAGGTACTAAAATGCACTTGTGCCTTGGAAACACTAGACATGAAATAGTTTCTGGTAATAAACTGAATTAATCAGAATTGAGATACTTCAGATGACAAGTCCTTTGGTCAAATAAGTATTTATAACTTGAAAGTATTGGAATATTTCCTGATCAAGAGAAGAAACCATGCCACTCGCCTCTGTGATACTGTCACATTTAACATTGAATGGTGGAGACAGTCATATAGCAGTACCAAGTGTTCAACATGAATGGTGGAGACAATCATATAGCAGTACCAAGTGTTCAACATGAATGGTGGAGACAATCATATAGCAGTACCAAGTGTTCAACATGAATAGTGGAGACAATCATAGAGCAGTATCAAGTGTTCAACATGAATGGTGGAGACAATCATAGCAGTACCAGGTGTTCAACATGAATGGTGGAGACAATCATAGCAGTACCAAGTGTTCAACATGAATGGTGGAGACAATCATAGAGCAGTACCAAGTGTTCAACATGAATGGTGGAGACAATCATATAGCAGTACCAGGTGTTCAACATGAATGGTGGAGACAATCATATAGCAGTACCAAGTGTTCAACATGAATGGTGGAGACAATCATATAGCAGTACCATGTGTTCAACACGAATGGTGGAGACAATCATAGCAGTACCAAGTGTTCAACATGAATGGTGGAGACAATCATAGAGCAGTATAAAGTGTTCAACATGAATGGTGGAGACAATCATATAGCAGTACCAAGTGGAATGGTGGACACAATCATATAGCAGTACCAAGTGTTCAACATGAATGGTGGAGACAATCATATAGCAGTACCAATTGTTCAACATGAATGGTGGAGACAATCATATAGCAGTACCAAGTGTTGAACATGAATGGTGGAGACAATCATATAGCATTACCAAGTGTTCAACATGAATGGTGGAGACAATCATATAGCAGTACCAAGTGTTACCAAGTGTTCAACATGAATGGTGGAGACAATCATATAGCAGTACCAATTGTTCAACATGAATGGTGGAGACAATCATATAGCAGTACCAAGTGTTCAACATGAATGGTGGAGACAATCATAGAGCAGTACCAAGTGTTCAACATGAATGGTGGAGACAATCATATAGCAGTACCAAGTGTTACCAAGTGTTCAACATGAATGGTGGAGACAATCATATAGCAGTACCAATTGTTCAACATGAATGGTGGAGACAATCATATAGCAGTACCAAGTGTTCAACATGAATGGTGGAGACAATCATAGAGCAGTACCAAGTGTTCAACATGAATGGTGGAGACAATCATATAGCAGTACCAAGTGTTCAACATGAATGGTGGACACAATCATATAGCAGTACCAAGTGTTCAACATGAATGGTGGAGACAATCATAGAGCAGTACCAAGTGTTCAACATGAATGGTGGAGACAATCATAGAGCAGTACCAAGTGTTCAACATGAATGGTGGAGACAATCATATAGCAGTACCAATTGTTCAACATGAATGGTGGACACAATCATATAGCAGTACCAAGTGTTCAACATGAATGGTGGAGACAATCATATAGCAGGAGCTGTCATAGAAGTACCATGTGTTCAACATGAATGGTGGAGACAATCATATAGCAGTACCAATTGTTCAACATGAATGGTGGAGACAATCATAGAGCAGTACCAAGTGTTCAACATGAATGGTGGAGACAATCATATAGCAGTACCAAGTGTTCAACATGAATGGTGGAGACAATCATATAGCAGTACCAAGTGTTCAACATGAATGGTGGAGACAATCATATAGCAGTACCATGTGTTCAACGTGAATGGTGGAGACAATCATAGCAGTACCAAGTGTTCAACATGAATGGTGGAGACAATCATAGAGCAGTACCAAGTGTTCAACATGAATGATGGAGACAATCATATAGCAGTACCAAGTGGAATGGTGGACACAATCATATAGCAGTACCAAGTGTTCAACATGAATGGTGGAGACAATCATATAGCAGTACCAAGTGTTCAACATGAATGGTGGAGACAATCATAGAGCAGTACCAAGTGTTCAACATGAATGGTGGAGACAATCATAGAGCAGTACCAAGTGTTCAACATGAATGGTGGAGACAATCATAGAGCAGTACCAAGTGTTCAACATGAATGGTGGAGACAATCATAGAGCAGTACCAAGTGTTCAACATGAATGGTGGAGACAATCATATAGCAGTACCAAGTGTTCAACATGAATGGTGGAGACAATCATATAGCAGTACCAAGTGTTCAACATGAATGGTGGAGACAATCATATAGCAGTACCAATTGTTCAACATGAATGGTGGATACAATCATATAGCAGTACCAATTGTTCAACATGAATGGTGGAGGCAATCATATAGCAGTACCAATTGTTCAACATGAATGGTGGAGGCAATCATAGAGCAGTACCAAGTGTTCAACATGAATGGTGGAGACAATCATAGAGCAGTACCAAGTGTTCAACATGAATGGTGGAGACAATCATATAGCAGTACCATGTGTTCAACATGAATGGTGGACACAATCATATAGCAGTACCAAGTGTTCAACATGAATGGTGGAGACAATCATAGAGCAGTACCAAGTGTTCAACATGAATGATGGAGACAATCATATAGCAGTACCAAGTAGAATGGTGGACACAATCATGTAGCAGTACCAAGTGTTCAACATGAATGGTGGAGACAATCATATAGCAGTACCAAGTGTTCAACATGAATGGTGGAGGCAATCATAGAGCAGTACCAAGTGTTCAACATGAATGGTGGACACAATCATAGAGCAGTACCAAGTGTTCAAAATGAATGGTGGAGACAATCATAGAGCAGTACCAAGTGTTCAACATGAATGGTGGACACAATCATAGAGCAGTACCAAGTGTTCAACATGAATGGTGGAGACAATCATATAGCAGTACCAAGTGTTCAACATGAATGGTGGAGACAATCATATAGCAGTACCAAGTGTTCAACATGAATGGTGGAGACAATCATAGAGCAGTACCAATTGTTCAACATGAATGGTGGAGACAATCATATAGCAGTACCAGGTGTTCAACATGAATGGTGGAGACAATCATATAGCAGTACCAAGTATTCAACATGAAGGTTGGAGACAATCATATAGCAGTACCAAGTGTTCAACATGAATAGTGGAGACAATCATATAGCAGTACCAAGTGTTCAACATGAATGGTGGAGACAATCATATAGCAGTACCAAGTGTTCAACATGAATGGTGGAGACAATCATATAGCAGTACCAATTGTTCAACATGAATGGTGGAGACAATCATATAGCAGTACCAAGTGTTCAACATGAATGGTGGAGACAATCATATAGCAGTACCAAGTGTTCAACATGAATGGTGGAGACAATCATATAGCAGTACCAAGTATTCAACATGAAGGTTGGAGACAATCATATAGCAGTACCAAGTGTTCAACATGAATGGTGGAGACAATCATATAGCAGTACCAAGTGTTCAACATGAATGGTGGAGACAATCATATAGCAGTACCAAGTGTTCAACATGAATGGTGGAGACAATCATATAGCAGTACCAAGTGTTCAACATGAATGGTGGAGACAATCATATAGCAGTACCAAGTGTTCAACATGAATGGTGGAGACAATCATAGAGCAGTACCAAGTGTTCAACATGAATGGTGGAGACAATCATATAGCAGTACCAAGTGTTCAACATGAATGGTGGAGACAATCATATAGCAGTACCAAGTGTTCAACATGAATGGTGGAGACAATCATATAGCAGTACCAAGTGTTCAACATGAATGGTGGAGACAATCATATAGCAGTGCCAATTGTTCAACATGAATGGTGGAGACAATCATATAGCATTACCAATTGTTCAACATGAATGGTGGACACAATCATATAGCAGTACCAATTGTTCAACATGAATGGTGGAGACAATCATATAGCAGTACCAATTGTTCAATATGAATGGTGGAGACAATCATATAGCAGTACCAATTGTTCAACATGAATGGTGGAGACAATCATATAGCAGTACCAATTGTTCAACATGAATGGTGGAGACAATCATAGAGCAGTACCAAGTGTTCAACATGAATGGTGGAGACAGTCATATAGCATTACCAATTGTTCAACATGAATGGTGGAGACAATCATATAGCAGTACCAAGTGTTCAACATGAATGGTGGACACAATCATATAGCAGGAGCTCTCATAGAAGTACCATGTGTTCAACATGAATGGTGGAGACAATCATATAGCATTACCAATTGTTCAACATGAATGGTGGAGACAATCATATAGCATTACCAAGTGTTCAACATGAATGGTGGACACAATCATATAGCAGGAGCTGTCATAGAAGTACCATGTGTTCAACATGAATGGTGGAGACAATCATATAGCATTACCAATTGTTCAACATGAATGGTGGAGACAATCATATATCAGTACCAAGTGTTCAACATGAATGGTGGAGACAATCATATAGCATTACCAATTGTTCAACATGAATGGTGGAAACAATCATATAGCAGTACCAGGTGTTCAACATGAATGGTGGAGACAATCATATAGCATTACCAATTGTTCAACATGAATGGTGGAGACAATCATATAGCATTACCAATTGTTCAACATGAATGGTGGAGACAATCATATAGCAGTACCAAGTGTTCAACATGAATGGTGGACACAATCATATAGCAGTACCAAGTGTTCAACATGAATGGTGGAGACAATCATATAGCATTACCAATTGTTCAACATGAATGGTGGAGACAATCATATAGCAGTACCAAGTGTTCAACATGAATGGTGGACACAATCATATAGCAGGAGCTGTCATAGAAGTACCAGGTGTTCAACATTTATTACGTCATTGTGATCTGGAATATTGCTCTCCCTTCTTTAGTACTTTTCTTTCCCGAACAGTGATGAAATCTCTGGTTTCCATCTATATTAAGTGGGAAGGACAGTTACAAACTGAAAGCTGAAAATGATAGTTTGTAAGCTCTATAGGTATCCTGTAATGGCAGCATGATCCAGCTGTACAATTTCCTTAGGTAGCAAGCAGACTGCTGGTTGGGGCGTGCACATGCGTAGAGCAGATAAAAATAATAATTGTACTTGTGAAGTATAAGAACAGCAAGCATGCTTCTTCTTCTTCTTTCATTCGCTTGAAATATGTCTATAACTGCAATGCTGTCTCTTGTATGAATTTAACTGTCTTTTTCAGTTCACACAGCGGTCCATAGAGTTTATCCTCTACTGTCGTCTCTCTAGGCCAGAAAGTTGCCTAGATATGTTATATTTTGGGCAGTCTTGGAGTATGTGCTCTGCTGTCTGCGACACCAATCCACATGTGCACATGGCTGTTTCACCAATCTTGAATTTTGTATACATGTGGTTGCGTAATCTATTGTGTCTTGTTCTGAGGCGCAGAATAATGACTTGTTCTGGTCTGTCCATAACGTGGTAGTCATCTTGAGCAGGTTTTGGTGGCTTTCTGACTGATTTGATCATTCTTTTCTGTTGGTGGTATGTAACGGGCCACTACTCTATGGGTCTGAATCCTGAACCCTGTACTCAAGATAGGAAAGGAAGTTGAATTCCTTCCACATGAGATGTCTGAGACGTATCCTGGGCATAACATGGAAAGACCACATAACAAACAAATATGTTCTTGAAAGAGCAGATATTACCACAGTGCACACCCTCCTCAAGCAGGGACGCCTCCGGTGGCTGGGCCACGTATCTCGAATGGAGGATGAACGTATTCCCAAAGATCTATACGGAGAACTAGCCCCAGGAAAGAGGCCAACCGGAAGATCCCAAATGCGATATAGGGATGTGTGTAAACAAGATATGAAAACCATTGGAATAGATCCAGACACGTGGGAAAGAGTTGCAACAGACAGATGCTCCTGGAGAAGAGATGTACGAAACTGACTGGTGCTCTTTGAGCGCAATCTGATCCAACAAACTGAAGATAGGCGGCACAGGCTTAAAACGCAGTCACTTACTGCGGGACCAGCCTCGTCTTACAGATGCGGAAACTGTGACAGGGATTGTCATTCTCGAATTGGACTATCCAGTCACCAGCGGTGCTGTCAGGTACCTCCCCAGCGGCACAACTCTATAGTCCTACAGGACTGAAAGAGGCCTACAAGCAAGTACTGTAAGGTATTATTGTTTGAATTTCGGGAAAGTGTTCACAGTGTGTGCTTAGATAGCTGACTGAGGGAAACACATTGAACTAAATGGGTAATTTCTTGGAACATGTCTATGCAGATGAAGAAGAAAATGCAGAACAACATCACCGCTAGGGAGAAATCATGGATGCATCACTTAGATCCTGGATCAGAGTGTGCATCAGTGCAATGGACACATGCTTCTGTTTCACCTTCAGTCAAGAAACTCAAGGTTTCACCGTCCGTGTTTTGGGATTCTGAATGAGTGCTTTTGGTCAATTTCCAGAATGTATTCGCTATTGGCTGTTTGTGATTTAACGGTCATTAGTTTACCATTGTTGTTTGAGCGGCTGACTATCATGCTGTGGAAATCAACGCACAGCGATCTGCTCCCAAATGACAGTCAGCCGATGTCGAACTCCGGACCTGGTATGTGGAGACATGTGAAACTGCATTGATGGGAAATACGGGTATAATCTATGAAGCACAAATATATATCTATGTCTCTATTGATCTTTCTATTAGTGTCCGTAATGTATATATTGCATTGTTTGTAATCTTTTCCCTCCATAAATCCATACTGTTCTTCACCAATTTCCATTTTTACTTTCTTTCCTGCTCTTATTATAATTCTGAATAAAAGCTTGGTGGGTTTATGAGGTTTAAATAAATTTTGTTGCGTATCCCTTACGGGACGTTGCAGTCAACACCAGCATTTTCAGCTGCTGTTGATGTACTAGGCAAGTGTTACGTTCAGTAGTTTGCCATTGCTTTCTGAACGACCGGTCTCTATACCTTTTTCGAAAATACGAGCACCGCCGTGTTTCGAACCCGGGTATACGGGCTCACAAACCGCGTTCGCAAGCCCTTCAGCCACAGAGAGCGACAGAGAGCGACAGAGAGGTTAATCAGACAAAAATCTTCACATTCAATTGCTCCTGGTCTTTTTGGAAATTGACATTGGTATACAAAATGTATGCATATTTGTTGCGCAGGCAGATTAATTTGTAATACATTTAGAAAGACTGAACGACAATATTGTTGTTAAAAAAGACAGTGAATAAAAAAGGAATTAATTACCATTTAATAAATCAAGTTGTATTGACAGCTGATACTGAGTGTGTAAAATCACACAACAATTTGTATGTAGAACAATTGTTTTCTAGAAACAAAGTGTAGTGAGACTTTACAAACACCCAATAGAAAGGATACAAACGTACAGCTGGTGTGGCATTGGCTGCAGGGAGCTAGATATGACACACGGCCATTCGGCTCATGTAGTGGTTTGAGGACATTCGTGTGCAAGTAAGAGCCAGTTTGAGAGATGGAAAGTTCCGGTGAGTGATGTGTGTGAGCATTAGGCATTAGCGATCGGCACCCCACAAGTGAGTTCTGCTTTCAACTGTGTATGATGGTTATTGTGTCCCAGCGTTTGCTACTGCCAATGGGGGGGGGGGGGGGGGGGGGGGGGGGGGGGGGGGGGGGGGTGGGGGGGGGGAGGAAGAGATTGAAGAGATTGAGAGATTTCAGTATATCAAAAAGAGATGGACACCAAGCACTCGGTCCACAGTGGACAGTGGATGAGTACTTGATAACGCAAAGTTAGAGTGAGTGACTCCGCTGGCTGCTGCGGAGGTTTGTTTGTTAAATAAACTTCAGGGATAACTTGTGTGTCAGCTGCCCGTTGAGTCTGTTTGATGTGTATTCATCTCAGTATCTGCCAGAATACTCTGTGACTAGCCATGCTGTTGTTGGCATCCACATCATAATCCCCTAGACCTACTTGGCGCCTCTTGGCACCGACTAATTAAGTGCTTGCTTGCTTTTGCTTGCGTTCGCTGGCTGTGAACTCTAGCGTGAAGTCCTGCATGTCGGATGGTGACATCTTGTTGTCCAACATCAGTGTGATGTCATACCGGACTGGTGTTTGCGTGAGTATCCGTTGTCCCATGTCTGGCTTATTGGTGAGCAGGCAAATACTCTCGGACTTCGGAGGAAACTAATTAAGTATAGTCACTAATTTATAACCCTCTTTTAATGAAACCCCAGAGTCACTTGTGATGTTTATAAGCAAGGTTACATTACTGTTCATGTATTGTTTTTGTATTGTTTCAGGTCATGATTATATTTGGGGGAAATCAAACCCGGGAAAGATATGTGAAGGTAACACTTGTTTGTGATGTCACTAGCCTGCCTGTGACTTTCTGTTTGTCCATGCTGCTAGTCTTGCTGTCACTTTCTATCTGTGCTACTTGTTTTACTGTGAATATCAAATGAAAATCATAAATTGATTAAATTAAAAGTAGACAGTCAAACTTTTTTGGACATGTTATGAGAAGAAATAAATTTGAGAACTTGGTGACAGCTGGCAAGATCGAGGGGAAGAGAACAAGGGGAAGACAAATAAATACCTGGATGGCTTGGCAGCGTGGCATGGTAAAGCTGTCTGCCTCGCACTCCGAAGGTTGTGGGTTCGATTCCCGGATACTTCTTTCGGTTCATAAGCGCATTTTTCTCTGAGACTCCTGGGGTTCGTGGTTGGAGCTACGGAGTTTGTGCTTTGTTCAACTCTCTCGGCAGGCCGCCCTGCAGAAAGAGACGAGCCATACAGGATAAAACCCGGTGCAAAGAAGTTGATCCTCTCAACTTTGAAGACTTTTTTTTGCTTTGACATCAAGCAAGGAGTCCATCAAGGCTGTGTGCTATCCCCTTATTTGTTAAACTTGTTGTACACCAACAATTTAATGAGAAATGTCAGAGATGATATAAACAGGAAGCTATATGATGCCCTAAATATCGGTGGTCATGACATACCAGAGATTCGATATGTTGATGATACAGTATTACTATCCACATAATGAAAATCTCATTCTTGCCAGACCATGGTGATCCATCTGCTCCTCCGAGGTGTACACATGCTCCCACAAGGCTGCAACCACGTCTGCCTTGTCATGCATCAATACTCCACCAAGTTTTGCAGAGTCAGCCAATCTGTCTGCCTGTTCATTCCCCAGCACACCGGCATGCCCTGGAGAAAAGATCCAGGCGATGCTTGCCACCCGTGACCTCTGAAGCGAAGCAAGCCACTCTGGTCGAAGCTTGCCTGTCCTCACCTTCCTCAGCATGCTTTCTGAGTCAGTTACAATCACGATGTGTGTGTGTATCGTATTCTCCATCCAGCGGAAAGCTGCACTGACCGCCTCCACCTCCATTCTTAAACTAGATGTTGTGGTATCATATGCCAGGCTCTCTTGCACCAAACATCGACCATTAGCTTTTGCTAAGAACTCCCAGGCACTTCTCCTAGCTCCCAACACCGAACCATCTGTGTAGATAATCACATCACCTGAGCGAGCATTATCCTGAATTAGTTGCTGGATTTCCACTTCCGTGGCCCCTGATGGCCACCCCCTGCACTCTCGGCTCAATGTGATTATAACTCTGCACAAGTCTGACTGCTCCGCTGGCACTCTCCTCTCCTCGACTAATGTTCTCCAAGATGTACACCTGTCTGATCGTATCCTCCGCCTGAGCCATCCATGATTTCCCTCTTATCAGTCGCTGACCCTTAATGGCGTCCAGCGCCTCATGCAACGGGTGATCTGTGTCTGCAGCTACTCTGAGGTATGCCTGCAGAGAAAGAAATAATGTTAATGAGGGAAAATTGGAGGTGGACATTTTTGAATATTGTGGGTCTTTAATGACCAACTGTCATATATTTTTGAAGGGAGTGGGAGATCACTGTAGTGCATGCCCCATCTCTAACAAAAGATGTAGAGCCCCATCCTCTTCTATCTTCAATAACCCCAGAATATGAACCTTGAGTTATCTGCAGGCCTCGTTTTGTTAAGTATTGTCTAGGAGATATAGATTATGGCCCTGGTAAGAATGGTAATTTACTAATTGGGAATCTGCCCCTTCTCCAATGATTCTTTAGCTCTGGAGCCCCCTTTTAGTTTATCAAATCTGAGGAAAGTCAGGAGAATTTTCTCAGCCTGATTTAGATGAAGAAAACATGGATGTTGAGCAGTTGATAGGTCTAGAGTCTTTTTATTTCCCCATTTTAGTAAGTCATTATGAGTTAATTTATCTTTAAACAATCAAACACATAATCAATCACATTAGATTTTGACAACATGATGTACAAAGAAGTTGTTGACACAGATAGGTTTGAACTTGACAAATTAACAGAAGGTCAATTCATGTTAATCATTTATTGACTGGCCTGAGCCTTCTGGTCAGTACATACATCTCTATTGTGATTTACACAAAGTAATAGAACAGTTGCACACTGGACCATTGTCCCAGACAATCAATAACACGCATCAATATATGAGATGTCAACAAGTGTGAAAACATAGTAAACATTTTGATGTTGTACATATTAAGTATGATAGTGTTGCATCAACAATTAACTATTATTTTCCTGAAATTGGGTGTGGTGTGTACCAAGGAAAATGTAACCTGGTGACTGGAAGATTAGGTAAGCCAGGGTCCATTGACTGATGGATCCACTTCAGGTCTGCCCGTATAGCTCCACTGAAGGCCTCCCCATGCTCTGCTCATAGCGAAGTCATCCTCCATCTCACTTGTGGTTCATCTCTTTCTCTCGGCTTCCCTCTCTCAGGTCTGATTTAGGTGGTTAGTTTGCTGATGTGTTGGGTGGTTGTTGGTATGTAGCCACCAAGATCACTGATGAGTATTCGCATAAATATGTACATTCCTACCAATACAATAATAAGAAGTAGGTCGGAAGAAATCTAAATTCCTGAAGTAGGAACCAGTTCCCCTCCCCCCCCTTTCTCTAATCTAGTGTTGGGTTAATTTGGGGTGGTCAGAGTTATCACACTGTGTACGCCTTGTATCAACTTGTTCTTGCTGTATGTAAGTCCTCATTTGACCTGGGGTCAGTGAACGTGTACAGTGAGACAATGACAAGAGTGAGAAGGTGTCAAGATGCATGTAAATAAATGACATACATTTATAACATTTCTTCCACTCAATGGTGTTTATACTGTGTATAAATAATTCTCTGTGTTTTCCCAATTAACTTCTTCTTCTTCTTGTGTCTAATAACTCTCTTCCATTACCTGTTGTTGTTGTGATGTTGAGTGTTGTGTTGTGTGGTGATGAGTGGTGTTGAGTGGTGTTGTGTTTTAAGTTATGTTGAGTAATGAGTTAAGTTCACTTCGCGTGATGGTGTTCCGCGAAGCACAACTTTCTCATGTATTGCAGTTCCTAAGTGCTCTTATCTAATTAAATTTGACATAAATATAAATATTTATTTCGCCAAACCCTATTAATTCTATAGACAAAGGAGAAAGGAAAGATTGATTTCACTTTCAGCTTTCTAGATCGTAAATAGGCATAGATAAGTCTGTTTTAGAACAAGGCACTTGTTCTAGTACACGAACTGTCATTTCAGCTGTAGATAGTGATAGCATCTTTTACAATGTTTCTGGTGAAATGCACAAGATTGCTTTCGAATCATCACTTCTCACAGTTGTTTAGAATAGAATGTAGTAGTGGAATGCACTTCTTAAAGTTAATAATTATCTTTAAGAATATCAGAGATTGTAGTTTCATCGAAGAGAATATTCTGCCCGGGAATGGCTTTGCGTCATTAGAATCTACAGTCGAGCATTTTTACATTTCAGAGGTTTTAATTAATAATCATACATTTCAATTGACATCACAAACATGGGTTTACATTACTTGATACTTGATACATCGGGTTCTTAGTCTAATCAAGGGCTAACAAACGTACCTCGGATCCAGACTTTTGCCTTGCCCATTGAATTTTTGGTCACACAATCTTCTCACATCCGTCCATGGAGCGAGTTCAGACAAAAGTGCGGGCTTATCAACATTTCTGATGAAATAGTGATATATGTTAATTATGCACTGGCGCGAGGGCGGGTCACGTGATTCTCCCATCCAATGGGGTTCCGAGCTTGGTCTGATGAAATCTTTCTAAGAATCCACGTCATTTGTCACTTGTTCAGTTCCAGTTTTGATGTTAAGTTTTAAGTCCCAATCTCCAATTGCGTTTGTGAAGTCAATTTCTTTCAATGTTGTTTCCTCTTTTTGCGGCATGTGTTGATAAAATGAATAATGTTGGCTGCATTATGCCACACCAACAATGGTGACATAATGAAGGAAATTAAAAGACGAATATCTATTGCTCTTCAGAAACTAAAACAGCTGAATCAATTGTGGAGTGGGCAGATAGAACTACAAAAATTAGATTTTTAAGAGCATGCATCTTTCCCATTGCAACATACACCTGTGAGACCTGGACACTTACTAAAGCTGAACAGCGTATAAATGCCTTTGAATATAAATGTTATAGACAGGTTCTAAGAATATCTTGGATGCAGAAAAGAACAAATGCATCCATACGGCAAGAACTGGATATTAAAAAATGTTGGCTAATAAAGACGATAAAACAATGAAAATTGAAATATTTTGATCACTTGAAACGTCACGAAAGTTTGGAGAGAACAATCATGGAGGTG
Organism: Cepaea nemoralis; assembly: GCA_014155875.1. NCBI lineage: Eukaryota > Metazoa > Mollusca > Gastropoda > Stylommatophora > Helicidae > Cepaea > Cepaea nemoralis. The sequence continues at coordinate 387,311 of JACEFZ010017415.1, read as the reverse complement.
TATATGCCCAGGAAGAGGAAGGCCAAAGAGAAGATGGGTGCAGGATGTGTGGCAGATGATTTCCAGATGGGTGTGTCAGATGCGGGAGATCTTGCTTATGACCAAGAATTTTTGTGGAAGGTTGTTATGAGAACAAAGTTCTGCAAAAGACATGCTACTGAATGAATTAATGAGACATATGGATAACATAAGATGAAAGATTACAGAGATAAAGATCAGAATAGGACTATGAAATGAAGACCATTTTATGTAATAAGTCCTGGTAACTGAAAGTTAAATAATTCTTGCATGTTACATAGAACCAGCTTTAACATACCGTTTCGAATCCTGGACAATTAGTCTTATCTCATCTTGTTCCTCGTATACCTTGCGGTGTCGAGGTGAAGTATAAACAACAGGAGAGTGCCCGTTTATGGGCTTCATATATTGATATTCCCGTGGACTCTGCTATTCTCTCTGTCCAGCGTTTACATGGTCGGCCTCTTCCTCTGCTTCCATCATTCATTGCTTGTTGTGGTATACTGTTAGTTGGTAACCTAGTTACATGACCAAACCATTTGACTTGCTGCCTTGTAATGAAATCTAGCGTGCTATAACCACTACTTTAGTCCTGATTTCTTCATTTCTGATTTTCTCGCTTCTTGATACATTAAGTATTCTTCTCAGGAATCTAATTTCTTTGTTGCGATTTTTCTTTTATCTTTTTCTGCCATTATCCAGATTTGGCATTGGTAGCATAAAGTTGGTAGGAAGATTGTATTGTAGAGTGCTTTATTGGTAACTATTGATACATGTTTGTTTTTTAGTATTGATGTTGTCTGTTCAATGAGATGGTTTCCCTTATTGCACCTATTTTCGATTTAATCTTCTGATTTTTCTGGACAATTAGTATACAGGCGAAAAAGTCCATAGAAGCCGTGGAGATGTGGTTTTATAGAAGAATGCTGAACAATTGGACAACCAAAAAGAGTAATGTGGGCATTTTGAGGGAGGTTAAGGCGTAAAAACAACTTACCACAAACATCAGACAGAGGCAATAATTTTTTGGCTACATTATAAAAAGACAAAAACTGGAACATGTGACAACCAAAAATATTTATGGAAAGATACATAGAGGAGCGCAGCGAGAGAACTTTCTTGAGTCATGTGTCATGGCACAGAAGTTAGTCAACACATGAGTTGATCAATGCCAGCGGAGATTGCAGTTTGTGGAGAAACATGATCGCCCATGCCATTTGGCAAGGCACTTGATGAGGATGATGATGATGAGGCAACTGCACCAACTGCTGTACCACCATGATAAACACACATGCATGCCGTCATGCATACATTCATACTGGTCCACACCACACATACATGCATGCAGTCATGCATACATTCATACTGGTCCACACCACACATACATGCATGCAGTCATGCATACATTCATACTGGTCCACACCACACATAGATGCATGCAGTCATGCATACATTCATACTGGTTCACACCACACATAGATGCATGCAGTCATGCATACATTCATACTGGTCCACACCACACATAGATGAATGCAGTCATGCATACATTCATACTGGTCCACATCACACATACATGCATGCAGTCATGCATACATTCATACTGGTCCACATCACACATACATGCATGCAGTCATGCATACATTCATACTGGTCCACATCACACATACATGCATGCAGTCATGCATACATTCATACTGGTCCACACCACACATACATGCATGCAGTCATGCATACATTCATACTGGTCCACATCACACATAGATGCATGCAGTCATGCATACATTCATACTGGTCCACACCACACATAGATGAATGCAGTCATGCATACATTCATACTGGTCCACACCACACCACACATACATGCATGCAGTCATGCATACATTCATACTGGTCCACACCACACATACATGCATGCAGTCATGCATACATTCATACTGGTCCACACCACACATACATGCATGCAGTCATGCATACATTCATACTGGTCCACACCACACCACACATACATGCATGCAGTCATGCATACATTCATACTGGTCCACACCACACATACATGCATGCAGTCATGCATACATTCATACTGGTCCACACCACATATAGATGCATGCAGTCATGCATACATTCATACTGGTCCACACCACCACATAGATGAATGCAGTCATGCATACATTCATACTGGTCCACACCACACATAGATGCATGCAGTCATGCATACATTCATACTGGTCCCACACCACACCACACATACATGCATGCAGTCATGCATACATTCATACTGGTCCACACCACACATACATGCATGCAGTCATGCATACATTCATACTGGTCCACACCACACATACATGCATGCAGTCATGCATACATTCATACTGGTCCACACCACACCACACATACATGCATGCAGTCATGCATACATTCATACTGGTCCACACCACACATACATGCATGCAGTCATGCATACATTCATACTGGTCCACACCACATATAGATGCATGCAGTCATGCATACATTCATACTGGTCCACACCACACATAGATGAATGCAGTCATGCATACATTCATACTGGTCCACACCACACATAGATGCATGCAGTCATGCATACATTCATACTGGTCCACACCACACATACATGCATGCAGTCATGCATACATTCATACTGGTTCACACCACACATAGATGCATGCAGTCATGCATACATTCATACTGGTCCACACCACACATAGATGCATGCAGTCATGCATACATTCATACTGGTCCACACCACACCACACATACATGCATGCAGTCATGCATACATTCATACTGGTCCACACCACACCACACATAGATGAATGCAGTCATGCATACATTCATACTGGTCCACATCACACATAGATGCATGCAGTCATGCATACATTCATACTGGTCCACACCACACCACACATACATGCATGCAGTCATGCATACATTCATACTGGTCCACACCACATATAGATGCATGCAGTCATGCATACATTCATACTGGTCCACACCACACATACATGCATGCAGTCATGCATACATTCATACTGGTCCACATCACACATAGATGCATGCAGTCATGCATACATTCATACTGGTCCACACCACACATACATGCATGCAGTCATGCATACATTCATACTGGTCCACACCACACCACACATACATGCATGCAGTCATGCATACATTCATACTGGTCCACACCACACATACATGCAGGCAGTCATGCATACATTCATACTGGTCCACACCACACCACACATACATGCATGCAGTCATGCATACATTCATACTGGTCCACACCACACATAGATGCATGCAGTCATGCATACATTCATACTGGTCCACACCACACATACATGCAGGCAGTCATGCATACATTCATACTGGTCCACACCACACCACACATACATGCATGCAGTCATGCATACATTCATACTGGTCCACACCACACATACATGCATGCAGTCATGCATACATTCATACTGGTCCACACCACACATAGATGCATGCAGTCATGCATACATTCATACTGGTCCACACCACACATAGATGCATGCAGTCATGCATACATTCATACTGGTCCACACCACACCACACATACATGCATGCAGTCATTGCACACATTCATACTGGTCCACACCACACATACATGCAGGTAGTCATGCATACATTCATACTGGTCCACACCACACCACACATACATGCATGCAGTCATGCATACATTCATACTGGTCCACACCACACATAGATGCATGCAGTCATGCATACATTCATACTGGTCCACACCACACCACACATACATGCATGCAGTCATGCATACATTCATACTGGTCCACACCACACATAGATGCATGCAGTCATGCATACATTCATACTGGTCCACACCACACATAGATGCATGCAGTCATGCATACATTCATACTGGTCCACACCACACATAGATGCATGCAGTCATGCATACATTCATACTGGTCCACACCACACATAGATGCATGCAGTCATGCATACATTCATACTGGTCCACACCACACATACATGCATGCAGTCATGCATACATTCATACTGGTCCACACCACACCACACATACATGCATGCAGTCATCCATACATTCATACTGGTCCACACCACACATAGATGCATGCAGTCATGCATACATTCATACTGGTCCACACCACACATACATGCATGCAGTCATGCATACATTCATACTGGTCCACACCACACCACACATACATGCATGCAGTCATGCATACATTCATACTGGTCCACACCACACATAGATGCATGCAGTCATGCATACATTCATACTGGTCCACACCACACCACACATACATGCATGCAGTCATGCATACATTCATACTGGTCCACACCACACATAGATGCATGCAGTCATGCATACATTCATACTGGTCCACACCACACATACATGCATGCAGTCATGCATACATTCATACTGGTCCACACCACACCACACATACATGCATGCAATCATGCATACATTCATACTGGTCCACAACACACACACATATGCATGAAGTTATGCATACATTCATACTGGTCCACACCACACATACATGCATGCAGTCATGCATACATTCATACTGGTCCACAACACACACATGCATACATTCATACTGGTCCACACCACACAATACACACATGCATACATTCATACTGGTCCACACCACACAACACACACATGCATGCAGTCATGCATACATTCATACTGGTCCACAACACACACATGCATACATTCATACTGGTCCACAACACACACATGCATACATTCATACTGGTCCACACCACACCACACCACACACACATGCATGCAGTCATGCATACATTTATACTGTCCCACCACATCACACATACAATGCATGCAGTCATGCATACATTCATACTGGTCCACACCACACATACATGCATGCAGTCATGCATACATTTATACTGGTCCACACCACACACACATGCATGCAGTCATGCATACATTCATACTGGTCCACAACACACACACATATGCATGAAGTTATGCATACATTCATACTGGTCCACAACACACACATGCATACATTCATACTGGTCCACACCACACCACACCACACACACATGCATGCAGTCATGCATACATTCATACTGGTCCACAACACACACATGCATACATTCATACTGGTCCACACCACACAATACACACATGCATACATTCATACTGGTCCACACCACACAACACACACATGCATGCAGTCATGCATACATTCATACTGGTCCACACCACACAACACACACATGCATACATTCATACTGGTCCACACCACATAACACACACATGCATACATTCATACTGGTCCACACAACACACACATTCATGAAGTAAGGATACATTCATATATATCCACACCACACACACATACATGCAGTCAGGATACATTCATACCTATCCACACCACACACACATGCATGCAATAAGGATACATTCATATCTATCCACACCACACATGCATGCAGTAAAGATACATTCATACCTACACACACACACACACACACACACACACACACACACACACACACATGTGCACAGAGAGAGAGAGAGAGAGTAAGGATACATTCATACCTATCCACACCACACAACACACACATGCATACATTCATACCTATCCACACCACACAACACAAACATGCATACATTCGTACCTATCCACACCACAGAACACACACATGCATACATTCGTACCTATCCACACCACACAACACAAACATGCATACATTCATACCTATCCACACCACACAACACAAACATGCATACATTCGTACCTATCCACACCACACAACACACACATGCATACATTCATACCTGTCCACACCACACAACACACACGTACATTCGTACCTATCCACACCACACAACACACACATGCGTACATTCATACCTATCCACACCACACAACACACACATGCATACATTCGTACCTATCCACACCACACAACACAAACATGCGTACATTCATACCTATCCACACCACACAACACACACATGCATACATTCGTACCTATCCACACCACACAACACACACATGCGTACATTCGTACCTATCCACACCATACATCACACACATTGTAGACCAGAAAATAAATGCCCATGTTTATGCTTGAATTGTTGCTGGCTGGTTGACTGTGTAGATAAGTAATGAGATATCTGGTCGAATACTGGCAGTCATATCTTATGATAAGCTCGAATGAGCAGTTGTATTCTGTATGCTCTTTTGTGGGCTAGGGCCATTATACACATTGCTATTTGTCTGTGTGTGTACTTAATAGTCTGTGCTGTTTGTGTGCCACTTTTATATGTGCCGAAGCAGGATCTGAAACCTCTGATTTCCATATGAATGTATTACATATGTATATTTAACATAGAGAACACAGAGATGGCATGCAGATTAAGTCAAGCAAAGACTGAATTCCATCAGTTAAAGAACAGTTATTGTAATAGGCCATGTCTATGGAAGTCAGATGATGAGTTTTCAGAAGCTACTACTCTTGTAGAATGCCAGAACCACAAACTCAAAGGGAGCAGTCATACTGATGAGGTCTTTGCATAGAATGCAGAGAATCCTGTTTACTGCTAAAGTAGATACCCAAACATTGCAAGAGGTACCTTCATTCTCCCGTGTGTTGCCGGGGCCCATAAGGGAAGCAAAGAATAGCAACACTGTAGCCTACCACGCATGTCGTAAGAGGCGACTAAGGAGGCTTCATGGTTCCGTTGCCCTGCTACTGAGTGAGTGCGTGGCGCGACACTGTGAGCTGTGGGTTTCGTGTGAAGTGCTTTTGAATCTGCTCAAGTGTTTTTTTTTTTTTGGAACGTGACTGCATGTTCGGAGCGATGGCAGGTGGCTATGTCCCAGAGTTGACCGGTTTTTGCCTTATGCAGAAATGCGTGGCTGCTGGCCTTCTGGTTGACTGCCACTGCCGTCGGTGATGAACTGTATTTTCGTGGACTGTGTGGGTGAACATCTACGAAACATCCAGATAGGAAAATGACTGCCGATTCCATCAGAGATGAATTGGGTGTTTCGTGGGGGACTGGTGTGTTGACATTCTGGCGGCGGCATTATGCACAGTGTATCTGTGCGGGCTGTTGTTTGTCGAGACTCCTGTCTTTTCCACTTTTCACATTGGGCAGTGGGGAGCGTTTTGTGTGATATTCACTGGCACAGGAACGGAGCATAATGGGGACGACCCGTTGCTGTGAAGTTGGAACTGCGACTAACTAACTAACCTTCATAATGACAGAACATTGCCAATACCACTCCACACTAGTCAATAGTCATTTTGGTTACATTATGAGAAGATAGGCCTTAGAGAGTATTGTGGCAACCGGGAAAATTGAGGATATTGAAGACAGATTGAAATTGCTGGGTAAGTTGATAGAGTAGCATGGAAGCTGGTCAGTAGTCATACTTTTCAAGACCACACAAAACCGATGGCTGTGGAGGAGCTGGCATGAGACATGATATTGCTGATGTTTGCTTTGTTGTGCTCACTGTCACTAATCCTCCTTGTTCATGCAGTTCTCATGTGCTAGGTGTCAGGTGTTGGTTGGTATGCTTTCTTGTAGCACCATCTGTGCATGTTAAACAAATGGCCATGTCATATCATGTGATCACTCTCTGATTTTATCTCCCCTAGCCTGTGGCAAGACATGTCATGCCGCTTGTGCTACTGTGATCGCCACTACGACTCATTGCTCACGCGACCGTAACGGACGCACTTTCCAAAACACGGACATTGATGTGGTAAGTAACAGTTTAATAGAACTAGAGTAGTAGAATCGCTAATCCTTCATACCACAGTTGCTGTTGTTATACACAGAAGGCCATATTTTCTTAATGAATGTCTTGTTGTTAGGCGATAGTGAAATTATCGGTTACACTAAGACAAGAGTTGGAAATTACTTGCTGGCGATTTGGAAGTAGATAGCTTTTACTGTGTCACAAGGTTATTGACAGATAGAATTGGCTATGATTATGTCCAGCCGTATGTCAGTATGAATACTCTGTAGGTATACTTATGAACAGTTATATGCACTGGATAACACCGGTTTTCACACTCACAACTTTATTGGTTATAAAGAGACATAATACACAAAAATGCACGTTACATTCCCGGAACACTATTCTAACAGGTAAATACACAATACTGCCTTCGATGAGCCTTGTGACCTAACTAGTCGCACCCGACTCTTTACCGTGTCTGAACTCAACTGAATGCCTGGCTAAGTTTCCCTCCTTAGCCCAAGCACCGAGTAACTGGCTAGTTTCCTTAACATAGCCCAAACACTCAACTCTCCTGGCTAAGCCTCAGAACTCCACTGTCTGGCTAAGTCTCCCTCCCTTAGCCCCCGACTGAATGCTGCTGAATGCCCCTGTCTTGGCTAAGTTTCCCTCACTTAGCCCCAGACTCAACTGTCCACAATTTGCCGAGACTTCTCTCTTTATTCAGTCTTCCTGGGACCTCCCAAGAGACACCATTCAATCCCTGCTCCCAGTCACCACTTCCCTGGCAAATACTATTCTGGGTTTTTCTTTATTCAATACTCTCTTTGCCGGCTTCCTGGCCTAGAGGTTAGCGACTTTTCTCTGTAATCTCATATACTCTCGTAGGTAATGTGATGACGGTGAGAATCAGGAGTGGTTCGAATCGCGTCGGTAACTTACGGAGTATGTGAACTGGCCGCTCAGAAAGCAATGGCAAACTACTGAGCGTTATCTTGCCAAGAAATCAACAATCAGCTGAAAGATGCTGATGTTGACAGCAATGTCCTGTAAAGGATATGCAAAAAAAAATACTCTCTCTAGCACGTTCTTCTCTGCCTCCTGGTGACTCCTGACATCTCCATGATATAACCATCCATTATGTTTGGGACTCAGCCATTGTCTTGAGATTCTTTACTCCACCTCTCTGACCCTACATCTGCATATCTCTTATCTGACCCCTGTAACCTCGATTGTTCTATTAGATTCTTAACTCATGCATCCACCCACACCTTGGTGTAAAAATATGCATGTTACATACTGATTTTGATAGTACGAGTTGTCGGTCATTCAGAAAGGAATGGCAAACTACTAGGGCGAACTACTATATGTCAAATTGCACGGTATATTAAAACAGCCAATAAATGCTGGTGTTGATTGCAATGTTCTATACAGGACAAGCAACTAACTTATCTTGTATTAACATTATTTGGCATAGGTTAATGTTATTTTTGTCTGAATTTGTAGCAAGTACCCGATTATTGCCAGACTTCATCTGCTCTGTTTCTGAGATGCAATAAGGTGGAAGTAGTTTAGAAGGCCATGGAAGTAGTTTAGAAGGCCATGAGAATGTCTATTGTAGAAGTCTGTGAGAAGTATTCTTTCTGACACCCCTGTCTGTTGTAGAACGCCATGAGAAATATGCTTTCTGACACCCCTGTATATTGTAGAAGGCCGTGAGAAATATTCCTTCTGACACCCTTGTCTGTTGTAGAAGACTGTGAGAAATAAGCTTTCTGACACCACTGTCTGTTGTAGAAGGCTGTGAGAAATATTCCTTCTGACACCCTTGTCTGTTGTAGAAGGCTGTGAGAAATATGCTTTCTGACACTCCTGTCTGTTGTAGAATACCAGGAGAAATATGCTTTCTGACACTCCTGTCTTTTGTAGAAGGCCGTGAGAAATATGCTTTCTGACACTCCTGTCTGTTGTAGAAGACCGTGAGAAATAAGCTTTCAGACACTCCTGTCTGTTGTAGAAGGCTGTGAGAAATATGCTTTCTGACACTCCTGTCTGTTGTAGAAGGCCGTGAGAAATATGCTTTCTGACACTCCTGTCTGTTGTAGACGACCGTGAGAAATAAGCTTTCTGACACCCCTGTCTGTTGTAGAAGGCTGTGAGAAATATTCCTTCTGACACCCTTGTCTGTTGTAGAAGGCTGTGAGAAATATGCTTTCTGACACTCCTGTCTGTTGTAGAAGACCATGAGAAATATGCTTTCTGATACCACTGTCTTTTGTAGAAGACCGTGAGAAATATGCTTTCTGACACTCCTGTCTTTTGTAGAAGACCGTGAGAAATATGCTTTCTGACACTCCTGTCTGTTGTAGAAGGCCGTGAGAAATATGCTTTCTGACACTCCTGTCTGTTGTAGAATACCATGAGAAATATGCTTTCTGACACTCCTGCCTGTTGTAGAAGGCCGTGAGAAATATGCTTTCTGACACTCCTGTCTGTTGTAGAATACCATGAGAAATATGCTTTCTGACACTCCTGTCTGTTGTAGAAGGCCGTGAGAAATATGCTTTCTGACATTCCTGTCTGTTGTAGAAGGCCGTGAGAAATATGCTTTCTGACATTCCTGTCTGTTGTAGAAGACCGTCAGAAATATTCCTTCTGTTGTACTCTCCAGCGCAGCATTCTCATGTTATTTAGTTTCTGTTGCTCATGAATGCTGTGAAACAATATGGCATAGAAAACCAATTTCTCAAAATCATCAAGAACTGATACTCCAACACCACCGGGCAGTTATCCACAATTGAATATTGATGCAGTGTTACAGCTGCATGTTGACACCCAATCTGTTCAGCAACTTAGGAGCACTCATGCCAGATAATTGTTTAGTCACAAGAGAAAGTCATTGGAGGATGGGCTGTTGGAGAATCTGCTCATGACATTAGTGGAAATGAACACGAGCTATATGAAATTGCAGCCATTCTTGACTCTACCTCCAGAAAATATGGAGTTTAAGCCAATGCAGACAAATACTCATCTAATAAAAAAATTACAGAACAATAGAAATGCCACTTTTGAGTGTTCAAGAGCAGGAGACAATAACACACTTCAAGTATCTAGAATCTGTAACAAAAGTAGTGCGAGCAAAACCGAGCAAGAATTGCACAATTAATTGCAGGAACATATAATTGAAAACCAAGATCATTTATTATAATCATTAGCCTCTGAAGAATTAGGGAACATAATACAAGAAATCGACTTCCCATTACACGTAATACAGGTCATAAAAAGAAATAACCTAAAGTGAACAAAAGACAGACATGAGAATATATGATGAGACAACAGATTGGTTTAATATAAAACAGAGAGTCAATTTTTTTTGGGTAAGAACATCCGGTGTGCTGATGCCGAGGTAAGGGGTTCAACCCCTACACCGTACAGTTGGACTAAAATGTTGACCTCTCGTAATTGACTTTGGCTTGTAAATTACAAGTAAGTACCTCTGAAGTTGGAGTGGGTTCGCCTGATAGTGAAAGCTATCGCCTAATAGTGAAATCTAATCCGCATGCAAAATTCAGTCCACCACTACTAGAAATAATGCGTATGGACTACACTTGAGTTCAAAGTGAGCGAGCACACAAAAATTATTGTTGTATCTGTTTAACTTAAATACTAAAATCATAAGGAATGTTATAGAAAATATTGAAAGGAACAAAATGAACCCTTTGTAATCAGGGAATAGAAATAACCAATCTTTGATATGTAAATAATGCAGCATGTCTATCAACATCATGGATGTACATTGAGAAACTAATAAGATCAATGCAAGAGCGAAGTAAAAAAAACACTGTTTATATCTCCATTAAATGAAACCAAAAAATAACAACAACCGATAAAACAAATAAGTTGCAATATATATTTATCAGTGGAGAGAAATGACAGCAAATGAGCAGATTTGAATGTCTAGGTTGACTGCTTACTGGGGATGGGATAAATGATCTACAAAACTTCAGCAAATAACAACCATGGTGGGTTGGAACTTGTGGGACAACAACAGTCAGAGTAATGAGTGCATGCGCGGGTGGTAATATGCTGGTGGGAAGCTTAGACATTAACCGCCGGTGTGACACTTTGACATTTAACCGATCAGAAAAGCACATATTTGCCTTTGAATATAAGTGTAATAGAAATGACAAATTCCATTCCTTTGGATTTAAAAAGACAGCAACAGGGCAGAGAGATGGTAGAGAGACATTTAATCATGATAGCAACAGGGCAGGACATCTGGCTTATGGTAGAAATACATTTAATCATGATAGCAACAGGGCAGGACATCTGGCTTATGATAGACAGGCATTTACACATGACAGCAACAGGGCAGGACATCTGGGTTATGATAGACATTTACACATGACAGCAACAGGGCAGGACATCTGACTTATGATAGAGAGACATTTACTCATGACAGCAACAAGGCAGGACATCTGGCTCATGATAGAGAGGCATTTACTCATGACAGCAACAGGGCAGGACATCATTTCATAGACTTTTGGGGCAACATTCTGCACAGGACAGGTCAGTGGATGGTGAGCCGTCTCCGTATTCCTGTGTGCATGTGACACATGGACATTACATTCTCAACAGACAAGACGATGCGAACAATAAGGATACAATACTGCAAACAAATTGAGAAAATAACACATAAATGTCATGTATCAAATGTCACTGTGCAGAATATCAGGTGATATATGAGATCAAACAAATACCGAACAACTGTACAAACACACACATACACTACAATTGTATGGTTTTATGTTCAGATCAGTTGTCTCGTTCAGCAGTCTGGTGTTGGCCAGCACTGCACTTGTTATTTTCAACAGTCCCAGGAACCAGAAACTGGGCAAGACCACAGATGTGTTGGACAGGTCACATTCACAACAGAGCAACAAAAACACTCTGACATAGTTATACACGTGGTCTATATTAGACTTCTGTTGGGGCAACTCTCACTTACATATACATGTGATCTATATTAGATTTATGTGGACACTCTGACTTACATATACATGTGATCTATATTAGACTTCTGTATACACTCTGACTTACATATACATGTGATCTATATTAGACTTCTGTAGACACTCTGACTTACTTGTACATGTGATCTATATTAGACTTCTGTATACACTCTGACTTACTTTTTCATGCTATCTATATTAGACTTCTGTATACACTCTGACTTACTTGTATGTGTGATCTTTATTAGACCTTTGTAGATATGCAGACTTACTTGTACATGTGATCTATATTAGATTTATGTGGACACTCTGACTTACATATACATGTGATCTATATTAGACTTCTGTATACACTCTGACTTACATATACATGTGATCTATATTAGACTTCTGTAGACACTCTGACTTACTTGTACATGTGATCTATATTAGACTTCTGTATACACTCTGACTTACTTTTTCATGCTATCTATATTAGACTTCTGTATACACTCTGACTTACTTGTATGTGTGATCTTTATTAGACCTTTGTAGATATGCAGACTTACTTGTACATGTGATCTATATTAGATTTATGTGGACACTGTGACTTACATATACCTGTGATCTATACTAGACTTCTGTATACACTCTGACTTACTTGTACATGGATCTATATTAGATTTATGTGGACACTGTGACTTACATATACATGTGATCTATATTAGATTTATGTGGACACTCTGACTTACATATACATGTGATCTATATTAGACTTCTGTATACACTCTGACTTACATATACATGTGATCTATATTAGACTTCTGTAGACACTCTGACTTACTTGTACGTGTGATCTATATTAGACTTCTGTATACACTCTGACTTACTTTTTCATGCTATCTATATTAGACTTCTGTATACACTCTGACTTACTTGTATGTGTGATCTTTATTAGACCTTTGTAGATATGCAGACTTACTTGTACATGTGATCTATATTAGATTTATGTGGACACTCTGACTTACATATACCTGTGATCTATATTAGATTTATGTGGACACTGTGACTTACATATACATGTGATCTATATTAGATTTATGTGGACACTCTGACTTACATATACCTGTGATCTATATTAGATTTATGTGGACACTGTGACTTACATATACATGTGATCTATATTAGATTTATGTGGACACTCTGACTTACATATACCTGTGATCTATATTAGATTTATGTGGACACTCTGACTTACATATACCTGTGATCTATATTAGATTTATGTGGACACTGTGACTTACATATACATGTGATCTATATTAGATTTATGTGGACACTGTGACTTACATATACCTGTGATCTATATTAGATTTATGTGGACACTCTGACTTACATATACCTGTGATCTATATTAGATTTATGTGGACACTGTGACTTACATATACATGTGATCTATATTAGATTTATGTGGACATTCTGACTTACATATACATGTGATCTATATTAGATTTATGTGGACACTGTGACTTATATATACATGTGATCTATATTAGATTTATGTGGACACTCTGACTTACATATACCTGTGATCTATATTAGACTTCTGTATACACTCTGACTTACTTGTACATGAATCTATATTAGACTTCTGTATACACTCAGACTTACTTGTACATGTGATCTATATTAGACTTCTGTATACACTCTGACTTACTTGTACATGGATCTATATTAGACTTCTGTAGACACTGACTTACATATACATGTGATCTATATTAGACTTCTGTATACACTCTGACTTACTTGTACATGTGATCTATATTAGATTTATGTGGACACTGTGACTTACATATACATGTGATCTATATTAGATTTATGTGGACACTGTGACTTACATATATATGTGATTTATATTAGACGTCTGTATAGACTCTGGCTATTTTATATATGTTATCTATAGTAGGTCTGTACTGACTCCAGCTTCCTGACACATGTGATTTGTATTAGGCATCTTTATACACTCTGGCTTCTTCTTACATGTGATCTGTAGACTTTGCATATACTCTGACTTCCTTGTATTTGTGACCTTTGTTCTCTTTACTCTCTGACGTCCTAATATGCATGGTTTATATTAGCCCTCAGTAGACACTCTGGCTTCCTGTTACATGTGGTCTATATTAGACCACTGTAGAAACTCTGGCTTTCTGTTACATGTGGTCTATATTAGACCCCTGTAGACACCCTGGCTTCTTGTTATATGTGATCTATATTAGACCCATGTAGACACTCTGGCTTCCTGATACATGTGGTCTATATTAGACCCATATAGACACTCTGTCTTCCTGTTACATGTGATCTATATTAGATCCCTGTAGACACTCTGGCTTCCTGTTACATGTGATTTATATTAGACCCCTGTAGACACTCTGGCTTCCTGACACATGTGATCTATATTAGACCCCTGTAGACACTCTGGCTTCCTGTTACATGTGATCTATATTAGACCCCTGTAGACACTCTGGCTTCCTGTTACATGTGATTTATATTAGACCCCTGTAGACACTCTGGCTTCCTGACACATGTGATCTATATTAGACCCATGTAGACACTCTGGCTTCCTGTTATATGTGATCTATACAGGACGTTAAACGACGACGAAAAATTAGAGATCATAAAACAAGAAATTGAAAGGGAAAAAATTAATATTTTAGGTATGTGCGAAACGAGATGGACAGGAGCAGGCATCAAGATAGAAGAAGATTTCAAGATTATTTATTCTGGAGGTGAAGATCGTCATAGAGGAGTGGCAATTATTTTGGACCGGATAACAGCAAATTCTGTTCAAGGATATTGGGCCGTGTCGGACAGAGTTCTACTAGTTAAATTAAGTGGCAGACCTTTTAGCATAAATATTATTCTAGTATATGCCCCAACAGGAGAATCCAGTGAAGATAGTGTAGAAGAATTTTATAATGACATAGAGTCTGCCTTAAAGAAATGTAAAAATTCAGAAATAAACATCATAATAGGGGACTTCAATGCAAAAGTAGGAAATCAAGGGGATAGATACACAGTAGGAAACTATGGTTTAGGAGAGAGAAATGGAAGAGGATACAGACTCATAGAGTGGGCAAAAGAACAGGAAATGATTGTAGGAAACACCTGGTTCAAGCAACACCCTAGAAGATTATGGACATGGAAGAGTCCTGATAGCAGGATTAGAAACCAGATTGACTACATTCTGATTAGCAGAAGATTTAAAAACACATTAACACTAGCAAAAACAGTTCCCAGTGCTGATTGTTATAGTGACCACAGATTACTCACAGGAACATTAAGGATAAAGTTGAAGAAAGTCAAGTATATAACAGGAAACACTAAATATGATTTGTGTACATTGAGTAATGACAAGGAAATACAAAACAAATTCAACATAGAAGTACAGAACAGATTTGAAATTTTGTCTGATCTAGAGATCATATTCCAGGATGTGGATGGTCAATGGGAAACGTTGAAGAATTCAATCAATGTGGCTGCAGAAACAACTATTCCAAAATTAAAGAAGGTGGGTCGTTAGAAATGGATGACTGAAGAAATTTTACACCTCATGGAAAAAAGAAGACTCAACAAAAATAATTGAACATAGCCTACGATGGGTAGCGTTGTGATATTCTGTTGTGATAATTTGGTGTGTCCAGTGTGTGCTGCGTGGTTACACACCCGCTTCACACGCGTGATCCGGGACTGTTTCCGGATCCGGTCAGGGATATGCACTACTGACGAGCTCAAATGAGGGCGAAACTCGAGTATAGTGCTTCCATATTGACGTGGATAGGCCTTAGGTTCATATCAGAATGCGATCGGCGTTGCCAGTAGTGGGTTGTGCTCAATATTTAAAAATAATTCTGTCAAATGTGAAGAAATTCACAGACAAGTCAGCATATTATGTAAGGAGGCAAAAGAAGCATGGCTTGAGGAAAAGTGCTTAGAAATTGAAAACCAAGACAACAGTCAAAATACCAAATTAGTGCACAAAAGAATTCAGGAACTTACTAATAAAAGAACAAGTACATCAACAGGGTGTCTAAAAACTGAAGATGGCAAAATCATAATAGAAAAAGACCAGATTCTACATGTATGGACAGATTATGTGAAACACCTTTATGATGATAACAGAGACGAACAGTATGATATTAGATTTAATAATGAAGGACCGCCAATTTTGGAGATGGAGGTTCAAAATGTTCTTAAGCATATGAAAGCTGGCAAGGCCCCCGGTGCAGATAACATCACAACAGAAATGATTAAAGCTTTAGAAGAATTTGGACTAGAGCAAGTCACCAGACTGCTGAACACATTATAAGATACTGGAGATATACCTCCTGAATTATGTAACTCTGTATTTATTGCAATCCCAAAGAAATCAGGAACCTTGAAATGTGATCAACATAGAACAATTAGTATAATGAGTCACATCACAAAGATTTTGCTAAGAATTATCATGCAAAGAGTGAGGAAGAAGATACAACCTGAAATAGGGGAAGAACAATGCGGGTTTGTAGAAGGAAAGGGTACAGTAAATGCTGTGTATATGCTGCGAATAGTTATTGAATGTGCTATAGAAGTAAACAAGGATATACATCTTTGCTTTATTGACTATACAAAGGCTTTTGATAGAGTTAGACATGTCAGCATGGTGGATATGCTTGCAGATCTACAAATTGATGGGAAAGACATTAGACTTATAAAAAACATATATTGGAAACAACAAGCTGCAATAAGGATTGATAATGAAGTGGGACAGTATCAGCCAATTAAGAGAGGTGTTAGGCAGGGATGTGTGATGTCTCCAGATCTTTTTTTTCCCTATACATGTTATGAGAAGAAATGGATTGGAGAACTTAGTGACAACTGGCAAGATTGAAGGGAACAGACTAAGAGAAAGACCGAGAGGAAAATACCTGGATGGCTTGGCCACATGGCATGGACGAGACAGGAACACTGAGCTGATCCACGACACTGGTGATCGAGTGAAATGGCGAGTCATTACCGCCCATGCTTTCCAGCATGGCACATGATTGATTGATATTAGACCCATGTAGACACTCTGGCTTCCTGATACATGTGATTTGTATTATACCCCTGTAGACACTCTGTCTTCCTGTTACATGTGATCTATATTAGACCCATGTAGACCTCTGGCTTCCTGTTACATGTGATCTATATTAGACCCCTGTAAACACTCTGGCTTCCTGACACATGTGATCTATATTAGACCCCTGTAGACACTCTGGCTTCCTGTTACATGTGGTCTATATTAGACCCCTGTAGACACTCTGGCTTCCTGTTACATGTGGTCTATATTAGACCCCTGTAGACACTCTGGCTTCCTGTTACATGTAGTCTGTATTAGACCCCTGTAGACACTCTAGCTTCCTGATACATGTGATCTATATTAGACCCAAGTAGACACTGGCTTCTTGTTACATGTGATCTATTTTAGACCCCTGTAGGCACTGGCTTCCTGTTACATGTCATCTATATTAGACACTCTGGCTTCCTGTTATATGTGGTCTATATTAGACCTCTATAGACACTCTGGCTTCCTGTTACATGTAGTCTATATTAGACCTTACTAGACACTCTGGCTTCCTGATATTTGTGGTCTATATGAAACTTCTGTAGACACTATGGCTTCCTGTTACATGTAGTCTATATTAGACCTTTGTAGACACTCTGGCTTCCTGTGTGTAATCTGTATTAAACTTCTATAGATACTCTGGCTTTCTGTTGCATTTGATCTATATTAGATCTCTGTAGACACTCTGACTTTCTGTTACATGTGATCTATGTTAGACTTCTGTAGACACTCTGACTTCCTGTTACAAGTGATCTATAGTAGATTTCTGTCAACATTCTGGCTTCCTGATAGTATCTTGTGCTTATTGTAGTCTGACAAAAGGCCTTGGAGGGTGATATTTTGCCTTGTGACACACTTGTCCTGTGTGCTGTATTCACAAGCTAACTATTTGTCTCATATACTCTCATGTTATTTTATAATCTAATGTTATTTTTGAATCTAATGCTAATGAACGTCACTGCAGCCAAATGATATGGCTAGACCTGTTAGTTTCGACACATAATGTGAAAGGGTTGTGACTGCTCTCCAGTGCAGGTGTTTCCTAGCCTAGTTTCCATGGACGCATTTATACATGCGAGCTTGTCAGAAGTGAGGGTGCACCACCGCCTAGTTGAATGTACTATTCACTGGCGAGCAACCTTGGTTTGTCAGAAATTGACTAGGGACAAAATCTATAAGGCTGAACTACAGATTAAGCCCATCTACATCATGAGTACAGCTTACAAGTGGCTCGTTAACAAAAATGCAATTAGCTGTTCTTAATATTCACCAACCTGACGTTTCCCCTCCCCGGAATCTAAATACCCCCCACCAGTGTACACACACAAACGTGTATGCACAATTGGAATCATAACATAACTATGAGATTAAAACAAACTACAACATTTATTGTCTTTCATTAGTCATGGATGGTTATCATGATGATGATGATTAAACTCGATGTGTATGTAATACAACAATCATGTAATTGAAATGATGAAAATAAAAGACATAACTCTGGTGTTACTTACTTGTATCCTATCTGGATCTGTGTTCGGGCTCCCAATTGAGATAAGCAAGAACAGCAGGATAGTGTTCAAAACTGTAGAATTCCGTCCTGTCGTCACCAGGTCTCTCTCAGTCTCCGCTCAGAAGAACTGGGCTCCTGTTAAGTGCTTGGAAGAGATAATCAAGAATATGTATTATCCAGTTCTACATCAGTACAATCCTAAATAATACATACATTCTATCACCCCCATACAATGACCAGTCTGGCCAAGTCTCTCTTCCAGCATTACTGCATTCACTGTCCTCTATATCTCTGTCCTGCCATCTAGTCTGGGAAGGACTTTTACGCCTGTAGTTATTACAATTCCTGCCATCCTTTTTAACATCCTGTCATGAAGAATGCAATGTCCAACGTTCATGACACTACTTCAGACACTTGGTTCTTTATAGCCGCTCCGTTAGACTTTGTGTTTGCAGATCAAAGGGTCGGTAGTGGTGTCATGAAGTATCTGATTTCTGGGCTTAATTGCCATGATCAATCTGTGTAAAAGGCCTCTGTGAGTTATGATGCATGCTTATGCACCACACACCGGAAGGGCTAAGCACCATATACCCTATACCAATTGCTGGTAATGTCTGTACCATTACACCGTGCTTCAAACACAATCAATAGGCCCTATGCCAGTGCGCACTGCATATAGGAACAAAATAGTATACCCCATTCATACTGGTAGATTTGCATATGACAAATCAATATATCCAATATATACTTAAATGCTATACTTATACAGATGTTCCTACTTAAGTGGTATGGATGTGAAAAAGGTAGTAATATAATTATCTATAACAAACTGGGAAACTAATAGTTTACATAACGTGAAGACAGCTGACAATACCCAATTCAGTCTGCCGATTGCATGTCCAGGGTATAACAAAAATGATGCACAGAAATATGAGTATAAACATATGCATAGCGTGATAGTCTTACTTGTCAGTAAGCGCGACATAATAATACACTATACAGACAAGTGAGAAAATAACACTCCTGGAAAGTAACCATATCGCCAAATGAAAGTCAATACATTCAGAAAGACTGTTGAATATTTACTAAGAAATAACATTCTTAGTGAAGTCTAGCCAGCATAAGGATTAGACATATGAACACAGAACGTACACTAAGATCGTCATACCGGCTCTAATTCTGAAGTTTATCTGATTTCATTATCAGGATCTCCTAACATATATACTGTTTTCAATTCCCACATTTCATGTAGCTCCACACTTGGATGGTTTCCCCGTGGGGCAGAATATCACGCGGTCCGTTTCACGTCTGTATAATTACCTTATCAGTTTAACATGTACCACCTTGAAGGTGGACTAGCTGGGTAGCTTGACGGCCCTATTAGTCTGACTCTATTGTTAACCCAGGGTGTCTTATCAGGCAGAACCTTTCATGTGTATTCCGACAGATGAGCCCTGGCGTCAAATTGAAGAGTGTTCCCATGTAGCAGTGGACCATGGTGGTTTGTTTACTTGCAAGCTTTTGTGAGTAATCTTACGTCAAGGCTAGACTGTCTCGTACAATGCTTGCAGAGAATGCAGTTCATTCTTCTGTACTTTCTCTCTAAGCTGGTACATCAGACATGTATACGAGAAAGTATTCTGAGATGGTAAAGCGGCGTTCTGTGACAGAGCTAATAGTGCTGGAAGCTTACTTTCGTACCAAACAGGCACGTTGCACCATAAACATGAAAGATTGTTGGGACATATCAGTATACACGTATGTAGGCAGGACGTCATGGCCAGCCCAGAATAAAAATACAGAAACAGAGTTAGTTAGTTAGTCGAAAGATCATCCTCATTGCACATCGAACCATTCAGTCCATAAGTGCTCGGATTCCGTCCTCAGCAAATCTTGCAGCGTGTAGCGGCTAACGACACCAGTTCTGTGTTGGTTTATCAATCTTCTTTGGCTTTCTGCGTAGTGTTCTTGTTTGGCCACACCTCTTTTAATTTGCTGTTCTCGCAGTCTGGCCATGGTTGTAGATTCACAGTCATCACTTGGTTCACGCAAAAGTCTTACTTCTCTTAGAGCATTCAGAATGTCAGCCTGGTCCATGGCGCACCCGCCCTCCACTGTAGCCCCACCTGCGAGCTTGTCAGCCCGCTCATTTCCTTGTACTCCCGCATGCCCTGACACGAAGATGAAACTAATCTTTGCCAGCCGAGACCGCTCCAGAGGCAGAAACCATTCTATTCGGATCCACCCCTCCTCTATCCTCTTGATCATGTTCATTGAGTCGCTAAGGAAACATGCCCTAGTGAATGTCTGTGTCACGAGCCATGTTATTGCTTTACTTACTGCCATGACTTCCATAGTCAGGCTACTTGTGGTTTCAGTGTAAGCGCCAGAGTCCTCCACAATTCTCCATCCGGTCCGAGCCATAAAGGCCCATGGGCCCACAGAAACAGAGTGGAGAGCCCTAAAGGACATAATTTACAACACTGCTATGGAAATCCTGGGTCCAGCCCCCCGAAAGCATAAAGACTGGTTTGATGAAAATTCCGAAGACATCAACCAATTTATGGCCGAGAAACATCTTCTCCTCAAGGCACATTTGAATGACCCGAAGTCAACATAAAAAAAAGATGCCTTCTAGAACATTCAGAGAGTAGTGCAGCAGAAACTTCGGCACATGCGGGACTCCTGACTGAGCAGCAAAGCTGATGAAATTCAAGGCTTTGCTGACAGACATGATATGAACAACTTCTACGACTCACTGAAAGCGGTCTATGGTCCTACATCACCAGGCACAGCTCCCCTCAGTGCAGATGGGGTAACAGTGGTCACCGATAAGAAAGACATCCTTCAGCGCTGGGCAGAACATTTCAGCAACATTTTAAATGCAACCTCCTTCTTCGATGATGAAACCATCAACTGCCTTCCTCAAGTTCCCATCAATGATACACTTGATGACCTGCCAACCATAGTGGAAGTAAACAAAGCCATCCAGCAACTCTCCAGCGGCAAGGCACCTGGTCCGGACTCCGGCAGAGATATACAGGGCAAGTGGGCCGGTCCTAACAGAGCAGCTTCACCAAGTCTTCTCAATCGCCTCACGGCCCATCTCGATCAAGGTGTTCTTCCCGAGAGCCAGTGTAGCTTCAGAAAAGAACGTGGAACTGTTGACATGATTTTCGCTGCAAGGCAACTGCAAGAGAAATGTCAGGAACAGAACTGCGAAATGTTCTCCACTTTCATTGACCTTACCAAGACTTTTGATTAGTCAGCAGAGAAGGACTGTGGAAGACTATGGCAAAATATGGCTGTCCACGAAAGTTTGCCCAAATAGTGCGGCTATTTCATGATGACATGCAGGCAAGAGTGCAGGAAAATGGCGAACTGTCTGAACCCTTTCCTGTCACCAATGGAGTGAAGCAAGGATGTGTCCTGGCACCAACACTGTTCAGCTTCATGTTTTCAGCCATGTTGATGAATGCCTTCGAGAACGACGACATTGGAATAGACATCAACTACCGTATGGATGGAAAGTTATTCAATCTCAGAAGGCTGAAAGCTAAAACCATAATTGGCAGCGACACCGTCAGAGAGCTCCTGTTTGCTGATGATTGCACTTTATACGCCAACTCAGAGGCAACATAATGTTTCAGCTTTCTCACATGCCTGTGCCATCTTTGGGCTCAATATCAATTTGGAGAAAACTGTAGTTATGTACCAGCCAACTCCAGGGAATAATCACACTGTGCCGAATATCAAAGTGAATGGTCATAGTCTAAGTGTTGTGGACAAATTCACCTATCTTGGCAGCACTGTGTCACAAGCTGCCACAATTGATGATGAAGTGAATGCAAGAATCTTCAAGGCCAGCGCGGCCTTTGGCAGACTGTACAAGAATGTATGGGACAGAAATGGAATAAGCCTGCAAACAAAGCTGAAAGTCTACAAAGCAGCTGTATTATCCACGCTGCTATATGCTTGTGAAACCTGGACTGTTTATCAGCGACACGCTAGGAAATTAAACCACTTCCACACAGTCTGCCTTAGGAAGTTACTGAAGATTAAATGGCAAGACAAGATCCCAGACACTGAAGTCCTAGAAAGAGCGTCCATGCCCAGTATCCACACTCTACTAATGAAGAATCAGATTCGCTGGGCTGGTCACTTGACTCGCATGCCAGATCACAGGCTCCCTAAACGAATTTTTTTACGGCGAGTTGCGTTGTGGTAAACGCTCCCAAGGCGGCCAGAGGAAACGCTTTAAAGACACTGAAAATCTCACTGAATGCTTTTGGAATTCATCATGACACCTGGGAGACTGCAGCCAGAGACCGAAATTCGTGGCGTACATCATTACGCAAGGGTGCAGTCACTTGTGAGGCAACCAGGACTGCAAGAGCTGTGAAGAAAAGACAGAACAGAAAAACCACTGCAGAAAATCCTCCTTCAGAAACGTCAAGCAATCTTTGTCCACATTGTTAAAGAACATTTCGAGCCAAAATAGGCCTTATCAGCCATCTTAGAACTCACGGCTCCATACTTTCAACCCCACTGGATGAAATGAATGGTCATCATCATTCTTGATGGACAAACAACACACTTTCTCTAAGTGGTACATCAGACATGTATACGAGAAAGTATTCTGAGATGGTAAAGCGGCGTTCTGTGACAGAGCTAATAGTGCTGGAAGCTTACTTTCGTACCAAACAGGCACGTTGCACCATAAACATGAAAGATTGTTGGGACACATCAGTATACACGTATGTAGGCAGGACGTCATGGCCAGCCCTGAAATATGCCACATCAGAAGTTGATGCCTTGATTCCTGCATGGTGGAAAGGCGTTCAGCTTGTTCAACAAATGTAGCATGTTACCTAAGATGTGAACATGTCATGGTGTCAGTTATGTAGAATACATTCTGATAATTTACCGTGTTTTATCGTGGTCTTTGCTCTTCACGTGAGACATTGTTGAGTATAGAATGAGTTCTGCCTACCTGTTGTCAACCTTACAGTGCGTTATTTCTAATATCTTCATCTGTTTGTTGCATCTGTGCCCAGCCTATCTCAGAATGGACTGTGGATAACGTTCTAGAATGGATGGCAGCAGCCAACCTGTATCGGTATGTCGAGCTGTTCCGGGATAGACAGATCACGGGCAGAGATCTCCTGGCCATGGATCAGAACATGCTGATGGTAAGTGGTGCTCGGATGTCGAACATGTGCACTTTGTTGAGAGTTATACCAACAGTTCTAGGTGTGGTCGGTCTAGTTAGTGAGAGGTGCATACAGGTTATTTTAATGTATTTTATGTTAGGCAATATTTATATGTCAGTGGCCAGCTAAGCACATTAACGTTCGCAGGCGATATTTTGCAAGAGGCTGGCCATAAGTGTTTACCGTGACTTCAAGGGCAAGAGCAAGTTCAAACTAAGCACATTCAGAGCTCCGCATATTTGCACTGAACGTGTGAAGTATGCATTTGTTTCCTCGACAGGTTCTGTACAGTGCGATATACGTTAGTCACTAGAACTTCCGCTTCAAAGATTTGTCAGAACAATAAGAAGTTAGAGGGCAGGGCTGTGATTAAATTCGCTGATGTTACAGGTAACATTATTAACATAAAATACACAGGGCAACGGATACCGTGTTCCAATGTTGCTGATCGGTAAAGTTCTGAGAGAGCGTCCGTAGATTGCAACTATGGAAATATAGCAAGAGTCCAAAAAATCATAGACTAGGATCGAAACATGGCAAGATAGGTTGTGCAGTTATACTGAGTGATAGAACAGTTAATAGAATCATTTCCTGCATGCCGTGGAAACCCCTTGACTAGGATTTACGGCCAGAATGCAGGGTAGAAATGTAGAACAGAGTAAGGCATATAAGGTCATAACATCTATTATGCCAATGAAATTGGAGGCAGTAACTGCTTAGCTTATTGGTTCGTAGGCAGTAATTATACCAAAGTCGCCATTACTATCTGACTCACGGCTAGTGATACAGAAGCGTGGGCGCCTTTCGTGAATGCAACACACCTACGGAAAGTGGTATGGATTCATTGCCCTCGACATACCGTGGCAATGAGAGGTCGATTGGCCTCTACAGCACTAGGCACTTTTAAGCAGTCCAAGCATATTGGACACTTTTAAGCAGTCCAAGCATATTGGGCACTTTTATGCAGTCCAAGCATATTGGACACTTTTAAGCAGTCCAAGCATATTGGGCACTTTTATGCAGTCCAAGCATATTGGGCACTTTTAAGCAGTGCAAGCGATCAAAGACAGACCTCTGTGACATGAAATAGCATGCAATAAGACGGCACTGTTCGGACTACGGTAACACACAGCACATACGTTAACTAGTGCTACATGTCGACTGTGTGTTCAATGCGAATCCAGCCAGCGAGTGCAACAAGTGCAGTTACCATCGTTACCATCCACGTCTTATGTGCCGAGGAAGGCTCAGCGTTTGTCAATATTCTGAGTACTAGGATGTCGCTTATCTTAACCCATAACGCACACATACCTACGCACGCACACACACACACACACACACACACACACACACACACACACACACACTCATGGTAAAGGTAGACCTGTGGCTGATACTGTGTATTTATTGTTAGGCCTTCACATAATCTATAAACAACATCATGGCGGGTGACAATAAGTGCTAACACAGTGCAATTCTCGGTTTTTTTGCTGTGTTGTCTATATTTAGAGCGTTCTGATAGCTCGGTCTTTGAATGTATGACCTTCGTGGTTATCTACTGCCGGATATAAAATAATACACAGAATGATCGCTTAGACTTACAGCGCTGTGAGATCATCGCCTGATTTGACTGTGAGTAAGCGAAGCGGGCGCTATGAGTAAGAAATATATGATCAATTCAGACACATACAGTCGTAGCCTAATAAACATGAAATCCCAACCATTAACAATCTGTCCACTTATTTACACTGAATGGCCAGTGACCCTGGCCATACTGTCTGATCATTATGTGCAGATGTCTGCACATTTATATCTGACGTGGTCTGCACTCTTGCTTATCTATCCACCCATAAACACGAGCTGTTTGCTCAGTATTAAAACACGTCTGCGTTTTTTGTGTAGTCGACAGTTTGTTCCTTCAGACGTTGTGGTTGTCTCAGCAATCGATATGTCTCCGAACCTGTAAAGGAATTGATGGCGTGATGTGCTTATGATATAAATGATGTGAATGTGAGCATGGCTGGCTGGTTGTCTTAGCAAGAACAACATGTGCTTAGAGTGCCCTAGCACATGGAAGGCGTATCACGAAGATCAGCAACAGAATAGGGCCAGCAAACGCAGGATTTGATACAGTTAGAACTATTATGCAATAAATGCCCGTCATTGAAGGTTTAAACAAAATGATTGCATGTTACATAGAACCGGTGTTAACATATGGTTAGAAAACTGGTTGGTCTAGCCCCGCTCCATTTAAAGACTAATTGTGTGGAGATGTCAACAGCTGAAGCTGGGTGCCACTGTCTGTGGATGTCTTCATGCTGACATCTGACGGCGCACAGAGAAGGGCAATCACCACATGATTGTCCTGGGAAATTAGTCCATAAGCCAAGACATGCCATGAGGCCGCAGAGATATGGGTTTATAGAAGAGTGCTGGAATGGCATAGGACAGCGAACAATACCCATCTACGTGTTTTGACATAGGCTAAGATACATAGACAACTTACCACCAATATCAAATAGAGGCCCTCCTTATTCGGATATTTGAAGCCGCTAGTACGTGCCGAAGAGAGTGGTTGCTGTCTCTGGAGCGGTCTCGGCTGGCAAAGATTAGTTTCATTTTCGTGTCAGGGCATGCGGGTGTACAAGGAAATCAGCGGGCTGA